>PYAF01004620.1:1043881-1064122 GCA_007407185.1 Glycine tomentella
TATAAATATTTATTTCATCTATATAAATATTCATTAAATACTATTTATTATATTTAATAAATAATATAAATATAAATAAATCAGTCCAAAATAAAAATAAATATAAATATAAATATAAATATTTACATACAAACCGACTTATGTATTTTGTGAATTGAATAGTTAATGTATGTATTTAATTAATATTTATGTCGGGTTTGTGCTCACTCAAGAATTTTCCCTGTGTAAATATTTATCATATCTTCTTAACATCAAATTCTTATTAAATGAAACTAATCATAAACATTTTTTTTCTTTTTATTTTACTAGTTGTAAATTTTCTAATAGTTGTGTAAAGATAAAGTTTTAGGTTTGTGCTTGCCTAAGAATTTATCTTCCTAGCATGTTTAGTCTCTGATTTAGATTACTTATCAAATCCAAACGTTCACTATCTTCAATTAGTTTTTTTTTCTTCTTAATTTCTAATTTCCATTGTTATATGAATCTCCCATATCCATTTCTCCCATTTTTTAAATTCAAAACTTCAATATCCTTCTTCAGGACAATTGACGTGTTTCCTAATATATTGAGTCTGGTTTTGATAACTTATGAAATTCAACTATCTTCAGTAAGATTTTTTGTTTTTCCTTTTTGTCTTTGACTTTGTTTCAAATTTCAATTATTTTATGAATTTCATGAGTTTAATGCCTTTCTTTTATTTCATTTCTTTCTTTACTTTATAAAAGAATAATAAATTATTAGAAGAAAATGCCACAGAATCTGCCACATTGATTTCTATCATTTTTTAAATTCAAAACTTCAATGTACTTCTTCAGCACAATTCATGCGTTTCCTAGTATTTGTAGTCTGTTTTTTATAACTTAGGAAATTCAAACTATCTTAAGATTCAGTTTTTCCTTTTTGACTTAGTTTGAAATTCCAATTATTTTATGAATTTCATGAGCTTAATTTCTTTCCTTTATTTCATTTCTTTCTTTACTTGATAAAAGAATAATAAATTATTAGAAGAAAATGCCACAGAATCTCCCATATTGATTTCTCCCATTTTTTAAATTCAAAACTTCTTCAGGACAATTAATGTGTTTTCTAGTATGTTGAGTCTGATCTTGATAACTTGTAAAATTCAAACTATCTTCAATAGGGTTTTTTGTTTTTCCTTTTTTACTTATTCACTTTAAATTATTTTATGAATTTCAAGATTGTAATGGTTTTCCTTTATATCATTTCTTTATTTACTTGATAAAAGAATAATAAATTACGAGGGGGAAAAGAGCCACATTTGGTGCATGAGATAGGACAAGGACAAAACACAAAGGAAGATGGATATGAACAATATATGTTGTAGACCAAGTAAGTACATCTTATGCAATTAGCAAGTATCTACTGTATAGCATTGATATTCTAAATTAAGGTTGAATCTAAAAAAATATAAATTAGAAGAAAAATGTTTAAAAATTGTAACATATGCAAAATTAATTTAGTAGGATCGTGTATATATAGAGAGAGGAGGATCATGTCACTTCAAGAGTAACTCTAAAAAAAATCTCTAATATCCTTCATTTTCTTTAAATCTAACTGTCAAAGATGAGTTACTCGTTAGAATTGTTATTTTAAAAAGGTGAAGATGGAGAATAACTATTTTAAAGTTACTTTTAAAGTAACTTGATCTTTTCTCATATGTGTGTGATTATCTAGTGAGAATTTCTTTTATGTGAGAATGAGGAATAAATATTGACCATTAGATTTTATCAAGAATGGTCAAAATTTTAAGGAGATAAGCATAATTTAGTTAAAAAAATTAGATTTAAAATAAGAGAATTTAAGAATGACATGTTACTGGACACTCGATTTCTCAAAAACATGAGCACTGTAATAGGATAAAATACCTATAACTATCTAACAAATAATTAGAATTGAAAGAATGATAAAATAAGAGACATAATTGAATGCGTGTCAATTACACAAAGAAGCATATTATTATATACTATGGATAATACATATAATAAATTATTACAAATATCCTAATTACCATAATGAAGCATATCCTAATTACTTTGGGTACATATACGGGCTAGAATAGGCCATGACAAAAAAAAAAAACCCATGATATAGTATCTCTAAATGTCTAACACTCAAGTTAGAGCATATAAATCATATGCACCATGTGTAACTAATTTGAGGAGTGAGGACCCTTCAGACTTGGTGAAGATTGGTAAATCTACAACATGCAGCTTTATAGAGCCTTTTTGCATGTTTTAATGCCTCATCTTGATGAAATATTATGAGAAATAACCCAATTTTTTTTATATTTTTATGAGATTTGTGTTTTGCTGTTGTTAAACGAAAAAGATTTTGATTATACTATTTTTTTTTGAATTTTTAATAAATGTTAAGAATTGAAAATGAATGTGAGAAATTTAAAATCGGGACTAATTAGAAAGATAAATAAAGAAGCCTCCCTAATAAGTTTATCTACTCTTATTCTATATCCTCCTCAGTCCTTACGTGTACCAGATATGGCATGATACTATAAATGTAAAGGAATGGGAATCACCCTTAGTGCAGTGGCTGTTTGGTGTGTAGAAATTTTTAAAATTTTGTATGGGTCCTACATTTTCATACACTACTTTAATTCAAATATTTATTCTCACTTTCATTTTCTTCCACTCAACCAAACCTACCCTAAAGGTGATTAGAGAATAAACGGATCTTGTGTACTTAACCTCTATCTAACAAACCAAAATCTGATCCACTGACAAAGATGAGGGTAGCATTCTAATTTTTCATTAGAAAAGAAAAAGGGGAAAAAATCCAATAGAAGAATAAATGATAAATACAACTAAGGTAGGGATAAGATCGTCCAAAACAGAAAACAAATCAAAAAAACAAGGCAAAACAGAATTATTTGATTCCATCTTTGGGAAGAAAGTAGCCAAATTCTTTTATCAGTCCATAGAGACCCTCTTACTCATTTTCAGCCAGAACAGTAAATTTAAAAATACGATGCTACACACAACAAAAGGTTTCAAGGACATAATATGATTAGAATACTCACAGTATTGCAGGTGCTTTTAAGAATGCACGAGCTAGGGCAACACGTTGCTTCTCACCACCACTTAACTGTTAAAAAAGCCATTCACTTAAAATTTAATAGTTTGTCATTGCAAACTTTTATTTTCATCATTACATTTGGAAGAAAAAAAACTCATCATGTAACAGAACCCAGAATTGTATTTCCCTAGGTAGACATCTTTATTTTAACAAAAATCCTAGTGTAGTGTTTTTGTTTTACTATTGTCAAAAAGAGGAGAAAGTCATCATTTTAATTTAGCCACAAAGGCAACATCCTACACCCACTTTAAGGACTTCTTTTCTAATTTCTTTACACGCTGCATTTAGGTCAGTTTTAAATTAAATTATCGTGTCATTATATAAGTAAATAACATTGGATTTTCTCAATACATCTACATTGTGGGTGTCTCGTCCAGCGAGTTGAGATTTGCAATCCCATACCCCTTCTTACCCTGAACAAATAATCAGCTAAAAACATAATGCTGAAACATATTTAAAATGAATGGGGGATTTCTATCACCTTTAGCCCTCGCTCTCCCACAACAGTTGAATATTTATCAGGAAACTTCATGATAGTGTTATGAATTGCTGCTTGCTGAGCAGCTTCATAGACCTGTATGCATATAGTAATTAATAAAAAAAAAAAAAAAAACTTGGAACCTAACAAAGGAAATTGGCAAGGTGAAGAAGCAAGCAGAGGTACAACATTACAGATGTTACCTCCTCTTCCATTGCAGAAAGCCGACCATAGTGAATGTTATGAAATATTGTATCATTGAAAAGTACCTGTCCACAATCATTCAGGTTTTCACAAATTGCTAGATCTAGCACAGGAAATGACATGAGATCATAGAGATAGGAGCTTTGTTCAACTTACAGTATCTTGTGGAACAACACCAATGGACTTCCGCAAACTCTCAAGGGTTACCTCCCGAATATCTTGATCATCTATCTTTATCTGTATAGTACAAGTCACAAATGAGAATGTGAGAGAAAAAAATAGCAAACTTATGATAAAAGACAACAACCAAGCTTTATACTAGTTACTTAGGGGGCACAACTTTATAGATGATGGATCAAAAAATGCCATTGGCTCTATCGAAAGCCTTGATGATAAATACAATCTGCTTGCAAGAAGTGATCAGTAGTACCCACTATTACTAGCTAGAAATTCATCAGAAAACAATGTTCCACCAAGGCAAAAAGTTTAAGATAAACAATGGCAAGAGTCTGATGAATTCACCTTTCATGCATAAGTCCCAGTAGATAGGTGCAACATCTGGCATCCAGGTTATGCATTTTTTTAACATAAATTCCATGCCAAGGATCATTGACTTGTAAACTGAAGCATGCTAATCTTGGATTATGCTGTAATAGTGTTCTTTACATTATAATGGAATATAAGTTCATCAATCACAACCAACATTTAGCTTCAATTCGTACTTACCATGTATCCATAGATAAGTAACCAAATTAATTTCAATTTATATAGTTTATTTATTCACTATTAACTCCGCCTATGTGCGCATGCATGCATGGTCTATCCCAAGGCAGGATAAAGGAGGAGGACTGATGTCAAGTGTTGCGAATTGACCGTAAAAATAACAGTTATTTTTATGAGATGAACCTTTATGATATTTCGTTGGAGCGTACCCTTCTTAGCGACGAGAGGAGCTACATCGGTCCCAGGATGTAATTATAACTGAGCTAGGGTCCAACGAAATATCAATCACATCTGGCATCCCCGGATGTAGCAAAAAATGGGCTAGGGCCATTGCCACAAGGCAAGGCGCTACATCGGTCCTGGGATGTAGTGATAACTGAGCTAGGGTCCTTGCAGCAAGGCAAGGCAGTCTTCACCCGGATTTGATGACAAGTAAGCAAGGGTACCAACATGCAGATGGCCGAGCGTGGCGGGCAAACGCCGCCCAGGGGTTAAGGATGCAATTAAGAAGCTAAAATATAGGAACATTAACGGGTAAACTGAGGGAGTTAGCAGATTTTTTTCCAAGAGGAAAGCGAATATTGTTTGCAAGAAACTAAGTGGGTTAGAGAAAAGGTCAAGGAAGTGGATAACACCGATTTCAAGTTGTAGTATACAGGTATAAACAAGAGTCGAAATGGGGTTGGAATTATGATTGATAGAAATTTCAAAGATAAAGTCGTAGACGTCAAAAGGAAAGGTGACGGGATAATGATGATTAAGTTTGTAGTGGATGATTTAATTTTAAATATCCTTAGTGTGTATACACCCTAAGTTGGAATGCAATCAAATGAAAAAAACCAATTTGAGAAGACTCGAAGGAGGTTTCGAGAGGGATACCACGAGAGGAGAAGATCTCCCTTGGAGGAGATCTAAATGGTCATGTTGGTAAAAGCAATTTAGGTTTTGGCTATGGGATGAGAAATGAGACTGGAAAAGATATCTTGAAAGTTGCACTAGCCTATGATTTGATGCTACGAACACATTTTACCGAAAAAGGTAGTCTCATCTTATCACTTATCATAGTGGACAAAATCGTAGTCAAATTGATTTCTTTATGGCTAGAAGAGAAGATAGAAATTCTTGTATCGACTGCAAGGTCTACCTTAGAGAATGTGTCGCTATGCAACATAAGCTGGTAATTGTAGAGGTTTGGTTCAACAAAATACTTGATATGAGGAAGAGAGCTCAAAATCCAAGGATAAGACGGTGAAAGCTAAAGGAGGAAAAACAAATTGAGTTCAAGGAAAGCATGTTGCGTGAAGGACTGTGGGAGTCTATTGGAGAAGCAAACGAAATGGAATAAGATGACTATGTATGTCCAAAATGTGGGAAGGAGGGTGTTGGGAGAAAGCAAAGGAAACAAAGTTCTTACAAAGGAAACATAGTGGTGGAATGGAGATGTACAAGAGGCAATTAAACAGAAGGAATGTTTTAGATCTTTGCGTAAAAGTCTCAATGAATAAAACTTGCAAAGGTTTAGAATAGCGAAAAAAAATGCAAAGAAAATAGTGCGGAAAGCTAAAGGCAAAGTTTTTGACAATTTATATAAAAATCGTGGGAGCAAAACAAGGATGGTGAAAAAGATATATACAAACTTGCAAAAATGAGGGATAAGAAGAGAAAAGACCTCACCCAAGTTAGATGCATCAAGGATGAAAATCAAAAACTTTTGGTAAGAGATGAAAATGTAAATGAAAGATAGCTAAACTACTTTAACAAATTTTTTTAATAGAGATGGCGATAAAAGTGAGATGGACTTGGAGGACGCTTATGATGATTGAAATAGAAGATTTGTGCGCAGAATTAATACACATGAAGTTAAGGAGGCTTTAAATAGGATGGAGAATAATAAAGTTTTGGGCCCGATGACGTCCCCATTGAAGTGTGGAGAGGCCTAGGAGATGTCTCAATAAAATGGTTGATCAATCTTTTCAATAAGATTCTTCAAATAAATAAGACATCTGATGCTTGGAGGAAAAGTATGTTTGTGCTTATTTACAAAAACAAGGGAGATATTCATAATTGTTCTAACTATAAAGGCACTAAGCTCATGAGCCATATTATGAAGTTGTGAGAGAGAGTTATTGAACTTCACTCGAGGAGGGAGACAAAGGTTTCTGTAAATCAATTTGGATTTATGCCAGGAAGATGTATCATGGAAGTTATTTTCTTGATGCGACAATTAATGAAAAGGTATCGAGAAAAGAAAAAAGACTTACATATGATGTTCATAAATCTTGAGAAAGCATACGATAGGGTCCCAAAAAAAGTCATATGGTGGACTCTTGAGAAGAAAAAAGTATCATTAAAGTATGTTAATACAATCAAGGATATGTATGATGGAACTACCACATGTGTGAAAGCTTGTAATGGAACATTAAAGGATTTTCTATCATGGTAGGTGTACACCAAGGTTCGACTTTTAGTCCTTATCTCTTTGCTCTTAGTAATGGATGAACTATGAAAAGATATTTAAAAGGAAGTGTCATGGTGTATGTTTTTTTTAGATGATATTTTGCTTATTGATGAAACCAAAGACGGTGTTAATAAGAAATTTGAATTGTGGAGAAACCCTTTGGAGTCTAAAGGATTCACGATAAGTCAAAACAAGACTGAGCATATGAAGTGAGTTTTCGCTGGGAAAAGATGGTGATCAAGACCCTATGCATCTACTTGGTCAACAGGTACCCAAGAAAGATGTTAGATACTTGGGATTAATTTTGCAAAAAGGTGGAGAGATTGATGGGGATGTAAATCATAGAATCAGAGCAGGGTGGATGAAATAGAGGAGTGCATCTGGGTTTTTGTGTGACCGCAAAATTCCCCTTTAAGCTAAAAGGAAAATTCTATAGAAAAGTTGTAAAACCTACAATGTTATATGGAGCTAAGTGTTGGCCAGCACATACGCAACATGAGCATAAAATAGGAATAGCAGAAATAAGAATATTAAAGGTGAATGGGTGGTTATACGAAGATGGATAAAATAAGAAATGAAGTATTTGACGAAAGGTAACATTAGTACCAGTGAATGAAAAAATGAAGAAGCATAGATTGAGGTGGTTTGGGCACGTAATGAGACGATCCCTGGATACTCCTGTAAGAACAAGAGTTTGTTACCAAGACTTCGTCACAAAGAGAGGTAGACCGAAACTTACCTGGGAAAAGGTAAATAAACAAGACTTAATGGAGTGGGATATAAATTGTCGGAAGATGTGTCTTAGGATAGAATGGAGAAAAACTATAAGCTTAGTGGAAGGACCCATTATTATTTCTATGTTTCAAATGGTCCCTTTGTAGTTCATTTTCTCTTCATTTTTTCCCTCCTTTCACTCTTATTTTCTTTTATCTTATTTTCTTTTCTTTTGTCTTATTTCTCCTTTTTTTTAGTCTTTTTTTTTTTCAACTTCTTCGTATCTATCATTAGGTTCATCTACCACCGAACCCAATTAATTTGGGTTAAAGGTGTTGTTGATGTTGATAGTTTATTCATTATTGAAGTCTATAAAGACACCTATAGGGCCATAGAGCACAAGTATTAAAATTCATGCATCTCAGTCTAAATGAGACAATATGACACCGCGTGTCACATATATGATGGCAATATAGGTTAAACTCACTACAGAGTAAATCAATCTATTCATATCGTACACTTCCAGAATGAGGATCGAAGAATCTGAACAGCAATCTAAGAATGGTTGATTTTCCTGTGAAGAAATACAAAATTGAAACATGTCAGAGATGAACATGTATTATTATAGAGCAGAGAATGTTCAAAAGCCAGAAAATACAACAGAAAACCATATTTAAATTTGAATACTGAGGCATTTCATGTTGTTGAAGTCAGTATACCATACAGGTACTAAAGATTAAAGAATATTAAACTTCAATATCATAGGGAAGATTCTGTTAAAATGAGGTTGGCTGGGAAAAATATATGAAATATTTTTACTCAACTAGCTACTGTATGGTTGTGATTAAGTAAAACTAACAGCCAAAAGTTAAGACAAAAGGCACTGAACTGTGTCAATCATAAACAAATTGTGATCATACACTAGAACTAGAACAACTGGTGACTGTTGAAATGGCCAGACGCAATGGCAGACTGCGGCAACTAGAAAGATCTTCCGCCAGAAAACAAGCAGCGAGCGAAGGGCAAACCGGGGAAGAACATGATTGGCCAAAAAAATTTGTCTCCAGGGACAGTGAGGGCAGTCACGGTTCTGGATTTCAAGGAATGCCTCTGTCAGACTTTGAATACCATGTTAAGAGAGAGAAAACAGAGACATGATTTGGCTGAATAACATGTGTTTGAATACACAACAGATGCAAGTTTATAGGCTCATTACATTAATTATACATAAATAGAGGATATTTTGTTTCCTTTGAATCAGATATTACATGCCTATAAACCACTATTATTACAATAAATACAGAATATTATATTCTGATTTTCAACACACCACTGATGTTGGTTGGAAAGGAATAGCATACATGGACTAAATCTCAAGGATACTAAATGTAGGAAAGGAAATGATAATTACAAATAGTTGGAATATTTTAACACTGCAACTGGAAACTACATTGAAGTGAAAATAGAAGTACCAATGGAGGGATGGGTTTGAAAAATTAGTTGTATCACTAGCGATCCAAAAGCTTAATTATTAGGTGAAGACATACAAATTGTTTTATATTACATCTCCAACACCCTCTCACACAAGTACCTTAGCGTGGATAATGCACATGTCCACCTACCTTGTATAGTAATTCAACTTTTTTTAAGAGTGTGGGCAGCAAGAATTGAACTCTAGACAAGTTGGCCATATAGGCTCTGATATCCTCTCATGAACTACAACCCAAAAAGCTTAAGCTATAAAGTGAAGACACAAATGATTTTATATTAAGAAAGCATTTGGAAGAGTTTATGGGGAGCTAAAAATAGCCTATGACTCTCATAAGCTGCTACTTTTAGCTTCTTTTAATAAGCTTATTTGTGTAACTTATCAAAATAAGCTCTTCTCAGCTTTTTCCGAAAAGTTTCACTGTCAAAATATGGCTCATGTGATATGGGCCGATTGAATAAATGCTTATTGAAGTAATTTAAAGAGAGAACTCTGAACTGAAACTTTATTGAGAATGTGAAAATGTATAAAACTGATGAGATTCTGTTAGACTGTTACAAACCCTATATATAACGTAGAAGCTCTTCAAGGAGAGATGTCAGTTATAACTGTCTAACTGACACTTGACTAACAACAGAAAGCTAAAAGCTTAGAGACAAAAATGAGAGCATATATGATACAGTTATCAGGAACCTTATGCTCTTGCAATGCTTAACTAAACAAACACATCCTAAATCTCTATCTAGTTATGGTATGGAAGACATGCAGTGCTTTAATTCCAAACGGGCACCATGGTGTTTAGAGTAAGGCCAGCAATGGGAACTTCAGGATCTGATTCAATAAACAATTAGTTCCCCAATCAATACAGACACCAGAAGGATCTCTGCAGCAGCCAGATGATCAATTGCTTTTGTCTGAATGTTGTCAAAGCAACTGCTACTTGAGCTGCACCCTGCACTGTGGTGCATTTCACATTGCAAAACATGAAACACTTTGCAATGTGCATTAAGGAGTGGAGCATGGCAGTATGATAGCTGCCACTCTCATCCATTCTCAATTGCCTTGGTGAAAACCAATTGCAAAATAGTGATGAAGAGAAAAAAATCTATCATAGGAAATTCCATTATTCCTCTCCAGCAATAGGCAGCAGGAAAAATTTTCTAAGGACAACTTTGCATGTAAAACAATTTAAGAAAATAAAGAATTATCAAGCAGAACCTTACCACTTCCACTAGTCCCAACAATTGCAACACTTTTACCAGCTGACACAACAAATGATATTCCATCTAGTATCTTTCTCTCTGTGAGGTAACTGAAGAGATAGCAAGCATAAACATACAATCACTTGAATATTAGTCAAAGCTCAAAAGATATATTTGATCAGCATGCTAACTTTCTAATAGAGGTGCAAATGTTATATTTTATTAAATACAAATTTCGATGCCACCTACTCTGTAACTTGTTAGCAAGCAAGATTTAACTAATTACTAAAGTTATTAATTATTATATGAACCAGCGGGTGCCAGTAGTTTTTCAATTATTTTGTATTCTAGAAAAAATGAATATGTAGGTATGAAATGAAGAATAAAATCCATAGTTACAAGTAAAAAAAAAATGATTGTATGAGAAATTGATGTGGCACCTATCAAGGAGAACATGACAAAAAAATCAGTTAAAGAAGTTTGGACATATGCAAGGAAGGCCATTGGAGGATTGGTTAGAAGAGTATATTATATAGTTTTTAACCCTATAAAAAAAGGTAGGGTGAGACCAAAAGGGACATTGGAAGACATAATTAAAAAGATAAATCATGGTGAATAAAATCCCTAATAATATAGTTTTTTATTAGGCCCAATGACATCGTCTAGTCTATGTAGTCAACTTCACCTAGTGAGATAAAGTTATTGTTGTATAAAATTTAAATATAGAATAATATTATTTTATTATTTAATCTTTTAATATAAAACAACATCGCTTTGTTGGAATTTCTTTTAAAAGAATAAAAAAATGTCAGTCAAATCACTTGAATTGATAAGACCCAACAATAACTGGGTTAAGTTAGTCTAGGTTGATAAAAAAAAAAAAATCCCTCCATCTAACCCAATCAACCCAACTTTCTGGCCCAAAACCAACTTAACCTGTGATCACCTGTAAGGCAGGAAGTTATCGAACATTTGTTTAGGGTTGGGTACAGGATGTCCTTTTACACTAGAGCAGTTTATAATTAGCTATAATTGTTTTTTTTTACACTATGCAGTTTATGTAGCCCTTTGGTATATCTAGTTGGAGTGAGCTAACAAAAAAAAATCTGTTGGAGTGGAATGCCATCTTTAAAGGTGTCTCTGCCCCTACACTCCTTAAATAATTGAATCATTTTTTTTATGACTTAGGTGATCTTCTCGTGGCTATATCTGTATACATGATTCTATCGCATCCTCTGCTATGACTTTTAAAGATTCTTTTCTCATATGAGCTTTTTTGTTTTAGAGGATTTCTTATCATCCTTAGATGTTTATGAGAATACCATTCATGTCTCTCACTCTCTCTACCTAAAAGAAAGTTGGTCCTTGATATTATAGTCTCTGGGATCAAGTAGGCAAGTGTTTGACCATTGCTACCTGCATTTGTCATAATATAGTGGTGGCTTGTTCACTGCCAACACTTCAAGCCCATAGGATTTTGCAGTGTATGTTAGAGATATAACAGCTCCTGAGCTTAGCTTTTAGGTTAATTAGACTTGGACCATGAAAAAACCAACCAGGAAGATGGCAAATGTCAAACAACACGAGCAAGACAACACACACTAAGAAAAGGAATGGTATAATATTCATACATATCACCTAAAACTGTTCTTTAACAGGCTCATTAAGAACAAATACGGAGATAAATCAAAACACATGATGGTTGCAGACCATCAGACATAAATTTGTCCCCTTAATTTTCTGCTGCATCAATCTATCTCTAATAATATCACCATATATATTAGCCAAAAGTCAATCTATATGAATGGTACTAACACATTACGTAGTAAAGAGGCATCACGCACCTAAAATGTACATTCTCAAATTGGATTTTCCCCCCTTTAAATCTCAGAGGCTTTGCATTTTCTTTATCCCTAATGTCGGCTCTTTCCTGTGGTAATGATTATAGAAAAAGAAAAGAAACAGTATCACAGAATCAGGAAGGTAGAGAAAATTACTGGTAAACATGACATACCTAGTCAACATATCTAGTCAACATATCTATGAATAAATGATGACAACAACGCAGATGTTTGTTATGAACAAAGTAACACAGAACATGTTTGCAATTACTCCATGAAGCTCACAAGAATGTAGAAAATTAATCAGTAGAAAGAAATAAACAACCACCTAGCAATTAGGAATAAATTATACCAACTCAAATAAGAAGAAACTACAGAATTATCCATGCTGCCAAAAAATTCTAGCAATCCATATTTTGAACTCATGTATGGTACATACTAAGTAAAAGAAAGAATATTCATATTTCATAATCAACAATACACATATAAAATTAACTGCAAGATAATTCATTAAAATTCCACAGGGAAGATACCTCAAGTAGCTGAAACATGGACTTCATGTCAACTAGACTCTGAATAGTCTCACGATAAACACTACCAAGGAAATTAAGCGGAAGAGATAGTTGGAAGAGTAGCCCATTCACCATTACCTGCATATTGAATTTAGATTATAATCCAGGTAATAATTATTAAATATAGTTTGAATAACTTTATTCAATTATTTTAAGAAAAAAAATCATTATGACAAAGAATATAATTACAAAGAAATGGAAGGATAAGGAATGCTATTTGTGTAAAAGCAAAACCCAAACATTGAGGACCAAATAAAAACTTTAAATTTCTATGAAGCAAAGCTACCTGACCCTCAAAATGGAATTAAATTTGACAAAACTTTACCAAATCACCAACAGTCATCGTGCCATCCATAATCCCATGAGAGCAAAGCAGCATTGCTGATGAAAGAGCGGTACTAAATATAACATTTTGACCAAAGTTCAACAAAGCAAGACTGCGTTGGGTTTTCAGAGCAGCATCCTCATACCCTAAACAATGATATTACAAACCACAGCAGAACAAGCAAACGTCAATTTTCAAAAAGAATTAAGAGAAAGCATAATAAATTAGAGAAGCTACCAATATTTTCCGTTTTGCTGATAAGGCATTAAAGATTAGAATTAAGAACAAATCGTACAATGAATAAAAGGAATAAAAGAAATCCTCATTAACAGAGAAGCAAAGGAATAACACTGAAGCTGCCGCAATTCAGAACACCGCCACAGAACTATGTGGTTGCAACTAGCATATATTTAATATTTATCTTTAATTTCATAACCCATAATGCATCTTGGTGTTTTGCATGAACAAGCCTATGTCTGTGATAGAAATAAGCAAAGCTAGCTAATCTCTCTACATGCTCAACAGCGAAAACCCTTCAAAATCCATTGGATGAGTACTATAAAAAGCGTTGCCCTTCCTTTCCTCCAATTCAATCAACAAATTTAAGTCTTAAATACATTATATGCTTCGTATCCAAAATTAACTCCCAAATTTCATTAAAAGAAAATGTAACACACATGAAGTCATGAACACAGTGAATTCATCTATGCATGCCAAAAGTGAGACCAGACAAAAAGTAAAGCTTGGTTTCAGAATTTATTTTTTTAACTGCCTAACCCAACCCTACAAAACCGACTTATAAGGTGAGGGTTGTCCCCCACTTATATACTCTATCTTGGCACTATCGCTAGCCGATGTAGGACTTGCATTTTTCCTAACAGTGAAATTCAACTTACTAACACAAGAAAATTGAAGACACAATAAAAAAACTAATACCTATTTCTCATAAGACAAAAATAGCCAACACAGCATTAATAAAATTTTATTTTAAAAGATAAACCAAATTGTACAGAATCTACAGATACTAGTATCTAATACTGCTTCTTCTTTTTTATCGGAAAATGTGAAGTGTTAGTTTGTTAGTTTTTTGGTTAGCAGGAGGGATCTAATTATTGCTTGATAGCAAGATATTTTCATTCCTAGAACAATATATGTAAAGTTAGAATATACAAAATAACTAGTATCATGTTGCAGTTTGCACACCCAATTTAAGAAGAATAATCAATAACTTACTCTTTAGGTACTTGTCGTAGTTATCAGCTTCATAAACTTCGTTATTAAAATATTTCACTGTCTGCAAAACACGAAAAAAAAAATGGTAAAAAAAACACGGAAAGGAAGATAGCATTTAAAAACTGGAATTAATGACTGAAATGCTCACCTCATAATTAATAAGTGAATCAATAACCCTTGTACTAGCATCATTATCTGCCTTATTCATGGCTTTCCTGAACTTAGTCCTCCACTGAAAAACCAGAAAACATGCGTAATTGAATACTATAAGACTGATTTTTCAACAAATCCACTATATCACACAAAAATCTATTTATCCTACAAACTCGTTAGTTGGCCAATAACAAAATATTTGTTACTGAGAAGTGAAAACCGAAACTTTATTTCATACAATAAAAAACAATTGTTTTTTACTAAATGCGGTTTATTAAGTCAACAAGTGATTTTGGTAGTAAGGGGCTTAAATTTTTATGGTAATGTGCAACCCAGGCTACTATCAAGTACTATTTTTTGGATCATAAGGTTCATAATTTTAAAAAGGCTTCTTTGGCTCCGTAGCTGATTGAGGGAAAGATTTGGCAATTCACTTTCTTTTGGTGTATAATGTTCCTTCTAGGTTTCCCTAATTTTAATTTGTAGAAACCAATCTCATTCCTCTTATCAAAAAAAAAAGGAGGAACAAAAGAAAAAAGAAAAGTGATAATTTTGTGCACAAGGATCCTGACCATTTAACCTCCACAATTCAAATATATGATAGTATAAGATGTGAAATGATGTACAAAACTGCTACAATGTCATTAACATATATAACAAGACCAAGAATCAATAGAAGGGAGTACCAAACTATTCCAAGCTTAACAATATTAGATCGGTTCAAGGCATGATACCTGTGTGATAGTCAGTGTAAAAGTAACATAGGCAGCAACAGATAAGGAAGTAATCAGCGCAAAGGGAGCTCCAAATTTGTAGGCCAGTATACCTGCTACCATAGATATCTGGATGGATACATGTTAAATCTGCTGAAGTTGTTCAAAAAAAAAGGAAGCAAGAGTTGGGATGACAAAATAAATTTCAAAGATCGTTAAAAAAAATCAAAGACAACCAGAATCCACAAGCAAAAATGCAGTTCCTGCTAAATATATTTTTGCTTAATAGTGAGCAACATTTGGGGAATACATAAGCAACAAGGGAGTAACTGAGACGTACCTCTAATATGGTGGGTACTACATTGAACACCATAGAGGAGAGAATGAAATTTATTCCACGACTACCACGATCAATTATTCTACTTAATGCACCAGTTTCTCGGCTAGAAAAAACAATAACTAGGTGAGAGGGGTACACAATTAAACAATAGACAAACACTCAAAATGAAGAAAAAAGAGAGGCATAAATAGAGATGATTATTTTGTGACTTTGATGGCTTAGTTAATAACATTCACATTTAAATCAGTTTTTGATAGTGAATGATGGCGTTCTTAAGTGCAGGAATAAACACAATTCACACAAGCCTAATAGTAGGAATAAATCCTACTAATTATATTACAACACATACCTTAGATGATACCGAAGGTCAAGGTCATGCAAATGTGAGAAGACCTACAACAGTCAGATAGTATTGCAAATTGAGTATTTTAACATCATAAAACCAACTAAAGTGTGATTTTGAAAAAAGACGGGGGGTGAAGCTGTTTAAAAGAGGGATTTTGGATTTGACTCCCCTAGAGTGAAAAAAATGTGAAGAGAGTATCTACCCTTGATTTAAATTGAAGTATCTCATAAAACACTTTAAAACAAGCAGGGATGCACTATTACTTTCTCACTATATCATTTTAGATAAACTAAATCCATAATCAATTCAATCTATTATTCCAAAATACAAACAGATGAACTAACAATACTTATCCTTATTAGATGTACCGAAACCATGAAAGCAGCATGCATACCTTCCTTGATACTAATCGAATTGTTCGCAGTGCAACCTTAGCAAATACAGCAGTCCGCAATTCTGCCACAAGTAGTTGCATCCAATAAATAAAAATTATCGGAATGAATCATGAAAAAACAAACCTTTTTTCAGAAACAACCTCAAACTGTTAAACCAAGTACATAAATATTATTTATATAATAATTATTGTGAATATAAATTAAAAATAAAAATTTTGAAAACTCACCAATAAATATTTTACATTTCCTACAAAATTACTAATATAAAATATAGCAAAAAACATGAATTTTGGCTTTTTGCTAAAGTTGGTCAATCCAACAAGCCTCTTAAACACGTGAAAGGAGCTAGCATCTAGCACACGTCTCTAATGAGCAACAACACACTACTAAAGGTAATAGAAAGTATATAATATATTAAATATTAATTTTTGAAATTTGAACCACTGTCTTCCATTTTCTAGACCCCCTTATGTTGATTTTATTTGGTCAAAATCACCCCTAAGATTTGATGGGCTTAACATCTTATCCCATGATGCTTATAATGGGTGCATCCCCTTACGCTAGATGTGGCTCTAAGAGTCATCCTTAAGGAGTGCAGATCAGGGCTATTCCTGTGTTGAGGCCGGATCGGAGGGTATATCATGTTAATCTCTGTGCAATCCGCGTCTTTAAAGTTGAACCCTTTCTATTAGCTATAGCATTTGGCCTAGTGATAAGCACTTGATACAACACCTACACCTCCCTTCACTTTGTCTTCAATTCTTCTACACCTCTCTCTAAATTCCTCTCGTTGTCTCATCTTAAATCACTTCATCATTGTTGGACAGTCACCTTAATTGTGGTCATTCACACCTAGACCACCTTAATTGCGCCCTCTATGAGACTGCCTTAATTGCAACCTTAACGGTGGTATTTAGTTCCATTGATTAGAGAAGTAGAGATATGGCTTAAATAGAGTTTATAAAACTTGGGAAATCCTCACCTTACAAGCTAGTTTTGTGGGGTTAAGTTAGACCCTAAAACCAACTTTTTAGAATCATGAAGGATGAACTTTGGCAGACAAAATATGAAAGGCGGCCAAGGTAAACTATGATAACAACGGAAACGGAAAGAGCATAGATGGCTCTGCACCAGCAATGAACAAGCAAAAAGCCATGAATTGATCTGATCTGGAAGCAAGTAACACTGGAACTAGGTTTTCACGGAAAAAGGTTTGCCTCATCCGGTCTGTACCACCTGACTGGTTCACCAGTTTTTCAGAAACTTGCTGAGTCCCAACAGTTTATACCAGGTTGTATGCATTTCCAATCTAATGTCAACCAGACAACATTACCTAGCTGGTCCATTGGTCAAACCAGTCAGTCCGATCTCAATTTCATAACTCTGGTTGGACATACTTATAATAGGAACCCTTATGGACAATCTTTTATTAATTAGTAGATATTTGAGTAATTTCTGTAGCATTTTTTTTTTTCTTTTGGGTAAGCCATGCTTTCGCTATTATTGAGCTTGAAGTATGTTCTGAAGTATTTTAACCCATACCTTGACGTTTAAGTCATTCTTAATTAGTTAGGAAGCCCAAATTCTTATCAAATGAGAACTTTATTAGTTCTTGTGAGATCATACTTAATATTCAGTTTGGTGAGATATCAGCATCTTTAAGAGGCATAAATAGCTATTCAATTTCCCTTCAATTTGCTTTGGGATAGAGATATGCTCCCAAGCTCTCTCTACTAATGGTGTTGCCATGTCCAATATGCAAAGGATAGGGCAGCCCTGCTCTACTCCTAGTTACCACTGTTTCTTTTGTTTTTGTGCTTTAGATCAGTTCATTTCAGCTCTTATGGATATATCTTATCCTTGTTCCTAGCCTAACTACTTCTCTACAATTAACATTATAAATATAGGTCCAATCCAACGAGCATGAGTCATAACTTAAAGAATGGTTTCGCTTGAGAAGCCTAAGAATTAGAATTTAGAATTGCAAAGCCTTCCGATGTCACTCTCATAGGTAAACCAGCTTTAGCAGGTAGACACAAAATAGTATAAAAATACCATTGAAAGCAGAAGCTCCTGACCGTGCAATCCCATATCCAATCAAAACTGCCACAGGGGTTGCAAAAAGAGCCAACCCACTTGAATTCGAAGCAAGAGCACCCGCACTCCCCGTGGCAGCCGTCAATGAATCAACTGCAAGCTTGAACAAGAAAGGCACCTGAACATTCAAAATCTGAAAAAAACCATGTCCAACCACAAACAAGGGTCACTGATCAGCATCTGCAAGTTAACCACAAACCACGAACAATAACCAACCAGGCCACTAACCTTAGCCCCAACAAGCAAACCCAACGCAGCAACAATTCGAACCCGAAACTCGAGATTATCTTTCATCCACAAGTAACTGGCAAGCGTGCGAAGGATCTTCACATCAGCAGCTTGCCCACCAGGCGGTTGTGGTGGTGATGATTTACCAATGGTGGAAGAAGCAGCAGCCTTCTGGCTCTGACTTCCATCATCAGTTTTAGTTGAAGTTGAGAACAATGCTCGCCCATCCACAGTTGAACTCTGTTCCACACAATTCCACAACCACATTCAGCATCAAAAAAGCAATTGAATTTGAACCAATCATAGGCATTAATTCATTCAAAACAACCAAAAATAAAAAGGACAAAACATATATATTATTTCTCGAGTTTGTTGCGGTATTGTTCTTCAATCAGAATCCCAGTTTCACCTTGGTAACCTATGTTGTTTCACCTCAATAACCTATATTAATCTTTAATATAAACCTTCATTATACAGATTATCGAGACAAAACTTCAATTCTAATTAGATAACATCACCAAAAGCAACTAAGAAACAGCATTTCAGTTGTCTGAAATAAATAAATAAACAAATAAAAGTTAGGCAATTGAACTAACAGTAACAGGGTGTGGTAAGTAAGGTCTGGTAACTCTGCCATGTGGGGAATTAGAATTTGATGAATCAGAGAGGAACCCCTGTACAGCTAAAAACAAACTTGGGCACGTTCTGTGTTTTGGATTATTGAAACTGATTCCATAACATTTTCTAATGCGAATTGGGTAGGTTGTGGTGATGGCAGAAGCAGTCAAAAGAGAACGAACTCTATTGCCACTGCCACTGCAAGCACCGATGCTGGTGGCATCACGTTGAAGAAGGTGCCGATAAGCTGAAGCAGCAGCAGCAAGCATTTTTTTTTTCTGCACAAGTTTGAAGCTTTTTTGTGTTTTTAATTTCGCTTCTGCAAATGGGTCTGAGGCAGAGCAGAGAACTTTAACGAGTTTGACGGATTGGGGAAGCTTAGAAGAAACAAACCCTAGTGGGATTGGAATTGAAGAATGTTAGATGGAAGTGAGAGAGGGGAAACATTGCTATAAGATTTAGAGAGAGAGAAAGAAAAAAAAAAAAAAAAGAGCAATAGAATGTTGATGATTTTTGGTACGAAGTTACTGCACACATCATTCGTTGAATATAAGGAAAAATGAAACAGAGACAATTCGATTATATTTCTACACTTGAAAATTCTGAGAACGATGGAGAGAATTTAAAAATTATGGTTTTAGTTTACCTGAATTTGATTTAGATTAAAAATATGTTTTTACTCTCTCATATTTAAGATAGATTTTTTTTATAGATAATTTAAGATATGGTTCAAGTTTGTTTTTGGAGAATTTGAAAAACATATTAAAATGTTTAAAATATATATATATATATATATATATATATACACATATCAATTTTGATCTTCATAAATTTATATTTTTAGAAGAGATTAAACTAAGTATAAAAAAAGAGTTTAAATTAAACCTTGTCAGTTGTTAACTAATATTTAATGGAATGACTTTTGTTTAAATATGTTATGTTATTATTTGTTATGTTACAATGGTCGTTATTGTTGATGTGTTATGGATAAAAATATGTTA
>PYAF01004620.1:1064222-1089914 GCA_007407185.1 Glycine tomentella
GAATGACTTTTGTTTAAATATGTTATGTTATTATTTGTTATGTTACAATGGTCGTTATTGTTGATGTGTTATGGATAAAAATATGTTATGTAATTATATTTTTTTTTTACATAATTATGAGTTTGGTTTTTTTTATTTAAAATGTTCAATTAAATTTTTTATTTTTGAAAATTTTAATAAGATCTTTTATTTTTAAATGTCCTAATGTAGTCTTTTATTTATTTTTTAAATGCTTTAATGTAATTATTTTTATCCAATTGAGATTTGACGAAAGTTAAATTATAAATTAATAAATAAATTGTGAACCAATGAACTAGTTGAATAAGAAGACAAATTAAGTCAATAGTTTGGTCACTGAAACTAATCAATATTCAATTGAGGTAAAAATAAATAAATAAACGCATCACAAAATATTTTAAAATAATAAAAGTGTGTGTCATGTTATTATTTAACAAAGATGTTTGATAGTAAAGACCCAAAAATTAAGTCTATGATTTATTGAAAATCAAGACATTATTTTATATTAATCACATTGTTGATCAAATATTGTGAAAATAAATTGTTAGTAAAATAAATTAAATTAAATAACAACTTATTGAAGTGTATACTATTAAGAATAAATATGTCAAGCATAAAAGACCACCATGTTGATTCCAAATCAAGTCAAATTTAGTGAGATTTTGTCACAAATCAAAAATATCACAGATTTTTTTCCAGAAAGAATAGCATTAGATAATACTATAAAAGACATTATTTTATATTAATCAAATTTTTGGTCAAATAAATTAAATTAGATTACAAATTATTAAAGTGTATAATATTAAGAATAAACTATCAAGCATAATATACTACAAGAAAGAATCAAATTCGCAGCAATATTTCTTGTGTTGTTGGCAAAGATAGACATATGATAGTGACATTTGATTTTCTTTGGAAAAGATTTTTCTTTTGTAAACAAAATCAATGTTAATATTGCAGAAAAAATTATATTTATCTCAACGACAAAATATCGTTGCAAAACTTTTTGCAGTGATCATTTAAGCAACCACCTGTAATGACAATTTTCTCTGATGATGATGCCAAAGGGAGCAATATTAAGAAATCAAAACATTTAAATAATTTTATTTTAAAAACTAAAAAATAGTTATTTGTTAAGTATGTCACTTTGTACATTATAAGTTTCAATTTTTTTTCAAAAAATATAAATTGCTCCGCCGTGGCCCCATTGACGGGGTTATTTGCAAAAGAGGAATGAATCTAAAAAAAACAAGAACGCGATTACGCGACAGAGTTTCCTACTACCCAGAACTACATTGAAAAATCATTTGACTTTATGCAAATTGCAAAAGCCTTACATCAATTGAATAAGTTTCAGCCAACAATATTCAGTGGTCCGACTTTTGATCAAAGGGCCAAGAACAATGCTTTGGGTCGGTGGTCCTTAGGCATGGTTTCTTACGGAAGTAAAGACCAGAGTGGGGTGTTTTTGACGCAAGGGTTTACAACGGCATGGGTTGAAACCAGTCGTTGTTAGTGGAACAATAAATCCTCGGCAGCGACGAAGATAACGCGCAACCAAATTCACTCGGGAACCAACGCATAAAACCTAATCTTCTAGCAGTCCTCTTCCTTCCTCAGATGAAGCAAAATCTTGGAGTCGATATCGGAATTGCACGACACCCTTTGCTCGACCACCTTCACCTGCCGCTTCCACCCACCGCCAAAAAAAAAAAAATCAATATCTCAACCAAAAAATCCATTCCAATGGAAGCAAGCAAGCAACGAAAGAATCGGCTCTCCAAAAGGTTTCGACCTTGCCTCAAAGTGTTGCGAGTGCGCCACGGATCTGGTCTTGATTGCTCAATTGGTGTTCGACTAACGCGCATCGTCAAAATCTGAGGAAGAGATGCGAGTGCACAACGGATCCGATCTCCAACCGGTTTCGTGATGCGGGTTTCAACGAGAGGAGCGAGGAGGGTTTGGGTTTCATTCTTCATTTTTATTTTTGTTTTTGTTTACTTGGTTTTCTACTAAAAAATGAAGCTTGATTCTGGGGTCGTTTCATGAATCCCTCCAGCGTTGTCGAGGAAAGATGGTTCTGAGCTTATAGCAGATTGTGTTTTTTTCCCAAGCAATACCGCCAGAAATCATGTGATACATTTTAACTAAGCCAACAAGGAATTTTTTTAGCATTTCTAACCGTCAGAAATGGCTGCCACAAAAATTGGCATGTTCTCCCATAGAAATTGTCACATCATCGATTAACAAAAGAATTTAACAACAGAGACTTAAAAAGGTTAACCGACACAAACATTAGAAACCAAGACTAGTCAATTTTTTTATTAGGAACTAAATAAAAAATTAAAAAGGTTCGAGAACCAAAACATAGTTAACCCAAAGAAAAACTATTACACAAACGGACAGATATCATTTTAAAGTATCTCTTTGAATCTCTACTGAAGCCAATGTGTGGTAGCTTGACAATACTACTAACCAAATACCAAACCCGGTTTTTCCAACCTTGGAACAATCGTGCATACATCTTTTGACATTCCACACTGCATGGCCATGAAAAGGGACCGCAATTGGGTATAGGGAAAATGAAGTTCCTTCATAAAGTAGATCTGCCAAAGCCATGAATGATACATCTGAAGGTTTAATTTTCACAAAGAACAAAACATATCGTCCAGATTTGGTGTACACAAAACTCTAGTATTCTACATCACTAAAACTTTTGCAATTAATTTACAGTATGACATCTTTATAAGAAAGCATACTGACTTCCGTGAATTGAAAAATGCTATAAACAGCTGGAACACAGGAAAAGAAATCCTACGAAACTTCCTTAAAAACCTATTCTACTTTTTTCCCTCTCTTTTTGATACAAAAAAGAACCCTATTATAATGTTAACTGTTGACTTCTAATATCTATTCCATCTAAAACTTATGGATAACATCCTAATTAACTGTACAGAATCTTGTAACAGTGATGCGCGTGATAAAAGAACCTTGCTGGGAAGCTGGAAACCCTATCTGCTAAACTCTTCAGCCCACTTGGACCTTGGAGCAATAGCTAGCAAGTAATTCACAACAATGGATTTTCCTGCACAAGGAAAACGCTAAATTCTCCGTTTTCCCCGTCTTCTGGTGTCTATATCAACTAGCCTTGATGATGATGGAGCAGGTAAAGGTGCTGACAGACCAATAGATTCTGCAATATCAAGATTGACTCCCATAGTTGGGCTTGCCACTGCACGCTTGATGTCCAAATCATTTAATTGGTGAACTTCAAGTCTTACTTTGTCGATCTGTTAATCAAAATGGTGAAATAAACAATAAATAACTGTAAACCCAAAGACATACTGCATACTGATTCTTTGTCGAGATGAACTTACTATTTCAATATGATAAATGGATGCATGTGCATTAGTAAGTTTCCTCTGCAAATCTTCTAATTTTTTGTTTTGATACTCAGCATTCTCCATTTCATTCCCCCTTTCACCTAATTCTTTATATAAGGCTGCAAGAGCCACGAAGTATAGTTGAACATGTTTTCAAATCTTACAAGATACATCAAGAATACAAAAAAGGGTGATAACTAAAAATGGAACATCCAAGCAGAAGATACAATACATATATATATATATATATATATAGAGAGAGAGAGAGAGAGAGGCAGCCCAGTGCATTTGATGGGGTTTGGGGGAAAGTTAGATGTGCACAACCTTACTCCCAGAAATGGAGAGGGTGTTTCTATGATTTGAACTCGTAACCTCCAATTAAATACACCAAGTAGATGCCAGGACACTATTTTTAATCATTACCCCATTTACATACCAACCACTCTTACACAAGGTTTATCTTCAAAGTTCAAACCAGAAATTAGCACATCAAATTAGCAAGCAAGGCTCACTCTGGTGGCTATCCAAGTGCGCATCAACAAAGTGTGTAACTAGGGAACACTTAAAGTCATATAATAGATTTGTTGCATTCACAAACTAGGTAGTCTTAGATAAGTACCTGTCAAAACAGATAGCACCCAAATCTGAGTAGGAATATCATAAAGTTTCTTTGCTAAGGTCAAAGAAGATCTCAATATCTCTCTGGCTTGTACAGTGTCACGTAATGCCAGGGCCAAACTACCAAGGATCGTCAAATATTGTGAAACAAGTTGAAGGTTCCCCAAATATGTATGTGTCAGCTGCAATCCCCTTGCCAGACGATTCCTGCAACAAATTTGCCACTTAAAGGAAGGTAGAAGAATATGTGGATGGAGCCGATGGTAAGTGTTCAGTAGCGAGGTTCTATTCTGGAGGTTACTTAATTTTAAGGTCCATAATCCATATAAGTATAACGGTCAAATCTATTATATAACAATCATTAAAGAAACATTCACCAACTAAGGCATAGACTGGTTTTTTTATAAGAATGAAACCATCCAAATTTGTCTATAGATTTATGTTTAGAACCAACAGAAGGCACAGCAACTGTTCCTATTGTTTGTATCCATGTTTTAGAAATTGACATAATGAAGAAAAAGGGTCAGGAGTCAAGGATCAATCGTTCAACAGGGGATCTTAAATAATATACAACAAAAGTATAATAATGAATAACTACAGGTAAAGTACATTTTTTTCATGTGGATGCATAAGTAAAATAGGATTAATTAAATATTTATTCATAACTATTTTTTCGTTGTAATCTATATGCTTTTGTAAATACTTAGTATACCAACATATATTTTTTGTAAAAAAAAAAAAAAAAAAAAAAACTGTCATATACATTAAAAAATTGTGGACTGTAAACTTAACACAGGTTATCTAAAAACTTACCTTGCTTCTTGTAGATCCTGTTGCTTCATCAATAAAAGACCATAAGCAAAAAGAACACCTGTTTTCTCTCTAACTCCTACAAAAGAATCCATTACTCCATAAACTGGCCCAATCAAATCAAGTGCCTGTGGGAAAACTATCATTCAATTAAAAAATATTCTCCATGGAATTAAATTACTTAAAAAGAAAGTATGTGGAAGTGGAACCAATTTAATTTGCAATTAGAGATATTTCTCCACCTGTGAAGAAGATTCAGCATCACCAATGCAGATGTAAGAGACAGCTGCATAAACTTGGCACATAGCTTGCATTGATTTGCTGTCTGTAAGCTACACATAAATATGTAGTCATTACTTGAATATCTTGAAGTTATCCCCATCAACAATTTATAACAAGCTCTAAACAGAAAAACATAAATATGGTCTCCAGCATCCCAAATCAGTTTATAGATGTGTCAAAATTACCAAAACTATAGAGACTATATCTTGTTCACTACTAAAATATTCCATTTAACTCATAGACATATCATATATATATATATATACACACACATACCTTCACTGCTTCAATAAAATGAAAAGCAGCTTCATGATAACAGCCAACTGAATGAGCATATTGGCCTCTAAGCATCTCAATGATGCATTCACATGCCTGTAATATGGTTGGAAACCGCATGAACCAATTTTTCATCTGTACCAAAGCCTGAAAAATTGCAGTGATTATCATTAATGATTTCAATTCTGGAACATAATGGGATTCACATTAACTGCCAACAAGTCTACAGGTATAAGAAAAATATCACAAGAAGCAACCCACCTAATAAGGTGGATTATGAAGAGGGATTTGAAATTTTATGGAATAAAATGCAACTTATCATGTCTTCTCATCCTTAGAGCTGACAAAATATACAATAGAATGATAACCAACCTCTTGTGCTTCAACAAATTCTGCTCGTGTGAGCTCTATAGCCACTTTGTTTTCAAGAAACTGAATTAGTAGCATTAAGTACACACCAGCCATCCAAATAGAAGAGTGTTGTAAATCCACTTCTGGTAAAAAAAGAAGGTTCAACAAGGTTGCATAAGGAATCCTTATTTGCATGGCAGCATAAGCATCTTATAGACAAGATAAGAATAACCAATCTCACCTCTAACACCATCAGTAATTCCAAGCTTCACTAACTCATCTGCAGGGAAGAACTTGAAAATATGAAAAACTGAATATTATTGATTGAATTTACATATATAGCACTTTTATAACATAGAAACCAAAATACTTTAATACCGGCCCAAAATAAAATCTCATTTGTATGGAAATTGATAATCATCATAATTGAGAAATTTTTAAAATACATTATTAACAATATTTACAATGTGGGACACAATTACAACAAAACAACTATTATTCATAGGGAAGATACATCCAAAGTAGCGACAATTTTTCAGTCTCCAAAGCAGTGTATAACAGCAATGACTAAAATGGAAATCCATTTGAATAACAGAAACAACTCAACTCACCAATCATGCTTTCAAAAAAATAATTCAAAGGAGTAATGCTTCTAAATTCTAATCAGTTGATTCTTCCTAATACATTTCACATTAAAGCCTAGAAACCAACAGAAAAGACATTTTATGGCTGTGATTGGACATATAGAATAGCTGCTGACTGATAGAGGGTTGAAGTTCAGGTAAAAAGGTATAATTCAGACAACATAAAAAAAATATCACAGGGCTATTTGGAAAGCCAATTCATACAAATTGATTTCACATAGCATAATAAGTGATTATTATTCTGTACTTAAAATAAGTAGTGCTGTCAAGTGATTTTGGCTTTATATGCCAAGTAAAAAATTGGGATCAAACCCAAAAGAAGAAAAAATTACACAAACTCACAAAAAAAGTTGGTGAACAACCTTGAATTATATTCATCCCAGACTGAATGCGTTTTGCACACTCCTTAAAAAGTCCTTTTGGGCGCCCAAATACAACTACTATTAGATCAACTAATGCATAGACAGCACTTTTAGGAAGCCATTCACCATCAATAGGAGGAGGTGCTAACTGAAGCTTATCTCCTATTATCCTTCTGACATTCCCAAAATATACTGGTTGCAGTGATTCCTGCCCAATTGAACTCAATCCAGTCATGTTTTTCAGTTGCTCCTGAATCATTGTTTGCTTTTTAGATAATGCAGTCCTATCCCTATAGTGAAGGTCAGATCGGGAGAGACTTTGGTCTAAAGCATTGAGCTCATTCACTAGCTCTTGTATACGTTGTGTTTGCTGCATATCAATCTTCATGGCAGCATCCAGATTGTCTACATGGGGTGCAGCATTCTTGTAATCACATAGCCGCAGCCAATAGAATATGTGCAGTAATTCATTATAAAATAGTAAGCCGGGGCATTGTCGTCTCTGAGGAGTGTGTGGAAGCGGGAGAAAATAAATTAGATCAAAGGTAAAAAAAGAATCATGGTGCATCTCAGTTGAAAACATACAGTGCCTATAACTGTGCATTGTCTGCAAAAGAAAATTGGGAAAGCAATAAGCTAAAGAACGTTTGCACTCACTTTATCTGGATCAATTGACTCCCAAATCTGGTTGCATCTATTAGCAGCTTGCTCAACCAAATTATCATCATCCCATTGCATGAGGCGGACATGCAATATTGAAGTGGCAAAAAACATCTGATCCATTATTATAAAACAAGAAATTACAGACAGCTGAAGCGAAATATCATATTAAACTCAGCACAAATGGAGTGTCCTTTATTTTAGCATAGTAGAGAGTTGACAGTTGACACACAATAGATGTGACATACAACAAGCTTTTTGAAAATTCTATCTATTGATGTTAGAAATTCACTATCAAATCAGTGGCAAAGAGCAGACAAAGAAGCAAAGGACATGTATTTTCAAGTAATTTGTAACATTTGACAACATACCTGCAACTCCAGGAAGCATACTTCAGTAGCACAGACATATCCACACTCTAATGCAGAGATTGAACCCTGGTAGTCTCCTTCAATTGATAAAGCATTTGCGAGCTGTGAATTGAAGTTGCAAGACCACAACTTCATTGAAATCCTTCAAGAAAATAAACTAGAAACTATGAATATGTAGTAGTAGCAGTGTTAGTCAGAATAAGTAGCATGCAATATGAACAACTTGACAACACTCTATAAACATAAATGATAAATAACTGACTGTTCCACTTATCCAGTGGTTCATTAATATCAAATATCAAACATCTTTGACATTTATTAGACACACATACTCATGTGAAAAGGAAAAGGTAATTTTCATGTTGAAAATATACAGAATATGTATGTATACTACATACCATGATTACTATTTACTATTTACTATCTACAGGATAGTAGGCTACAGCTACTATTGTTATACTCCATCTCTAGCTGAAACATATAAATCATATGCACCAAGCTTGTTACAACTTATAAATGGTGCATACAACTGCATTATTTACAGCTACCAGATTAGCAAACCCCCAATTAAAAGGTGGAAGATTCACAGTTATTTATAAGTTAGAGTGGGAGAGATGACATGGTATGATAGTGTATAAATAATAGGAGTGAAACAGAAATAATAGTGATCAGTTTTTTAGACTTGGAGTAGATATTCTGCATCCCCATTGTTCTTATACAGTTTCTCGGTCTCTTCTACAGCATCATTTTGAAACAAATTCAGAAATTGTCTGTTCCATCAATAACCACTACATTCTTCACCTCAATTCTGATTATGCTACTTCTACACTTTCCATCTAAGACAAAAAATTATTGACAATGGTAGAACCATGCCACAATAATACAAAAAAAGGAATCCATATGCAAGAGAATCATTCATTCAAGCAAAAAACTAAAGACTAAAAAGCCATTTCTATTTTCCACCCAATCTAAGAATTCCATAAAAAAAGATAAGAATACAAAAACAAAAATCCTAAAAAGACCAAAGCTAGACCAGACAACATTAGTAACAACACAAGTGCTGTTAAATGGCAGCGCTATGATCACCATGGCTGTTTTTTTGCCAACCGCCACAGGCAATTTGTGAAGGGGGGCCCGCTATATGGGGGCACCATAGGAGGCAATGGCGTGTTTATATGGCGGAATTTTGGCCTTCCCCCGTGTTCCGCCATTGATTACTTACCACTGCAACACATATGCCTCGTCAAAATTGTGAAGCATAACATTCACAAGAATAAAGTGAAGTACAGTAACAACAACCATTGATTTTAAGATGCAAGCACGCGAATAACAAAATCTGAAGCTATAACTACATTTTATCGGAACTAAACCAAAACCTAAAATTGAAAATTCCAAAGTGAGATCTAAAAAATACAATACATACTCGTATCCAACGGACGCAGTGAGCTCGAGTCCCTTGTGCAAGACCTGTTTCTGCGGCGGAATAGCTCCGACGAGTTGGTAACACTGGCTGAGCAAGCTGTACGCTCTGCACTTCAATTCGAAGCAAGACGGAATAGACTTCAGAAGCAATTGCTGCAAAAAAGAAAGAAAGAGAAAACGATAAACGAGAATTTTGAATTTGAATTTGAGAAAGTAGAAACGAAGAATTGAGAGGAACCAACGGAACGTTCGAGGTGTGACTTGGCGTGGTTGACGTTGTGAGAATGGTGGAGGAGAAGAGTGGCGATGCGAAGACGAGTCTTGACCTCGACTATAGGGAAAAACGACGCGTCGCTTTGGCATATGGCTTCGAGGCACTTCACTGCTTTCCCTATTTCCCCTCTCTTCTCGTGGTACTCCGCGAGTCCCCATAGCCCCTCCGCCACCGCTTCCATCCAAACGTGATTCTGCTTCTGCTATTATGCTAATAACCCTCTTCTCTTCTCCCTCCAATTCCAACGCGACAATTCCACATCGAAAAATTCAACTACCGCTTTTGCGTTTTTGCTCGCTACTTTGCATAGCTTAGATGTGGAGTCAAAAGTCAGCCACGGAAAAGAAAAAGAAAAAGAAGCGAAAATTGAAGAAAACAAAACAAACAGGAATCGAGCTTCCTCCGCTATTTTGCCTTAACGGGCCCTTCTTGGGCTATTGGATCTTTCTTCACCTTTTACGATGGGAATTGATATTTGGAAATTTCTTCCTAGCAAAAATTTCTAAACATCCACATTATACAATTAATTTTCGAACCTTTATAAAAAGGTTAAGTATAAACATAAACAATTCATGTTCTTCTTTTTCTCACCTCTTTCCGTTATCACACCCTTCTCCTTCTTCTCCACCTGCATCATCCTGTTTTTGTTCGTGCACCCTGCTTTGTGTATAAAAATTCAAAGTCATCTTAATTATGGGACTAAAATAAATATATTTTGAATTTGAGGAAAAAAAATGTAAATTTTTTTGATGGACTAAAAAGATAGACTTTAAATTTAAAAGACAAAATATATTTAAGTCTATTATTTATATTTACAAAAGTGCATTTTCATCCTTTTGCTTGTACGTGTCCTTTGTGCAATACATGAGTGTCAACTATTGAGTATTATATATATATATATATATATATATATAATGACATTTTAAATTAAAAAAAAATATTATTTTCATGAAAGAATTGTGAGAATATATTTGATGTATTTAATGTCAACTTGTGTTAGAAAAAAAAAAACCACTTATGGTCTGATTTTAAAGTATTGACAAAGGTAGTTGCAAATTTATTAATTTATTTACTAAATTTATGTAAGATAAATAATTATATTAATATGTTATAAGGGTAAAAAATTAAAAGGAAGAAGACAGACAAATAATCACAAACTCATTAAGTTATTCCCTTTACATGTCTCAAATCTCGTATTAAAACTCTAAAATAAAATTTATATTAAGGACTAATAATAATAAAACTTTTAAATTGAAAAAATTAATATAACATGTAAAGAAAATATTTAATGTTATTTTAACTTTAATTTAAACAATTGTATATAATACAACATGTATTCAACGTATTTTTTTATTATATATAAAAGACATATGTTTTAAATAAAATACATATATTTCAGGTGCGAGAGAGTCAAAGATCTAAAGGTCACACTTGTATGTTGGACGTATTGTGTTTGATTTGATTCACATTTACCTTACATTTTTTTACTTCTTGAATTTTTTTTTTATTGTAATTTGAGATTGTTGAAATGCATTAATTATTGATAGTTTTAAATAGATGATTTGTTATATAAGACATAGGTGGGAAATCACTAAATCTCAAAATGCAGAGATAGCTCAGTTGGGATAGAGTCAAATCTGATGTGTTTGATCCACTATCACCACAATATTTTAATTTTTTTTTTTTACGTGTGTTTGATTTGATTCATATTCAAGTTACATTTTTTTTTTTATTATTGTAATTTGCTTAGGACTTTGTTCAAGTTATTGTATAACCATTTAAACAAAATGAGGGGACAGCTCAATACTAAAATATGAAGGTAGTCTGTTATGTGTTTGATTTGATTCATATTTATCATTACATTTTTTTCACTTTTTGAATTTTTTATTTTTATATTGTAATTTGCTAACACTTTGTTTTCACGGGGATTATTGAGATGCATGATTGATAGTTTCAAAAGGATGATTTGTTATTCAAGACATAGGTGAGAAATCATTGAAACTCAAAATATAGGGATAACTGAGTTGGAGAGCGCCATATCTTATGTGAGTTCCCAATATTTTAAATTTTTTTCTATCTGTTTAATTTGATTCATATTCACCTTTACATCTATTCTTTTATTATTGTAATTTGCTAACACTTATTAACAACAAGGTCTCACGAGTATTATTTTATTTAGGACTTTGTTAAATCATTGTATAACATTTTAAACAAAATGCGGGGATAGCTCAATTGAGAGAGCTTCAGACTGAATATCTAACTGTTGAATGTTTGATCCATGTTCACCGCATTATTTTAAATTTTTATGGATAGCTCACTTGGGAGAGCGTCAAATCTTATGTGTTCGATCCAAGTTCACCGCAATATTTTAAATTTTGTTCTATGTGTTTAATTTGATTCATATTGGCCTTTACATTTTTTTCTTTTATTATTGTAATTTGCTAATACTTCTTAACAACAAGGACTCACGGGATTATTGGATTATTGTGTTTAGTAATTTGTTCAAGTTATTGTATAACATTTTAAACAAAATGTTGGGATAGCTCAGTTGGGAGAGCGTTAAACTGAAGATCTAAAGCTCATGTGTTCAATCCATGCTCATGATTGTGTTTGATCCACGTTCACTGTAATATTTTAATTTGATTCATATTCATCTTTACATTTTTTTTCTTTTATTATTGTAATTTACTAACACTTGTTCGATCCACGTTCATCGCAATATTTTAATTTTTTTTCTGTGTTTAATTTGATTCATATTCAACTTTACATTTTTTTTTCATTTATTATTGTAATTTGCCAACACTTCTTAACAACAAGGTCTCACGGGGATTATTGTGTTTAGGACTTTGTTCAAGTTATTGTATAACATTTTAAACAAAATGCAGGGATAACTCAATTGGGAAAGCGCTAGACTGAAGATTTGAAGGTCGTGTGTTCAATCCATGCATGATTGCGTTTTGGTCCTTTGTTCACTAAGGCATGCTAAGCTTTAGACCATGTATAAATGTTCTTTGATACAATGTTATATATAGAAAATAAGTTATGATTCATGTACTCTATGTGTTAAAGTTATGTCCACCTTATGTGTTAAGAAGTTATGACTAGTGTGTTATGAGTCATAACTTCTTACACATTATTTGCAAACAATACATCATTGCGAGTAGTTCATAAACATAGAGTACATGAGTCATAAAACTTCCTACACATAACACATGAGTCATAACATTAAATTCAACTTTTTTCTCCATCCTACATGGTTTATTTGAGTACATAATATTTAAGAGGCATCCCCTTTTTTTTCTCTGCCATACAATTATCCCTTACCAAATGATGTCTATTTTACCATTCTTTGTCTACCAAAGGAAATGAAACCCTTCACTTGCCTAAGTTCTCACACATGCTTTCGTATAAGCCTTACCTTTTTTTTCATCCCTTGTGAACAAAGGACTCAAACACAACATGGGTGTTCTTAGCTTGAGACAACAAACAATTGTAAGAAACCCAACTTTGTAATTTTGGAAAATCCTATGATTCTCAAACCACCAAATCCCATAATGAGATTCGATGATTTCTCACCTATATCCTAAATAACAAATTATCCTTTTAAAACTATCAATCATGAAAGAAAAAAAAAATTCAAGAAGTAAAAAAATGTAATGTTAAATATGAATCAAATCAAACACACCGTGCGACCAACATAACAAAAAAAAATTTAAACATTGCGGTGAACGTGGATCGAACACACAATTTTCGCCCTCCCAACTAAGCTATCTTCGTAGCGGGAATCAAACACTTGCCTTTCAGATCTTCAGTGGGACGCTCTTCCAATTGAGCTATCCCCACATTTTATTTAAAATATCGGTCTTTTATGTATAATAACTTGAACAAGGTCCTAACCATTAAAAAAATAGTTGAATACATATTGTTATATTATATACAATGGTTTAAATTAAAGTTAAATGAACATTAAATATCTTCTTTACATGTTATATTAATTTGTTCAATTTAAAAGTTTTATTATTATTCGTCCTTAATATAAATTTTATTTTAGAGTTTTAATCCGAGATTGAAGACATATCAAGGGAATAACATAATGAGTCTATGATTCTTTTTCTTTCTTCCTTCTTTTAATTTTTTATCCTTATAACAAATTAATATAATTATTTATCTTAAATAAATTTAGTAAATAAATTAGTAAATTTGTAGCTACCTTTATCAAGTACTTACAAATCAGACCATAAGTGTTATTTTAACACAAATTGACATTAAATACATCAAATATATTCTCACAATTCTTTCATAAAAAAATAGATTTAAATTTAAAATGTCATTATATATATACATATATATATATAATACTCAAAAGTTGTCACTCATGTATTGCACAAAGGACATACAAGGAAAAGAATAAAAATGCACTTTTGTAAATATAAATAATGGACTTAAATATATTTTTAGTCTCTCAAATTTAAAAGTCTATCTTTTTTAGTCCATAAAAAAATTTACATTTTTTTTTGTTCCTCAAATTTAAAATATATTTATTTTAGTCTCATATTTAAGACAACGTCAACTTTGGATTTTTTTTAAATAATAATGTGTTAAGTCTAGCTAAGTCCAAGTTATATTGGACTATACCAAACAATTAAATTTCTAAGGTTTTGATGTTAATAAGTATAAATTTTATGTGTTAACTTTTTATGTCCAAACAACATGTTTATCTGTACCTACTAGATACAAGTAGAAAGCATGAACAAGAAAGGTATGAACGATAGCTAAAGTATTTGTCATTGGACGATATAGCCTCAGCTTTCAGTCCTAGGAAGACAATGCTTTAGCATTTAACTCGTAATACAAAGACAACATAATAGTTACTTGATCATCAAGTTAATCGTTAGAAAGTAATGTCCATAGGCTCAATAAACAATTTGTATCATAGCGCACAAAATGGAAGACTTGAATTGTCTTGTCTTAACATTCTTAATTCCTTTTGTCTTATACTATTAACGTTATATTGAATTTGTACATTGAAACTCAACTATGAGCACAAAGCGACACTGTTCAGTTGCACTTCTATGAAGATATGTTACAAAAAGTGTTTGTGGTCTTCACACTCTCACAATAATGGCCTGGTGTAAAGTGCCCAAGTTATTAGAGAACGACTAACTGAGATCTCTCAATGGATCGAAACTTTGCAGTCTATATAAAGCTTAAAGATGTTCGTGTTAAGATTATCGAATAAAAAAAAGAATAATTTGAGTAAAAACAAACAAAGTGTTGTAATGCTGTCAATTTGACTGAACAAAAGAAATTTGAATGAATTGAGTGAATTTTAGCTCCGCTAAATTTGCAAGTTTAATTGTATTCAAACTTATTGTGTAAACATTGTTTGAGTGATAAGAATACATTTTTTTTAATCAAAAATCAATTGTTTGTGAAAGTCAAGAATGACTTAGTGACAAAAAATACTTGGATCTTAATTTCAAGAGAGATTAAGGTAGTGTCAGGAGTGACCTAGAGAGTACTCATTGTAACCAAAAGTGACATAGAGAATACTTGTTGCAATCAAAGAATTGATTAGTGAAATCCTTCAAGTTTTGAAATATAAATGGATATAACTCAAAAGTTGGGGTGAATCAGTATAAAACCTCTATGTTTCTTTACTTGCTTTTATATAACTAGTTTATTTCTACACTATTGTATCCAAGTTTTGCGAACTGATTTTCAAAGTTCAAAGTGATTTCAAACCATTTAGACAAACCCCTTAAAAAACCATCATCGTCCAGTGATATATGTTGGAGAAAAACTTTCAAAATTTTCAAAAGATTAAGTTTTATCCATCACAATATCCATCATTTTTAAAGAAATTAAATTATAGAAAAAAATTCAACAATGCCAAATCTCCTCAAATTATAATATCATTAACATAATTATAAAGAGAGAAACTAAAGCTAACTTTAAAAAAATTGAATAACTATAAAAATAATTTTTTAAGGAATAAAAAAGATAATTATCTAAATTTTGAGAACTAAAAACATATTTAAGCCTTAATAATAATATAATCCTTTTATTGACATTAGATTAGATGTATAAAATGTTGCATATTTAAAGCAATTCTTTCTTATATATTAAATTGGCATGTTTTCGGCTAAAAATATCATAATTTCATTAAATGATATATTAAATTCTTAATTTTTCGTTTTTAAGACTTTTAAAAACTTAAATTATTTTAAATAATTCCAATATCTTCCTTATAGTTTTAAATTTTTTTAAATTATATTACAAAATATTGCTTCAATTTTAACACAATAATGCTACGAATAAATTATTTGTATTGGTTATTTGTTAAACTTCACATACAAATAAAACTCAACGAGAGCTACAATTTGTTAATTCAAATCTTATAGCATGTGTCATACCTTAATTTTAACACAATAATGCTACGAATAAATTATTTGTATTGCTTATTTGTTAAACTTCACATACAAATAAAACTCAACGAGAGCTACAAATTGTTAATTCAAATCTTATGGCATGTGTCATACCCTAATTCTAATTATGTTCAAGTACAAAGAAAAAGAAAACTAAAAAAGAGAAAAGAAAATAAGAGAACAAAATAAAAAAAGAAAAAAATAATATAAAAATAAAAGGAAAATATGTAACAATTTAAAAAAAATAAAAAATAATAAAAATAAAGAGTAGTAAAAAAAGAAAAAGAAAAGAGAAGATAACAAAAAGAGAAAAAAAAAACGCAACAAAGAGCAAAAAAGAAGAAAAAAGGGTCACAAGGCCCATTAGGTCAAAAGAAGTAACTCATAAAAGGCACTAAGGAAAGCAAAGGGGAAAATGAATTAATTGCACAACGAGACGCGGATCTTGGAGAAGGGAGAGGGGTCTCCTTGGGTACCTTTCTTTCTCCCACTCTCTCCTTTCTTCCTCTCTTCCGTTCATTCTTCTTCTTTACGTTTTTTTTTCTTCTTTCCTTCTTTTTTGCATTTTCCCTAGTTTCCTTTGGTGATTAATTATTGTTTGATTTCGTTCAGAGTAGACTCCATTAGAGGTTTATTGTGGTTTTTCATCTTCTTCATTGTGCTTTTCCTTCCATTTCCATGGTTTCTATCATTGAGTTTGCATTTTTTTCTTTCTTTCTTCCTTTTCTTTTTCATTTTTGGAGCTTTCCGACCACCACTGCGCGTCGCCCATACCACCACCTCGCGCCACCAGGCCCCCTCGTTGGTGGCGGCAAGGGGCCATGCCTCCACCAGGGAACCTCCTTCTTCTTCTTCACGTAGTTTTGCTGCTAGTTGCTGTGCCCGTAGTGAAAATACGGGTTGGACAGGGTCGCCCTGACCTGGTTCCAACCCTAAAAAGAAAAGAAATTTGCTTTTTGCATCCCAAGTTTTCATAAATACACCCACTAACTTTATTCATAAACCAATTAAATAATACTTTTTACACGTCTAAATTTAATAAGTACACAATATTATGTGCTGGGCCTGGCCCACTTTGAAACTAAAAACATGATGTTTTTTTGCACCACCAGTTTAATAAATACACTCCTCACACATGTTGGGCTTGACCATTCCAAAAAAAAAGAACTTTACATTTACTATTGGCAGTTACAGGTTAACAAGTACACCCTGTTCACCAATTGGGCCTTGCTCATTCTGAGAATCACTTGCCTAATGCTATCTACACCCACGTATTCATAATTGCACCCTTTCATTGTTGGGCTGCACAAAATATATTTACTGTTTACACTACGCTTGTTGTAACTCCACCCCCTTGGAAGTTGGGCCTAGCCCACTTTGAAAAAATGAACATAATGTTGTTTGCACCTACATTTTCATAACCGCACATCACTTAGCAGCTGGGCCTAGTCCACTTTGAAACAATGCACATAATGTTGTTTGCACCCACATTTTCATAACTGCACACCCCTCAGCAATTGGGCCTAGCCCATTTTAAAATTCAATAAGTTCTGCTGATTGCACATCTATTCTTACTGTATGCACCCCACTTCTTTTCTATCCCTTTCTATTTCCTTTTGATTTATTTGATTACATAATGTTATGTCAATTATTCATTTATTTTTTTTGCATTAGTATCTTTAGTACGCGAATATGTTTTGTGCACTCCATGCTGGGTCTCCGACTCGCTCGGTAGTGTTTCAATAACATGTGCATAGATTTTGTGAATATCATGTTGGGTCCCTGACTTGCTTGATTTTGTAGAGTTTACCTCGAATCAATAATATTTTCTAAAAAAGCTAAAAATACTCAAATGAAAGATCACTCAATTCCTCTTTTTCTCGAAATTACATATTACTCGAATCGCTTCAAGGTCTGATGCCTTAAGCGATTCTCTCCATTTTTTCTTAAAATTCAACATCGTTCCAAGGTCTAATGCCTTAACGACTCTTTTTCACACAATTGAAACAAATCTTTTAGAAAAATAAAATCAATCCAATCAAGTTGTTTTCAAAAAAAGAACTACGTAAGTCTGATTTCCTCATTACACTTTAGGATACATAGGAGCGAGGGCAAACCTTTGTCGACCTAAAAAACAAAAAAATATATATAAAATCTTCTCTTTCCTAAAAATAAAAATTTGATTTCTTTTTCTGAATAAACAGAAAATAAAAAAAAAATTCATGTTCTTAAGGAAAAATAAACAATTAAAAAGTCATTTTATTTTTAGCACACTCGATTAAAAGCTGTCATCGTTGTGATGGACGTGCGGGGTGCTAACACCTTCCCCGTGCGTAAATGACTCGCGAATCCTTTTATCTCAAATCGTAGACCACTTCTTATCTTTTTGATTTTTTCGACATTTTCCTTAAATAAACGTTGGTGACGACTCTCCTCAAATTTTCCCTTTTTTGGGAATCTTCTTTTTCATCGCCGTCCCGTCGTGGCCGGATAGGTTGCAACAACATGTGAATGATAAGATAGCATATATTGGTACCATCAACAAAGGGAAGAGGATGTATCATGTAATCTTTTGGGTACGTAAATTATATATAAAGAGAATAATGCTGGCTCATACAAGCCAGAACAATATATAGTTAGAGAAAGCTCCACCCTAACAAAAGTGAAAATAGAGGGGAACAAAGGTTAACTGTAAGATTTGTTTGTTTTAAACTTTTAATGAATAAAATTATAAAGCAATCTGGGGAAAAAAATGTTAATCTTTGTTCAAAGCATCCTCCAAATCCAGTTCCAACCCTTTGCGATTCTTCAAAATGCCTTTGGCATTTAAGGGTGTTTTGCACTTGCATTGAAGCTCCTTGAATCTGTCAACATCAAAATTGTACCTCATGTGTAGCTTCCTCTGCCTGGAGAGAAAGAGCCTCTTCATGAAGTCTTGGTAAGTGGGGTCTCTTGAAGTGAACAAGAAGTAGGCATAGCCTACTACTAGGCCAGTGGAAGTGGTAAAATATGTGATAGGTTCCATTACATCCCATGAGAATTCCCAGAATGTTAGCCTGAAGAATAGTCCAACAGTGATCACACCGAATCCTAGTCCAGACCACAGGATGTGCCGCACCTGCTTGTGCGCCAACAAGTCGATTTCTTCCTTCTTCTCCACAAGCTTTTTTAACTCCTCCCTCATAGGATCATCCTCAGCTGTTAGTGCTAGTGGAACTGCACTTCTGACCAGATCCACCACCTAATATTGACCATGCATTACAAAAACAAATCAACAATCTAAAAATCTTAGGACACAAAATGATTATAAGACAACATATAAAATTAATATAAGGCACAAGCTTTATATGGAAAGAAATAATTGGTATTTTTAGTAATGAGCAAATGTTATGATTTATCTTATTACTATTATATCTTACGGACAAAACTTAGAAGCAGTTCCTTAAACGTGTTTGGTATTGTTTTTCAATCAGAATTGGAGTTTCACTTTAGTAATTTGCCTTAAAAATTAAGATAGGTTAGTGACCAAGGAACTACATCTAAATTTTGTCATATTTCAAGTATTGCTCGGAAAACAGTACTAATGGTGCTCAAGAAATTGCATCTAATTTTTGTACAATTTCTACAAGTATTGATATAAAAGTTTAAAGTATTGATATATTTGTGTTTAATACAGCTACGCTTGAAGTATCCATGTCTCCTAGTCAGCGAGTAAGAATCAGTTCACATAAGTGCAGACAACAGAAATCCATGTTACTTATTCAATTGCCTACTTTTTTGAAAATAAATTTCCTGAAGTGGTTTATGTCAGCAAACAATATGATCAATTCAGCTTATAAGGTTCTATCCTAGTCCTAGTCAGGCAAGCTTAACGGATATCAGAACTCATAACCAAAGGATGAACAACTAGCAGGATTGGTTGTTTAGAGGTTATTTAGTTTAGAAAGTTAGTTAGATTTTAAGAATTCAGTTCAATTTTGATGTCATTCTTGTATTGAATTGAAATTAGTTTCTGGAAATTGAAACATAGCTGACAAATATTTTCTGCTGTCGTACCATTCTGTGGCTGTAGTTTAATACGTTCTGGCCAGTTCATCTAAAGATAACCATGATCCTAAAACATAGTTATGCTTAAGTGCTTAACAGTTAACACTTAACAACATTGAAAGTATTCGTGAACACTACTTCCAAATTTCAATGACTGTTTTTAAACACAGGGGCACCTTTCCACCTGCTATGGAGTTTAGCCAAAGGAGTAATTCAGGAAGCATAGATGCACAACTGAATTGTAAACTCACTGTTGAACATTTATATACAAAGCCATAGATTACCAAAATAAATTAATTGTTGGATCTACTAGGACCGTTTAGATACGCTGTAAATTGTCTAATATGTGGCTAATGGCTACATAAGTTGTACCTCCATATCAAACAAATCGAACGCCATATTATTAATGTGCAAATGGCTAGTAAGAGTTACGTCTAAAATATGTATATGCAGTTTAACTGGGATGAGCAATACTCACAATCCATACTCTATAATTGAGACAATTTATTAATTTGCAATCCAAAGGCGACGATACTCATAAGCCATGAATCACCAGTGGGACTATTACTAAAAAAGGGATGTAGCTAGCAACACAAAATATTGAAATCTTCCAAACATAGCCTTAAAGGCTAGGGGACCATGAAAAGGGATAATGAATGACATCTCCTGACATTAAATTAAATACATGATTATAGAACTTGAAATCTTCTAAACATGTTTAAGTGAGCCCCACAATAAAAAATTACAAACAAGTGGAAACAAATAGATAGATAGATAGATATGGAACACACCTTGTCAGGATGCAGATAGACCTTGTCACGGAAGAGGAGAATAACCCCAGCCTCATCAAGAACCTTGACGAATGCCGAAGCCTCCTCAGAACTCCTTGCAACACCCATGCTCTTACACTCTTGAAGAAGCTCACCATAGGGAATAACCTCTTTCCCATCCATACCAAGCTTCATCTTGAGCGATTCCACATTCACCAATCTCATAAGCTTCTTAGCCTCACTGAATGATATAGAACCTTCAGTTCCATTCCCATTATTATTATTATTCTTATTATTATCATTATCATCACTCCCACTCCCACTTGAATTGGAGTTGCTGCCACCACCACCAGCAGCAGCAGGGGATGACAGTAAAGTTGAGGAACACACACCCCTCTTCATCTGCTTCAACACAAACGCCACCCCTCCATAATGTTCCCCTCCAAAACCCCTCAAAGGATCAAAAGGATGAACCTTTCCCACACAACCATGGCTTCCATTGAAAACAAAAGACACCGTTTGCCTCAATGATGCAACACCACCACCACCACCACACCACCATCTACTCCACATCTTGAAACACCCCCCCAAAAAAAAATCCAAACTTTTATGTGCAAAACCACAAAATTAATCCAATGTAGCCACACCACAACCTATATCTTTTCCTTTCACATGGAGACTAATGCACAAGGCTAGCAACTTTTGAAGCAAGAGGAACATGTGCATTTATTGCTACTAAAAACTAAAAAAATACACAAAAATAAAAGAGGAAAGGAGGAAAGAGAGGCATAGACATCGGAGAAGGAAAGATAGATAAAGCAAAAACTAATTCGGGAAAGTGGAAACCAAAGCCAAAGAGTGTGTAGTAGCAAAGAGAAGGGAAGGTACACACGTTGAAGAAGCTACAATGCTATAACAACCACAAATGAAAGAGCAGTGATGATATGTTCCATCACATTCCCGTGTGAATAGCTAACATTCTAATCGAACACCATTATTGTTTGTGATTGGTAGTTGACGGTTTTTTTAACATGGATATCTCCTAGGAAGTTATGGAACTAACACGATTTGTACTTGGTTTTAACTCTGATGTTGGTGTCTCTAGTCCACTTGTCCTTGGAAAATAAATGAAATAAACATGGTCAATTTTTCTCTCTTTTTCCCTCATTTTTTAATATATTTTTTACTAAATTGTTTTTTATTTTTATTTAATTTGTTCAATTTTTTAAATCCTTCTATTATTATTCTCTCAATTTTCAAAATTGAGTTAATATTGTCCTTTCTGTCCAATTGACATAACATCCATAATTGTGGAAATTTGTGAAATAAATACAGGTTCAACTTTGTTGATGGCATTGTGAATTAGACAGAAATGGCAACATTAACTTAATTTTTGAAAATTAAAGAACTAGATTGAATAATTCAATATTAAATAAATCAAATTAAACAAATTAAATAAGAAGAAGGATACAAAAGTAATTTAACTACGCTATTAATTTTTAGACAGACACTGAGATCACCTCTTAAGCAAAGTTGATGCTCATATAATTTCCATATTTTATTGGAACCCCAACAAAGTTAATGCTCGAATTCCCCCATACGTGTCGTGTGCCAAAACCAAAGTTGGATTCCTAGCCGCAGTGTTCATTCTTTCAATTTTCGTGTATAAGTTTATAAATTACTTATCATTAACGTGTTACGTGGTGCTATCTCATGTAATTTAGACCTCAAAGTGTGATTTTGTGGTTGAGAGATATATTTAACGGTAACCAATAACGACATAAACATAAATGGTAAAATTTTATATTTCTTAATTAATCAAATGATTCAAGATTCCAATTTTGATTGATTTTAGTTTGAGTATAAAATAAAACATGTTAAAAAAAGAATATTCATCTAATTTACACTTACAACTGAAACTAATTCATATCAACAAGATAGTGAAACAAAAAGAAGGATATATTTAACTCTTAGATAGAAAAATGACATAATTTGTTCCTATTTCTTGTAAATTGTTTAGTGTTAATTCTTTAATTAAAATTAGAATTTTATTTCAATAATTTATATAATAGATGTAAATTTTTAAGAGAAAATCTAATTATAATTAGAGAATGATATTCAATTATATAAAAATATATTTAAGATTTGTTTATTAAAAATAATGTCAATTAATTAAGACTTCATTATAAACTTTTTTCTAAGAAAAAAACCTTGTCCAGTTTTGACCAGCGTTGAGAAGTGAATTAATTGTAATAATACGTATAAAATAAAATATCCCGAGCAGTACCTGTAATTACAACAATGATTTGTCTCGTATTATATACTTTTTTGGTACAAATATTTTTTAGTATTTTAATCTGTCTCAAAATATTTGTTACTTTAAAATTTAAACAAATATTAATTATTGTTTTAGCAAATTACATTAATATTTTTTAAAATTTCTTCAAAACTCATGATATTTTTTTTCCTAAAATAATTCCATTTATATCATGATAATACTCTGCAGTCCACACTAATGTCATCTCACTTAATTGTTTAAAATCATTATATACCGACATTTCCTGTTATTACAAGGGAAGTTATTGTAAAGTTAAAAAATAACAATATCGAGTATATATAATTTCCCTTTTTTAAAAGAAAAAAAACATTGGTTCTGCTTTTTTCATAATAATATCCTCATATATCAATATTTCACTCAAATACTTATATTGAAAAATTATAATTTGATTCTTTTTTTTTTAAATCCGATTATAATTAGATTCTAACTTTTCTAATAAAAATAACTTTAATTAAATATTTTCTTAAAAAGTATATATTATCTTAAGAAAAACACATAATATCAGTCGGAGGTAGTAACTGAGTAAAGAATAATTTATAACCCTTTTTCCATAAATATTACCAACATATTCTTATGCATAGTTGATGATTATCCTTTTCCATAGATCTTTCTTGCTTAACATCTGACCCGTAAATACCGGAAGAGCCTAAATTCGCTTTCATTATCCGTCCTTCTTATTGTTTTGGATAATTTTTGTTCTTATTCGTTAGTTCAAAATGAATGATTGAGATAATATTTTGCCACTAAAATAAATTCAATTAACATTCAAAATTCAAAATATCCATCTGTACGTAGTAGTGTAGTAAAGCTTACAAGTTAAAATAAAAATGTTGATTGTAACTCTACTATAAAACAATTACTGGCCTTCTCATTGGTAATGTTGATTGATACTATATAAGTGTATTTGTCAGTCTCACTTGCTGTGTTTTGCTTTTGTGAGAGTTTTAACCATGCCCTTTGCAATCTTCCAGAACCAAAATATGTTCAACACTGCCAACACAGAAGGCACCATAATCAAGGTGTAAAAACCAAATAGAAAGACCTCCTTCACCTGAAATTAACAGCATAGAGTTTTTGATTCAGTGGCAATATAGAGGGAAAAATGTGAAGACTTATGTGACAAGGAATCAGAGAGCACATGCTAACCTCAACATAACGGGTCCCTATGTGGTAAAAAAGGAACATGAACAGGAAAATCCTTGCAACCTGCCATACAGTTGATAATAATTAAGCATAAACTACAAGGGTTTAAAATCACTCGGCACAAATAAGCAAGTTAAGGTTTGTACCTGGAACTACCAAGAAAAGTAGTTCCATAACAATCCCTGGAACCAAGAAAGATCGAGAGTCACAACTAAGTTTGACATCCTTGCATAAATTTATTGTACATCTAAGCATGTTTGGTTTGCAATTACAAAATTACGTGAGACATAAGTAATTTTGTCAACAGATGAGGACCCTCACTACTGTATTCATTTTGTTTTTATCCGTTGAATTTGCATTGGAACGTGTGTTGCATCATCTTCAACTGCAAACCAAAATGCACTAAATTTTTGCATCTACTTTGGAAAAAAAAAATAGCTTCAGAATTTAAAGCTCCATGTTTTTGTTGGATGACATAGACTTCCCTATACTATCATTATCATTTTCTAGATAGTATAATTAACCTACTAATTTAGTGGTGTTTTCTATTGGTAATAGCCTTCTAAAGCTTAAGTAAGCTACCCACTTGTGATTTTTAACTCAAATAAAGCAGGCTTAACCCACATACATGATACATCATGCAATATTCATTTTTCATTTTGTCAAAACCCTTCTAATTATCTTTGACCATTGCTTTCTAACTAGTGCCATTAGCCCAAATATGGCTCATTCAGAAGCAGATAGAAAATTACAAAATGAAAGCACCAAAATAGAAACCATGCATGGCCATAAGTAATTCCTTCAGGTCATAAGGTAATTACTCATCAGTGTTACATAACTTATCATACAACATATTCCAAATTTCATTACAGAGGAATTAGAGTTGAGGTCAAGATTAAAGAGAGTATATTAGACTGTACCAACCACTGATAGGTTGCTAATATATGGTGAAATTTAGGATAGTTTTAGTCAAAATTTAGTAGAAAATGTTAAATAAATGATAGAATTAAGTCAAAAGTTCACCACTTTGTGATTATTATTACTTATTGTTATTTTTATACATTTTAGGTACAATAAATGAAGAAACAAGCAATAAAAAGAAGCAACCCAGAAATAAAGCCAGTCGCGCGGCGGTTACGGGACGAAGATAGAATGCGATTTTCATGATAAGATTAGTTGGGCTTCTAGGAATTCAAATTAAAGATTAAAGATAGAATGCGATTTTCATGATAAGATCAGTTGGGCTTTAAGTTTAGCTACCTTAGCTATAAATATAACATTTGTGAGTCACAGAAAAAAAAACTTTTACATGAGCAATATAGAGAACAAGGCAGAAAACAATCATAAGAAGGGAGAAACGCATTACGCGTAGGGATTCAAGGTTCATAAGGAGGAAGCCAAGATTGAGGGTTTGAATACTCTTCTTCTCTGTATTCTTTCTTATTATTCATTCTTATTGTATTGAGCTAGACATATCATGTCTAGCTAATTCTCT
>PYAF01004620.1:1090014-1150991 GCA_007407185.1 Glycine tomentella
TATTTAAATCCAAATCACAAAATTACTCTCAAATTCAATTTCTTTTATTTCTATTCTTTCCAATTTTAAGATAAGAGTTACAATTATTTTAGTGCCTCAATCCTCGTGGAGACGATACTCTACTTACTAAATTTATTACTTGAACGATCGGTACACTTGCCGTGAGTTACGCAATCACACTCTTTGTGAACGCAACAACCACCCGAAGAACAATGCGATGCCATTCCAAATGTAAAGTTTGGAGCTCTTAAGGCCAGCAATATCCAAGTACCTATATATGTAATTAATGTAATAAGTAATGTTAAGAAAAGTACATGAAGGTAAATGGAGTTCTGGACAACAAATTTACCATCTAAGATTTACAAAAGGAGTAGTGCTCTCAGAGAAAAGAACCATTAGTATGTAGATGTGAACTTGACCACTTAGCAGACATAGTGTAATAGAACCTATGGGTAGGCCGTGGTGTAGAACCTAAATGTAAATTGATGAAGTAGGTTTACCACATATATAACTTAGATATTGAATTCAACATATGATAGTAAAAAGATGAGCATAAGATATAATAAAAATATAGTGTCATATAATGTATTGTCAGTATTGATAATATTGTTAATGTGTTACTAATAGCAAAAAAACTTATATCTACTTACATATTCAAGACCCCCTAAAGCTGGAAACAACAGTGTTGCTATTAAAATTGCCATGAAACCAATAACCAATTTTGCTTATATCTTCAACTTACCCCCAATGCTGCATCTGATAATGTTGATGATCTATTAATAACTACGTCGCCATGTGAATTCACATTGAAGACATCTGATAAGATGAGGAGGTAGAAAGATGCAGATGATACAAAAAAAGAGCGTGAAATGTAGAGAATCCCCTGCATTACAAAATATGTTAATACTTGCAAAAAAAAAAAAAGTAGTTGATATAATCAATGCAAACAGGAAAGGTTATGCAAAGGCATTTCACCTGTTATTCCATTCAATTTTCTCTGCACTGCTCAATTTTCCATATCCCTTGAACAACAAAGAACTTAAAATAGCAGTTGATGTATAAGCCTTCAAAAAGGAACAAAAAGGTCAAGCTTTATAATTGCCAATAAAAGGTTCTTCAATACAACTAGTCTTTTTGAGAGTTATCCCCATTCAGATAAAACAGAACATATGTTTGACAAAAAGAACAAATTGAAAAGGGAAAAAAACAGAGACTGCATTCATCAACATAAATCTAAAAGTCAATTCAATCTTAAATCAGTTTTCAGGATTTGAAGTTACAAAAACAGTTTGTTGGAGTCCATGCGAGCTATGAAGGAATATCAAATTATAAATCAGTAAACACAATTGCAAAATACCATCTTCAATTGTTATATTAACTTATTCATGAATCATGACATTCAATCTTTTCCTCAACTAGTAAAGCATTTAACTTTATTTGCATGTTAAAGGAATGGTGACACCATAATGAAAAATTACTCTTAAAGGAAAATAACTAAATTTGACCATTGACTAACCCATTGGCTTAACCACCTACACTCAATGTCACCAACCTATCTATATATACCTTATACTATACCTCCCATTTTTCAACTCTTCCCTCAGGAAAATTTTCTTTCCCCACACCCCAAAAGAAAATTTTTCATTTTACCATTCTTATGCAATCACACCCTGCAATCCCACATTTTACCATTCTTAGGATTTCTCCCACATCCAATACAAAGCCTTCACCCAATAACTTCATCTTAAAAATGCACAACCCCACAGTCCTCATAAGAAAAACACAAGGATCCAAACTCCTTGTTGCGGTTTGTAAGGACATATCATCAAATCATAAGAGGCAACAGATATAAAATTCACACACAACTAATGAACAGATCAGTTTACTAACAAGAACACATAAGATGATGCCGGAGAAGATAGATGCCAGCCATAGGACTACTTTGCTTGGAGTAGCATAGTCATAGAAGAAGGTTAAACCAAAAGAAGAAGTGAATTCCATCAAGCCCTTTTGTCCAAATTTGCTGAATCAAACCAAACAACATCGAAGACATGACATGACAATATTATGCACAAGTGTCCCTGAGTTCAAAGTATATTCTATTATGAAGGGATACGATAATACTAGTGTTGGAGGACTCTCATCTCACCAAATATATATACAAAAAAAAAAAAAAACATGTCCATAATAATTCATATGAAGTTGAATTATTTTTGGTGTCAATTCTTAGATCATGTGACTTTTGCCATTGTAAATACATCATGACCATCCATTTAGCATATCCCAGTTGACAAAGTTCTCTGGAAAGCAAACAAATCCCACCACATGGACTAGTAATTGGGTGGGACAAAGTTAAAAGAACATTTTCTTTAACGTTTAAAGATAAAATGCGACGTTTTGTCTGTGTTCCAAGAAGAAAAAATCTATTTTTTTGTCTGTAAAAATCGAAAACAGTATTATCTTACAATAACTTACTCTCAACAACTAGATTAGTATATAAATATAAATTAAAATACATTTACAGTTTTTTATTTATTTTTATAATAATTAGAAACTTTTTCAAACGAAATTCAAGTATTCAACTATAATATCTTCTCAAAAATAAAAATAAAAAAACAGCTTCCAACAAAACTTTCCAAAAAAACACGGCATCATTAAAATATATAAAACCTACCCAATTATAAGCGATTACGTACCATATATATAAATAACAAGAAGTGAAGATGAGCAAGCAATGGCACTAATCCATTCTACAAGCCACGCACGCTATTGGCTGTAATTTTTGTGTCATTTAAGCATTTTGACGTGATTTGTTGCTGGTGAACGTGTTTCCAAATATAGATACTGGTATTCTTTAATTAGAATTAGACTTTGATCTTAATAATTTATGATAATCTTTAATATAAGTTTTTTTATATTAAAGTCCTAAAACAATTTATGATTTTAATTTTTTACTTTTTTTTACATACGACTTTAAAGTTATAATAGACTTTTTCCACAAAACTTTAAAGTCATAATGAATTTTTTTTCTTTTTTTATTGAAGTTGTAAATTATTTTATGACTTCAATTTTTTTATACACTTAAGGTAATTTTTAAAAAATTATAAATAGTTTTTTACTTTAATTATTTAATAAATTAATGTATAATTTTTTAGTTTTTTTTAATATTTATATATTTATATTGTTTTATTTAATATTTTTATATTATTTTATTTAATATATTTTTTTTCTAATGTTAAGAATTATTATTTGTTTTGTAATTAAAAAAATGATGAAAAAGCTTAAATTTAAATAAAAATATTAAAATGTACTTTGTTTAACAAATATATTAAAATATTTTGTTACTAATATTAACAAACAATATTAATTTATAATTTATCAAATAATATTAATTTTTAAATAATTAATTTTTACAATTATCATCAAGTATATTAATAATTTTGTATTATAGTATTAATTAATTTTATTTTATAAATTATTTTAATATTAACAACAAAAAATAATTTATTAATAAAAGTAGTTGTTAAAATAAAAATAATATAATATATTAATATAAATTGAACAATATAAATTAAGCATAAGCATGAATTTAAAAAACAGAAACAATATTAGTCGTCAACTTGTTTGTATAGACAATTATTATGATTATGTCCTTCAATTCTACACAATAGCATTTTTATGCCTATTTGGAATTAGTTCATCCTTCTTATCATGTATATGACCCGTAGGTGACCTTTCTAGTGAGTCTCATCACTTAGAAGGATCAAACATAAAATATGGACCCAAATATTAAAATAATTTATTTTCACTTCCAATGAAATGGAACTGATGCTGATAAACTTTATAAATATTTTTCAACATGTATATCAAGTCACAAAGTCATCTTAATTTAAATTGTAAGAAGCACATGTTATAATTGTATGCGAACAAGGAATTCGAAGTACCTTAAATTCTCCACAAGTACACCACCATTCGTTCAATTTGACAGTGTGTGTCATTGCTCGTCGCCCAAGTTCTTGAACCTCAAATATTAAAAAAATGATAAATTATAAGTTAATATTATTTGTTAACATTAGTAACAAAATATTTTAATATTTTTGTTAAACAAAGTATATTTTAATATTTTTATTTAAATTTAAGTCTTTTGTATTATTTTTAAAATTTACAAAACAAATAATAATCGTTAACATTACTAAAAAATAAGGAAAATATATTAAATAAAACAATATAAAAAAATATATAAAATATTAAATAAAACTAAAAAAGAAAACATATATTAATTTATTAAACAATTAAAATAAAAAAATCCTTTGCAATTTTTAAAAAATATCTTAAATTAAAAAAATTAAGTTGTAAAATAATTTACGATTTTAATGAAAAACAAATATCATTACTACTTTTAAAGTCGTGTGAAAAAAAATCTTATAACTTTAAAGTCATGTTTAAAAAAAATAAAAATTGAAGTTGTAATTTTTTTACAATTTCAATGAAAAAAAAGTTGCAAAACAATTTACAACTTTCAATTCAAAAGTAGTAAAATCCTAAGACTTATTCCTTTCGAAATATTAATTTAAATTTTATCCCATTTGATAAATAATAAAATAAAAAAAATATCCCTTTTGGTCATTTGGCCGGGGAAAGGTTGTCAATGACCATAAAAGTACAAACAAAATGTGGAGGAAAAGGAAGGGATGGAAAAATAAAGAAGGATACGTGAGAAATATATTTCAAAATCCAATTTAATTTCTTTTTATCCCAAACTTCACAATAGAATATTTTAACTAGTGTTTAAAATAGGATAGGATGATAGAGTTTTTCGTAAAAAATAAAAAAAAATGATAGAATTATTTTATCATATCTTATTGGCTTACAAATCAATGGATTAAGATATGATATAACAACTTACCCTCTCTTATCTTCCTTAGCATCTCTCTTTATTTATCCCTCCTTCCTTCCCTTTTAACCCGTAACATTATGCACCCCATTTTTCTCTCTCCCCCTTATTGCACTTTTTTTCTTCCTCTTTGCAGTTCTCAACTGTTCATCCCACCACATCACACCATCTTGTCTTACTCTTCCTCATTACACCAAGGAAGACTAAGGTATGTGAAAAAAGAGGAATGGGGGAGAGGGAGTGAGAAAAGGTTGGAGGTAGGAAGAGAAGGAGCTTAAAAAGGGACGTGAAGGGTTGAATAAAGTGGGGTATTTTAGGAATTTAATTTAAAACAAAAATTATACGGGTGAGAATATAAAAGAATATGTGTGAATAATAAGACCCCATAATAATAGAATGGACACATTACACGTAGCTCGGCCCATTAATAATTTTCAAAATATTAAGAATATATTACTTCCATTCCTTTCTATTTTTCACTTATTATAACTTTTATTCATATTTGTTTATTCTTTAAAAATCTAAAAAAATTACTTATATTTCTTAATCCTATGATATTATTTTTAAAATAAATAATAAACATAATACTTTCTAATACAATCTTTATTACTAGTTAAAATGTATTGAGACTGGCAAAATAATATGGATCTCACTCTTCCCATTCCTAATTTCATGATTTTCAAGGAATTTTTAAGAATGATTTTCGATAAATTCTAGTTAATAACTTGTGTTAAATATATTGCTAACAATTTTTTTAATAGACACATGTACAGTACACTCCCCACCCAAATCTCCTCAGAATGATATCAGTAAATTTATGACTTGTTTATATAATCAAACTTACAATTTAAGTATATATAAATTCAGTTTCTTTATTGAAAATTATAATATGTAGTTTAATTTCTCTATTTTTGTGTATTAAAAAATTGAAGAGATTAATATGCGGTAGTAGTTTAAAATTATTATGATTTCTTTAGTTTATATTATTGTTTTATGTTCATAAATATGATGGACTTTTCTCAGATCATTACAGTTTTGATTTTTCTTGTATAATGGAGGAAGGTTATGATTGTTTTATTAATTAATATAAAAAGTTTAGTTCATATTAATTAATATTTCAGTCTTCAGGCCCAAATAACAGAGGAGCTACGTTAAACCTTCAACTACCACGGTAAAACTCGAGGCTATAACACATGCATCTGCATTACTCATCTTCTAGTATAAAAGTAAATGCTAAATTAATAGTACAATAAAAATAAAAAAACTAATCAATCAAACAATTACTCTAAAAAATTGAAATAAGTTCTTTTTCATAATTAACAAAGCTGAATATTTTTTAAATACTTTTGTAATAATATTTCTAAAAGTAGCATTTTCAACTGTAGCATAATTTCCTGATACGGCGAAAAAAAAGTGAACATTTGCAAACTGTGTCCATGCACTCACTAGTGAAACATGATTCAAAACAAATTCAAACTGCATCCAGTTGTTATTATTAACATGCTGCTACTCCATCGGGTTAATGTCCATAAAACTGAAATTACAGGAAAGCAAACAAGAAGGCACTGTGGCCATAACATATTTACAAGCACTCAAGCTTATTACATAATCCAAATTAGCTTGAGTGCCCTTGAGAAATTTTCATCATCATTATCTAATAACCACCTTGTATGAAAGCATTCAAGCGCTCGACCTCTTGTCGGTGCTCACGCACCACGGCACGAACCACATCTCCAATGGACACCATGCCAATCATCCCTTTTTCATCAATCACAGGGATGTGCCTGATTCTATTGTCTAAAAAATGCCAGAATAAGAGAAGAAACATGAGTTACAAGCATGCTTATGTCATCTCTCTTTGTTTCAAATCATAATAATGATCATTGTCAAGTTATATGATATCTTTTAGAATGAATAATACATTTGCTGACAATGTGAAATTTTTCTACACTGTCATCCAATTACAAACCGGAATGTATGATAAGTTTGTTTAACTTTTATAATAGTGACTATCTCAGACGTCATACCAAGAATGATTTTTTTATTAATTGACAGTGTAAAAGCTCACACATACCAGTCATCAGTTGCATAGCCTGTAGAACTTTGGTATCAGGAGTGACTGTGATAAGTTTGTTCTGCAGCCAGGATATTCGAATTTTAGTTTAAATATCATGAATGGAGGAACCAATAACTAGGGGAACAGTTTAATTGCAGGTTCCCAATACAATAATAGCAATTTTGGTAAAGCTTAATTTTGAAAAAAATATTTGTTCATTTCTCAAAAGCTCTTTCAGCAAGTTGGCAAAAATAAGTCATTATTTCTCCAAATAAGCTGAACTAAACACAAAAAGTCCAATGATACATACCTCTTCAGTCATAATATCTCCAACCTTAGTAGACTTGGATGATCTTCCCTGCACGATGATCTTTCTTAAGTAATCTGGATGAAAAGAAGACCAAATAGTTAACATAAATGATCCAGGGACAAACATAATCAACCTACAGTGCTGTAGATATTTAGACCATTTAACTGCATCCAATAATATATTGATAAAACCCACACAATTTTCCTCCACTACATTGTACGTCTTTTTCAGGATCATTAGCTAGTTAGCCAATTTTGCTTTCCCTACACAAATCATATCATTCTTGTCAAAGCAAATGCAGGTATTTACAGCACATGATAAAGATTCTCGAATGCCAAAAGCACCATTGGATTAATATCACCCATCTTGTTGTCATCTTTCTTGTATTTACAGGGTGCCAAATGCCAGCAGTGTCAAGCACGTCAATCTCATTTTGCTTGTTCACTTATGCAATTATGCATATGTTGCCATGTAGTAGAGTTGAACTATCTTACTGAAACTCTTTCCCTAAGATTGTATAGAATTTTGGGATCATAGATGGCAAGGATAGGGAGCAAGAGATGAAAGAGCATAAGAATGCAGTTTTTCTCACTCTTTCTTTGTTTCTATAACATAGAACATTTAAATTCACTACTTTGCATTTCCTTAGAATTCTATAGAGACATACTAGCATAAAAGATATTGCACATGCATGTTTTGATTCCTTACAGAAATTCATTTAATAAACTTCGGCTAATTCTAAGAGGAAAAGTCGCTTTAAACACCCTTTAGAAGGACTCATAAAATTATTTCTTGGGGTCATCAACTATTGATTAAGTCAAGTCATTACTTCACAATTCAATGTTCTTGATCCACGTAAAGATCCAAAAATCAATTTCAATATGATTTAGACATTTAGTACACCTAATAGATAAGCACAATTTTTAATGGCATATGCCAATATTTTTGTAAATAAAACTAAATTATCCATTAGACAATATATCACAGTACCCAAAACAAAATATTTACATCCTTATCTTATCAGGTACCTCTTTCAGTAATAATCCCTGCAATTGCCTTATTCGCATCAGATTTCACAACAACCAAAGCTCCAACATTGTTTTGGGTCATCTGCAATGGAGGTCAATGCAGCATTTTTCATCAATCCTGTATAAACACCTACAGATTTATTGCAATACATAAATTGCAAACAAAATCAAATATCCATTACCGATTTAACAGCATCGTAAACGGTATCATCTGTGGTGCACCAAAGCCAGGAGCCATCAGCACCCTTGCCTTTATCATTCAAGATGTCTGAAATTTTGGTGCTCTCAAAACCATGCTCCTCGATGCGAGCAGGCGTAACAGATTCAAACCGCGAAGAGGCAATTGGCTGTAGCAGGGGGTTCACCATGCGCACCCGTTGTAGAACAGCATTTCTAATGACATTCCCATGTGACAAAAATGATCTCAATCCTCCTAGCATTTTTAGCTGTCTAATAACCAGATAGTACATATCAGAATTTGCAATTTAATTAGTATCAAGTCTATGAATGCAAAGATTCATGGGAAAAAAGTGATAAGCATAGCACTCTGCAAAGAATTGGACAGGATCTAAGTACATGCATATTGAAAGGTACTTTAGAACTAGTTTTGGAGTCACATACAGAATCAATTGCTTCAATTAGATTCAGGAATGCATCTTCAAAGTTCAAAAGGAGAACCAAACCACTCTCTTGTCCAATTAAAAAAACAATTGGATCAAATCCTAGAAACCATTTGATTTACTCAACTTCATTACTTCAAAGAAGAAAAAAGAATCTCAAACTTGAAAACTGAGACATGCCAAAGAAGAGCATCCATTCACCTTGCAAGTCACAAGTATCAGAAGCTGAAAGTATGTCAAAATAATTTTTTTTATTTTAAAAAGTAATGAAACAAAAGCAGAATCTACAGATCCAATCCAAAAAAATGAACAGTGAAAACTGAATCACGCTCTCACCTCTCTTCTCTATTCAGATTTGTTTCTTTAGATCACCAAAGGCTCATCTGGATTGGATGTATATATATAAAAGCTTACCAAAACCAAAAACCAAACTGGTCCCCCAGAAACCAAATCAATCAACACAGTTAACCACAACACAACCCTACACACATCAGCATCAACAACACAACGTTAACTAAAACTAAATCCATGAAAGAAGCCTTCATTTTCATTTCAAGGTATCCCTTATGAATTAAATTTAGACAGGTGAGACGTGGACACTTAGACTTTATTCATTATTACTCAAAACAACAACATATCAACTATTCAGATCCTTCATTTACAGAGCTCAAACAAAAGAAAGTACATAGATCAGAGGAAAAAGGAGAATACCAGAGAGAGAGAGTAAAGTGAAGGTTGTGAAAGAGAGAGACACAGAAACGGAGAGTGTAAGAGAGAGTAGCGGCGTGGAGATAGAATATGGCTGAGCTGAGCCCTACCCTTGTAAGACACTGACAACACTTGACCTGTTCCTCAAAATCTCTCACAATAACCGTGAGAGTGGGGCCCACTATACTTTTGGATCATGACATTATCCATATTATTATTATTCTTTTTTATTATTACATCTAGTTATTATTATTATTACAATTTGCAATTAGGTGTGTGAGTGAGTGATGCTGACAGCTATCTTATCTGTTACCTAATTGTTAGTGTTGTATATCTGATTATGTTTAACTTTTAAATATTTGGGAATCTTCAGATTTTTTAAAAAAAATGTTAGTACTGAACTTTTAACTTATTAGTAAGTGGATTATATATGTGTAATTAAATGAGAAATACAACTTGTATAGTTAGCTTAAAATGTTTTAATCTCTATAGAGATTCAAAATTTAGATTATTAACTTTACTCAAATCAAAATAAAAAATATATATTTCTTACAGTAAAATCATGGAAGAGAGAATGAAAAATATGTGTTTATGAATTATTAATGACAAACTATGATCTTACCTGTTACCTAACATTAATGCTGTATGCTAATTTGCGATTAAAAATTGCACGGAATCTTCATTTTTGTTTTTTTTAAGTTAGTACCATTGCCCATTGACGTACTTCCATGTATCTTATTTTTAAGTACATTCTAAATACCTTTATTAAATACAAAGAATAAAACTTATATAATTGGTTCATATTTTTTCGTTTCTAAATATAATTTTTTTTAACTAATTCAGATCGGCTAATGTAGTTATGAAAAATATTTCTTCTATCCTTAGTTTAATTAATTATATTAAATATATCAATTATTTATATTATTATATTTAATTATTTTTCATTAATATTTACAGTAAAGATATGTAGGGGAAAAATAATTAATACACTTAAAAATTAAAAAATAATTTTAAAAAAATAATGAATACATTTTTTAATAAATAATTTTATAATTAAAGACAGAAGAAAGAGTGGGTGAATCTCATGGCCAAGAACTTTCATTCTAATATGCACAAATTTGCACGAAAATAAGGCACAACTCTCTTCTCCTATTTTTGGTGACAAGTGTGTTATAATGTTGTCTTCTCCCATGTTTTATTACTTTTTTTGTCCAATTGTTGTTATGAATTATTTTACACAAACTAAGAAAAATCAATAAAAAGATGAAAGAGAATAACATTTTTACAAAATTAATTTTATTATCATTAATTCATTTTTTAGCCCATATAATTAATATTATAAGAGATATCAATTGAAAAAAAAAATAATTAATATTACATTAGAAAATTAAAATGACAATTATTTTGAGACATATTTTCTTCTTCTTACACAACAATTATTATGGGACGAATGGAGTTTTACTTCCTTCATTCCATTATAATTGTCGTGTAAGAAAAAAAAATATTCTAAAATATTTATCATTTTAACTTTTCTTCTTAAAAAAAAAAAAGAAATTCTTCTTCCTTTTTGTGAATGCAAAATTCTTCTTCTTTAAAAAAGAAAAATAAAACTTAAAGAACTTATATATCAAATATTATATTCTTGGATACACATAAATCTAGGAAATATCACACTTCTAGGACATATTAAAACCAATTATTCATTTCTATAACTATAGAAACTAAAGAAAAGTAAAAAAAAAAAAATAGATACACACGATGCAAAAATTTGATTATATTAGAAATATAACCCTAAACTATGTTGAAATTCAAGTCATATTCATTAACCTTAAACTAGAGGATTTTAGACTTTAGTTATACAAAGAGAGCAGGTAAAAGTCACATTGATGCTATCTGACTCCGTTCAAATCGTTAGAGTTTCTAATGTCTAAAACTCTCAACAAAATCTCTTCTAAGTCGGAAAAACTTTGAATATTTGAAGAGAATCTCTTGTCTTCTATCTTAAGACCTCTAAACAATGTTTATAGTAGGACGCGAGATCTTGATTAAATCAGTAATACAATATATTCTCACCTATGTTATGGGATGTTTCCTCTTGCCCCAATCCCTATGTAATGAGATTGAGAATATGACAACCCATTTCTTTTGGGGTGGAGATGTGAATGGAAAAATCCATTGGCAAAGCTGGAAGAAGATAACAAGACACAAGTCGGTAGGTGGTATGGGTTTCAGATTTGTAAAGGCATTTAATGTTGCTCGGGTGGTGAAAAAATACTAAAGGATTATGGTGGATGAAAACTCTCTTTTGGCCAAATTCTTGAAAGGTAAATATTTCCCTAAATCGATTTTGGGGATGGTGGGGAAAGGATACAAACTCAGCTTCTTGTGGTCTAGTATCATGGTGGTCAAATGGATTATTGATGAAGGTTGTATCTGAAGGATAGGTAATGGGCGTGAAGGTGTTTAAAGATAAATGGGTTCCAAATCTTCCAAGGAACCGAGTTCTAGTAGAGGGTGATACGGTGAATAGGGATATGGTGGTCAATGACCTGATGGGAGTTGAAGTTGGGAAGTATAACTTGGATCTTGTCGACAATATATTCCCCATGGAAGTAGTTGGCCATAAAGCACTTCCCCTCAAAATCAACTATTGTGATGATTGGTTGGCATGGAAACACTCGAATGATGGTATATACATGGTTCGTTCAGACTACCATATTACACGAACTAGATTCAGCTTAGTTGAGTTAAGCTCTAGTGGTCCAGCAAAAATATGGAGCTTGGTTTAGAAAGGAAATGCTCTTCCAAAGTGCAAAAACTTTCTTTGGAGAGCATGTTCTCAGATTCTACCAACACACAACGACCTTCTAAAGAGGAAAACCCTTGACAATCACATGTGCCCAAGATGTGGTAGTGAGGAGGAAGACGTAATGCATGCTTTGGTTATCTGTCCTCTAGTGCAACGTGTAACATCTATGATTGTCGACTTCTCAGCAGCTCTCACATTACGATACTTCATACGGTGACACTTCACTCAACTCTTTGTTAGTTAGAACCTTCCATCAATCAAAACCTTCCCTAGAAAGAATCATAGGAAATCTTTTGATAACACAAATTCCTATTTCTCAATGATGTCCCACGATCTAGGTAATCAGCTGAATCTCATAAAACCATTTCATAGAAGTTCGTTGATGTTCAACTCTGCTTATTTCTATGATCAATGGTTAACCCTACAAACCAACACAAGACTTTTTAGCGTGTTCTGTCGTCACTCACATATTTTTCGAAAAAAATTTCAGAATGTCACTCATCTCATAACTACTTCAAGTCAAACACGGTTAACTATGAAGTTTTTAAGTAATAGACTACCGAAAAATAGATGTATCTTGACGGTATAAGTAATACTAATAAATTCTTTTAAGTTATCCTTAATTACAAGTTCTCATATCTATACAATCTCTAGATCTCTCTCAATCTAGTGTGATACGATCGAGGTGTTGCATGTCTATTAGCTTTCTCTTTGTTCATCCTTGAATTACACTATATTGAGAAATAGATTTATTCTAATACCTTTTATAACATCCTTGATTGAACCAGGAGAAAGTTAGTGAGCATGCAAACTAGGAGGAACCAACATTTTACACAAATTAATAACAAAAGAAATACTAACATAAAAAATGTAAAATAATAAAAATATGCAATTCTACATCAAAATAAAGGTAAAAAAAGCTATAATTTTTAATTTAGAGACAAAAAGCTATAAATTTGTACTATTAATTATGCATTTATCAATGTGCACAATAAAGTATTCATCATACAAAATTTATTAACCAATGCCGCTTAAGGTTTCCAAACCATAATAATCTAAAAATATAATGTGTAAAACCTATGCCGAAAAAAATGTCCAATTTCAGTGTATAAATAAAATAAAAAGGAGCATCTATTTTTTTTCAAATAAATTTTTTTGAAAGGTTAGTAATATATTCTTTAAAAAACACTTATCAAAATTTCAATATCTATAATAATTATACCCAATTCGAATAAAATTAACTAAAACATAATCCTATAAAAGGAAAAAAACATTTATCGATGCAAAATAAATATTTGCGATGGCTGCTGCTGGTTGTGATTCGGTTCATCTGGATTCCTAAACCTGTGAATCTTTGTCTTTTAGTGGGGAAGGGTAGTCGCCATATGGGTCAGAAAATGACACTGGCTTCGTTTTTTTTTCTCTTCTTCTAATAATAAGGTAACCCAATTAATTTGATTCACGAAATATATGTTTTAAGTATTTTGTATTATGTAATTATTCTGTCAAAAAATATTTTTGTATTTATTGTTTAAATTTATTATACATAATGGTAAAAAAGAAGAAGTTATTATACATAAATTAAAAACAATTATTACTTCGTTTATATTGAAATTATTCATAGTTATTAAATTATTTTTATTTATTTATTATCAGTTATATGTTTCATAAACTATTATTCTTTTATAAGACATAATTGAGAATATAGTAATTAATAATATTTTGAAACTTAAAAACAACGGATAAATAAATTTTTTCTTTTGAAATTGATAAATAAAAATAAAAAACTTAAATTAATTTGCAAGTTCTTAAATTATTTGACAAAATTTAATTAAGTGTCTGGACTATTTTTTAATTGGGTCATGCACTTGTATTTGTTTTTTTTTAGTTAGGTCTATGCTTGAGACCTAATTAAAAAAATAAATATAAGTTGAAGGGACCAACTTTTTTTTTTTAAAAGGTTCTGAAACTTATTTGAAATTTGACATATTTTAAAGATTCAATTAAAACTACAGATTCTCAATTCTCTACGGACTAATATTTTTAACTCTACAAAGCAAGTATATATTCTCACCTTTGCAGCTTTGCAGGTCCTAAACTTAATATTTTGATTGTTTTCAATCTACAAAAGTGAGAATACTGACTTACAAAAAGTGAGAATTATAGGTTGTAGAGACATGTCAATTTTTAATTAAATTTAAACTATTAGTCAATGTTAAATAGATCATTAAACTAATTTTTTCAATTAAGTCATTGAATTTTTTTAATTAAGTCTCAATAGAGACATGATTAAAAAAAATAAGAATTCAAGAGACTCAATTAAAAAATAATTTAGAGACCTAATAAAAAAACTACTAAATAGTTCAGGTGTCTTTAAATTAATTTGATCGAAATAAAAAAGTATTTAATCTAATAATTTTTTAAGACCATAATTAACATATGTTTCTCTTAAAAAAATAAGTATTTTTTTCCTACTTTTTCCTGTAAAATTAGTTTCAATATTTTATGAACTTTTTAATCAACAAATTACAAAATACTATAAGATTTGATTGAATGATTCATTTTGTAAAAATATAAGTTCGCAAACTCAACTTTTAAAGTTATTAAATTTATATGGTAAGAATTATTCTTCCCTTATATGCGAGACTTTAAACTTTTTTTAATATATTCATTCATATTCAACATTATTTAACTTGGTATGTGAATATTATAGTAAATGACTTAATAATAAATTTAAAATAGACGTTTATATGATGCTGAATTTAAATTGAATATTGTTGGCCCAATAAGAGAATGTGGTTGAGGCCAATATTTTAGTATGAGAGGTACCACTAGACTTAATAGACTACCTCCAACTTATATACATTTTTCTCTATTTTTTCCACTGTATGTGGAGCTTGTATATTCTCCAACTCTTTACTAAATGATGGAAGAGCTTACAAGGAAATGTGCAAGTTCCTACATGCTCATTGTGAAAATAAAATAATAGGTATGGTTTATTCAAAGCTTGGCAACATTTAAATTTAAGAAATATAAGATGTTAACTTGAGATCTAGTTCTTCAATAACTCAATAGCAATAGTGATGCTCATGTTCAACTGCATAACGAGAGTGATCATATGAAAGTACTCGACGTTCAAGTAAACTTTGAACTTAATAAAATAGTAAAATAGTTTAGAGGATTAAGCATAAGGTTGAAGATCCCTTAGTATTAAATAGTGGTTAGATAAGTGGAACAAGTATAATGGAGTGATTGATTATCTACTGGCAAATCGAAAGACATACTCAAATTGTTTTGTTTGAAAACATGTATAGAGATTAGAGACAATGTAGAGAGTGTGTTAAAATTTAACCAACTTTAAGGTTAATTAAAACACTTATAGTTTAGTTGACTAAAAGCTAAAATACTTACTGGTAACCATAAAGTTAAAACATACAATTAAAAAAAAAATATTGTTTATGTGTAATAAAAAATTAAAGGAATTGTTGCTAGGCTGTTAGCATTTGATTTCACAAAGGGGAGAAGCGACTGACAATGGTTGACAAAGAAGAGTTTGTCTATTAGTTTAGTCCCCTTAATAAAATTTTTGTGAGAGAAAAAACAGAAGAAAAAAAAAACCATTTAATTTCGTACATAATTTGAGACAAAAAGTAAAGAAAAACAGAAGAAGAAAAAACCCATTTAATTTCGTACATAATTTATGAGACAAAAAGTAAAGAAAAAACAGAAGAAGAAAAAAACCATTTAATTTCGTACATAATTTATGAGACAAAAAGTAAGTGGTTCTACTTCTGTCTAGACCCAGTGGTAGCTGAGGATGACCAGGGTGTAACTGGTGGAGAGCTGGACTCAGCGAAATAGCTAAAGAACAATTTTGCTTCTTTTTTAAGCGTTAACGTGTCATTCAATAAATACAGTAAATATTAAGTTAATTTCCAAAATGGTAAACTTTTTTCACACACAAAAAAATACTAATCGATTTTCTTCTTAAAGTTATAAAAAAAATAGTCCTTAATATTTCTATACAATAATTTTTTTTTCATAATTATGATAAAATAAAAAAATATTTACAAATTTTGAAGACCAAATTAATCAAAGATGATAATTCTTAATATTTAAAATTCTAATATAAATTTAGACTCACAAGCAAATCAAATTACAACAAGTTGCATCAATTATAGCAGTCATGCATGCCAAATGATTGCACGTGTTGAATTGTCAAAGAACAATTTTGCTTCTTTTAAGGGCTAGTTTGTCATTCACTCTAGATACAAGGAATAAAATTATGCTTAGTATTTTATTATTATTTTAGCCTCCTTCAATCTATACAATACAATTGTACAAACAATTAGGGAGAAACTACGATTACAGCAAAAAAAAAAAAAAAGGAAAAAAAGGGAGAAACTACGATCTTGTTAGGATATCAATTAAAAACATAATATAGATTTTTTTATATATTAAAAACCACGTCAAGGACGCATTAAAATTTACTGTACTTGTCTCTCGATAATAGTTTTTAGTAATTATTATCTAGTTTGTCAATAATATTTTCGAAGACATAAAAATTAATAAATAGTACTTTATTTATTTATTTATTTATTAAAATCATGTTAAGATAAATTGAAAATCACGATAAAAATATAATAACAACAATAATTAGAGAATTAAGTTAAACATTTTAAAAATAAGAGAATAAAATTAAATGAGTTAAAAGACTAAAATAGTAGTAATTAAATTGTATTGTAATAAAAAAATCATATTTAACTTTTTTTTTCTTATCACGTACAGTCACATCTAATCATACACGTGTGTAAATATTTTGCAAGATTTTCACAATATTCTAATTTTCTAACACACTTTGGTTTTGGTTATCACTTATCTGAGAATCACTTATCTGAGGTTCGGTGAAACCAAAGCGTGATTGCTCTTGCTCCTATCCTAAGTCCTAATTCAGCAGCGTGTTGTTCCAGATCCAAACTCATATATATAAATACAGATGCCAACTCAAAAACCAAATCACAATTCCACATAACAATAGTAAGTCCTATCAGTTTCCACGTAACTCTCCAAAAACAGAAACACGCGAAGTTTTTCAATGGAGATAGATGGCAACGTTCTCGCGGCGAAGTCGCTGGTCCGCTTCGGCGTGCAGCACATGTTCGGCGTGGTGGGGATTCCAGTGACGTCGCTGGCCAACCGCGCCGTCTCGCTCGGCGTCAGATTCGTTGCTTTTCACAACGAGCAGTCCGCGGGCTACGCCGCCTCCGCCTACGGCTACCTCACCGGCCGCCCCGGTGTGTTCCTCACCGTCTCCGGCCCCGGATGCGTCCACGGCCTCGCCGGCCTCTCCAACGCCTCCGTCAACACCTGGCCCACCGTCATGATCTCCGGCTCCTGCGACCAAAACGACGTCGGCCGCGGCGATTTTCAAGAACTCAATCAGATCGAAGCCACCAAACCCTTCACCAAACTCTCTGTCAAAGCCTCGCATATCTCCGAAATCCCGGCCCGCGTGTCCCAGGTTCTCGATTGGGCCCAATCGGCCCGGCCCGGTGGCTGCTACTTAGATCTCCCCACCGACGTCTTACATCAAAAAATCTCCGAGTCCGAAGCAGAGAAACTCTTGTCCGAAGCAGAAAATAACCGTTCCATTTCCAATCCTAAACCCGAACCTCCTCTTTTCAATTCAAAGATTGAACAAGCGGTTTCTCTTCTCAGACACGCGGAGAGGCCGTTGATAGTGTTCGGAAAAGGAGCGGCGTATGCACGTGCGGAGCACGTGCTTACGAAGCTGGTGAATTCGACTGGGATTCCGTTTCTCCCAACTCCGATGGGGAAAGGAATTTTACCTGATACTCACGCGCTTGCGGCTACTGCAGCAAGGTCACTCGCGATTGGGAAGTGTGACGTGGCGCTTGTTGTTGGAGCGAGACTCAACTGGCTTCTACACTTCGGTGAGCCACCAAAATGGTCGAAGGACGTGAAATTCATCTTGGTGGATGTGAGTGAAGAGGAAATTGAGCTGAGGAAGCCTCATTTAGGGTTAATTGGTGATGCTAAGCACGTGATTGAGGTTTTGAACAAGGAGATTAAGGACGATCCGTTTTGCTTGGGGAGCACGCATCCCTGGGTGGAGGCGATTTCGAACAAGGCGAAGGACAATGTGGCGAAGATGGAGGTTCAGCTGAAGAAGGATGTTGTGCCGTTTAATTTCTTGACGCCCATGAGGATTATAAGGGATGCCATTGCGGGTTTGGGGAGTCCTGCTCCCATTGTGGTTTCGGAAGGGGCGAATACCATGGATGTGGGGAGGTCTGTGTTGGTTCAGACTGAGCCCCGGACGAGGTTGGATGCTGGCACGTGGGGGACCATGGGGGTTGGTCTTGGTTACTGCATTGCTGCTGCGGTTGCCGAGCCCGGGCGACTCGTGGTTGCAGTTGAAGGAGATTCTGGATTTGGGTTTAGTGCTATGGAAGTTGAGGTACATTCTTGACTTATGCCTTGTGCATAATAACTTCTTAGCTGTATTTGTGCAATGTGTGTGTGACATTTCCGTTTATATTCCTGTTGCTGTCCTATGCAAACTGAATCTAGTCCTGGAATTGACATGACATATTTGCCTTGTGTTGGAATATATTTTAGGATGATGATCATGAAGGTGCAAATAGATTTGCCTTCTTGTCCTTGACATTTTAAAAAGTGGTTCAGCATGCATTAGGCAAAACAATAGTATCCCAGTGCCCATTATCAATGTATGTGGATGAGAGACTAAAAACCCAAGTGGATGAGAGAGTATCTCAATTCTCATTATGCATTGGGCTTGCTTAACAGTAGAATATGAGATACGTACATTTTTTTGGCTTCTTATGAGAACTTCTAAACAAGTTTTTATTGTACTTGTTTGTTGTGATTCTGAAGTTTTGCTGTTTTCGGTCTTATCTTTTCCCAAAGACTTGAAATTTTTTATATCTCTTGTTCTAGCCTGAACTGGGAAAATAAGTTTCTTCGAGTTTGAAAGTGTAGTGCTTGTGGATTTTAGTTTATCTAAGTGGATTTCTTGTTTAACACTTTTAGAAATTCAATTTTGTTAAAACAATTTATTTTTGAGTTTATAAAATACATTTATTACTATAGGTGTATGTAAATTCTCTCCATTAATATGACCATATGGTTCCATATGTTTTTGCTTTCATTTGTTGTTACTGCTGCAATTAATTTTCTGATTTCAAGCATTCCATGTGACACATTATCTATCTGTTATCTAGACATTGGTTCGGTACCAGCTGCCTGTGGTTGTGATTGTTTTCAACAATGGTGGCGTATATGGTGGCGACCGTAGACGCCCAGAGGAGATAGATGGACCTCACAAAGATGATCCTGCCCCCACAGATTTTGTCCCAAATGCAGGATACCATGCTTTGATAGAAGCTTTTGGTGGAAAGGGCTATCTTGTTGGGACGCCTGATGAACTTAAGTCTGCTCTTTCAGAATCCTTCTCTGCTCGGAAACCAGCCGTAGTAAATGTTGTGATTGATCCCTATGCTGGTTCAGAGAGTGGGAGGATGCAACATAAGAATTGATTTCCATTAGTTGCCTAATGCTCTATAGCATCCTTTCACATCATTTTCTTTTTGGTTTCAAATAACGCAAATTGTACTCCTATGGCTTTTTATGCTTGAATTATCTGGTGCAGCATAGCCATCATGAAATATATTTTTAACTTCAACATAGTAAATTCTCTTTACCATAAGGGTTTCGGTATCCTTCTTATGTGGATAAATAGTAATTTAACATTTGTACCTTAGCCACCTCATTATCTGACATGACCTTTTGTGGTTTTGTTTAAGTTGTTTTTTAAAGGTGAAGAAATTATTAAACAACCAATGGGTTAATTTCATAATATTCAACAGATTGATTCTGTAAAATCTTGGAAGAAAGTTGGATTCCAATTGAAACTACTGATTGAACCCTAAAGCTTTGATTGAAATCACACTTAGAATCCTAAATCTTTGATTGAAACCTGAACCCTAAACCACATTCCAATTTTTGTAAGCCAGTGGCCTTAAGATGAACCATTACTGAGGTACCTTCCCAGACAAATAGAGACATAGATTAAGGTGCAAATATTGTCATGAGCAAAAAATGCCAAGTTGAAGTGATCCTGATGACTTGAATTTTGTCTGTCCAAACTAGGCAGGCAACGAATAGCAAGCAGATATTCTCTCAAATGTTTGTGATGGCCAATGGAATCCACAGTATCTGCCAGCAGGTGAGGGGTTTTATGTTTGTGGTATCATATACTTCCCTGTGTGGCTGTTATACCAACAATATACAAATTGCATCATATGTAGAACCAGTTTCTTACTAAATAGGGCACATGAGGATGAGGGACATTGTTTTTTACACTCTAGTCCTATCTCATGAGTTTTCCATTCTCGCCCCTCTTAAAACAACACTAATGTTCCCTATTTTTCACTTTTAAGGTGTGATATCTATATACAATACGTATCATTATTGGATTGTCTGCTATAAAAATCTTGTTCATGGATTCAAATGATGTCAATCACTTTTCTATCTTGAGTTTTAACGAGTTATAAAACTGAAAATGAGTGAAGTACATAAGCTATCATATCAACATACAATTCCCTGCTTGAATCAAAGTCCTCTGGCAGCTTGTCATAGAAGCAGAAATTGAATGAATTACCTCATATCAATCTACAATTCACTCTCAAGAGTCAAAGTTCTTTGGCAGCTTGTCATCATCTATTTGAGTAATAGTATTATTTGGAGACTGTGAGTAACATTTAACCATGCATTCTTTTTATTATTAATTATTATTATGCTATTGTACATCATTAACTTGGAAGCCATAATTGACTTCGCCAGGTGCTAGGAGATGCAATAGAAGCTGTGGCAATTGTTATCTCCATTTTGATATTTCGAAAACCTGTTTCAGTGACTTGAATGCTTGGATATTCTCTCTCATAGTTATTGGATTTACTCTGCATCAATGACTGGAATGCTTGGATATTCTCAGTTATTGAATTTACTCTATACACTGAAGCTAACTAAGACACTTGAATCTTGTAACCCAAGTTTTGGCACATCAGAAACTACTAATGCAAGCCATTGGAATTGTTTCCTTACATAATTCTTCTAATTGATTCACTGAAAATGTAAAATAAAAAAAAATTGCACCTTTGGAGTTCATGGGCTGATTGCAAAGTGGATTCAATGTTTGTTTTATATGTCGCTCTAAGGCTTTGAGTGCTTTGTTTGTTATTCATGATGCTAATTTTCCTAGCATTTTATTTTACAGCACCCATGTTTGATGAAATGCCGCCATTCCTTTTTCACTTACAACGATTATGTTTGGGTATGGCCGTATGGGTATGGGTCTCAATGCAACGATTATGTTTGACGTGCTGAGAATGTGTATAATCTATGTATATCCACTATCCAGTTCTTTCTAAACTTGCCAAGGGATCATGGTTAAATTTTAGGTTATGTGAACTTGCAAAGAGGCGGGTTCTATCGTGGGTTCTCTGCTATGAAAAATAGGAGAATACCAATTTTTTTTTAAAAAATATTTACTTTACTTTACCAATTTTAACAATAGAAAATATTAAAAATATTACACAAACGAATCTAATTATTATAGCTAAAACTTAAATGTTTAAAATAATGTATATATTACTATTTTTTGTTACATGAAATATAAGTTGTCTATTTGAGATTAAACTAATACTTTATTTTAAGTAATATTTGATTTTAATAAATTATTTAATTTAATTTAATTATTCAAAATGTGTTTGATCAATTTTAAATTTTATAAAATTAATAAATAAAAAATTTATTTACAATGTAGTAAAATAATTAAATTATTTTATCATTTCACGTTTCAAAATTATAAAGTTATTTAAATATAAGAAAGAAAGAAAAAAGAAAAGAAATGAAGCGTTAAAAGAAAAAGGAAAGAAAGAAATGTAAAAAAAACATGAAAGAAATGAGAGAAACGTTAAAAGAGAGAAAGGAAAAACATAAAAAAAAAAGAAAGAAAAAATATAAAAAGAAAAAAACTGAAAAGAAAGAAAAGAAACGAAAATTAAGGAAAAGAAGCTAAGGAAGAGAATAATAAGTAGATGGTAAGGTTAATTTGTGAATATAGCCTTTATAGGCAGTAATTATGTAACTAGAACCCATCAATGCCGTTTGATATAGGTATCGTCTCTCAGTCAATGACATTCTACGTGATATGAATCTGTAATTTATACGTTAATTAATGGTGCAATTTAGTTTATATTCTTACTGTTTCAAAGTCCAATTAAGGAATTCAGAATAGAAAGTAAATGAAAATAGAGACCTGGGTGCTACGAGATTGTTAGAATAACTAAAGATATGTGCAAGTATCTTTTGGAAGTAATGATAGGCCTCTAATCAGATTGGCCCCTAATTTTGTTGAGGGTGATAAAAATAGGTGGTGTCCCAAGTCATTCCATCAGCAAGATTTTCAAAAGGATCAATTGGAGTACTTAATTATATATTGATGACTCTAGTTATCATAACAGCCAACAGGCAAGCACACTAGTAAAAGGATCGATTGACTCTAGTTATCATAAGTAAAAGGATCAATTGGAGTACTTAATTGACTCTAGTTATCATTTTTTATTATTATATTGTAGTCTGTTTTCATAAGTAAACCAGACAACAATATATTTTTTATTCACCAAATTTACTTATGAAACATCAATATAATAATAGTGCAAATACATACACCATTAACCAACAACAAACTAAGAAGCTCTTCTCTTCATCTTCCAATTTTTATCATCCATCCAAACATAGAAACAGATTCCATGGTTGCTCCGCCTTTCACAAACAAAATACAACTTGCCATAGTTTTTTTTTTTTTTTTTTTTCAGAATTCACACTCTTTTTTTTTTTTTAAACAGAATTCACAATTTTCATCTTATAGTCTTTTTTTTTTCATGTTCAGATAACTTACACTAGTTACTAAAATCTCAAATTTCTACCTACATCACCCCTTTGATAGCTTCACGAAGATGCCCAAGAGGACATGGCGAATTAAGAGATTATTTAGTTTGAGAAAATGTTTAAATTTTTATTCACTGTTAATTACAAAATGTCATATCTATCGTTTTCAATTTTTTTCTTGTTTTAAAATATTGATATTTTATTTTTATTATTTCTTATAAAAATTGGTGAAAATGAAAAATAAGCTGGCATTTATTGTGTTTAAAGTGAAATAAAAAATAAATTAAAGCTATTTTTTATATTTAAAACCAAATGAATCTTAAATTTGTGCTGGTTAATTATATGTTATCGAAGTCGACTGTGTCCTATATGAGTGAGTGAAAGAACTGATTTCTCCTCTACTACGGTCTACAGCCAATTCAAATGAATCTTAATGGCACTGATTATGCTATGCATGATGATCGGTCACACTCACATGCAACACTCTTTGAGTATAAAGTTTTCTTTAGCAGTTTTTTTGTTTGTATATTGGAATAAAAAATGTTAATATTTTATTCATATATTATTTTATTGATAAAACAAATAAATTTTGATTCCAACAAGAATAGATTAATTTAATTTATCATTCAACACAAACATTCGAAAGCCTCATATTAAAATCTAAAATTCATCATACAATTGTTGAACCAAAAAAAAAAAAACATTTCTTTTTCTTGACGGCAACAAAAAGAAATAAACAAAGTGAAATTACTACAATAATAATCGCAAGCATATATTGAATCTACGACCTGCGACCCTGAGAAAATAAAAAAATGATCTAACTCAAGATCCCATTTGCAATTCTCACACCCACTCATATCATATATTTCTTCTCTCATATCCCAACAAATATACGATACATGACACGAGCCACATTGCGCACGTAGTAGTAGAATTCGAACACATGCGAGTGATGTTTCGCACAAGCCAATCAGTGGGATTCCAAAAATTTCTGAGAAAATTAAACACACTACGCTTAGTCTCCAAAAAACACTTGTTCGTTACTAAATCACGCAAATGCTTCATTCCTTCTTGTCTCGTTTCATTATCATCGGAACACAAAACAATAATCCCGTATATAGGATGTCAATGTTTCCCTTTTCCCTGCAATGTTGCAAGAAATCAATAGCCGTTTGATGAGGGTCCCAACCTGATGGAAAGTCCTTCAATGACACGTTTTTCCAAACGATGTTTGCTTCGGATGCATGCAGAAAATCTTTGCAAGTAAGTTTGATGTTAACTAGGTCAATAGAGGATTTAGATGCAGCTTTTGCAATAATTTCTTCCAACAAATTAGAGGGAAGTGAGACTATAGGAGGTTTGTCATCAATTACACCATCACATATACGTGGTCGAGTGCTACCTGTGTCATCCATGATGGTGATGTTATGGGGAGAATATTCTATAAAAGTTATAGCTTGATTTATTGATAACAGGATGACTAATTATATAGAGTCCAGTACAACAAAAATTAAGATAAGAATAATATGAATAAGCAAAATAACTAACTAAGTAACAACTATTCAAAATAGGTTAAGATATATTTTATCAGATACTATATATATATATATTATCTAATAACAACTATTTAAAATAAGTTAAAATATATATATATATTATATTATCATGTACTAAGTATATCTTATCTAATAAAAGTCTTATTTATAAGAAAAATTAACAAAAGTTGTCATTGGTTGCTTGACATAAGAAGAACAAGATCAAATGAATTTCTTAGTAAATTAAAATGAATCTTTCATTAGTATTTATTTAAAAAGTCATTTGGATTAGTAGAAAATTTTCAAAAAGTCATTTTGACTAGTAGAAAAATCTTTCTTTGTCTTCTGTTTATAGCTTTCTTTATTTGCTTATATAACATACCCTGTTTGTAGCTTTCTTTATTAGCTTATATAACTTGTTTGCAGCTTTCTTTAGTTGCTTATTTGACTAATTAACCTTGTGTTTTCAACAATTTGTTGTTTTCACAAAGGTTCTTATGTAGAAGTTTTTTTTTTCACTGGAAGAGCTTTTTTAAACCTATTAATTTGAGCTTCGTTTGACAGATTAGACAAGTCCGGTTCTCGTGAAAAGATTTGTGAAAAAGTTTGAAACATAATTTAACCTCAGTTTTTGTGTTATTCTTTACAGTTACAAGCATGCTACCTTCTAATGGTCATGGGATAAAACATCATGATATTGGACGGTGAAAAGTTGTAACTTAGTCTTTGACCAAGTAGGCTTAAAAGAGAAATTAAAGTTCCAGTTACAACAACTTGAGGAGCTTCAATTAGAGTGTCGAGAACTCTAATATTTAAAAGGAGAAAATGAAGCACTTTCTTCGGCAAGGCCTCCAATACTCCTAACTTTCACCCCCCAAGGTTCGTAATGCATTCAAATAACTACTTGAACACCTCAAATCATGGAAAAAAAAAAAAAAAACTCTTGTAAGACAAAAACACCAAACACGTATCAGGTTCGATAAAAAATGAAAATCATTCGATCAATTCTTACTCTAATATATAATAACAACTAATATCCTTGGGCATTCTTAATCTAGATCCATATATGATCGATGCTATACTTTGATAAATTTAAATCTTTAAGTTTTCTATTAATTATAGTCAACTAATGAAGTGATTCCCTTCTCAACCCATCACAATTATAATCCTATAAAAAGTCGTCTTCTATTTCCATTCAAGTATATCAAAGGATTGTAACATATATACTATTTGATCTTCTACTTTAGATTTCTAACGCACACTAAGCTTGCAACTATGTATGCGTTGTCTAGATTTCTAACACACACTAAGCATTTCTTTGGAGAACTAAAAATATTCATTAATTTGAGGGATCAAATATATAAATAATATTTTTTATTAAGGATATTTGTGTTATTTTTTAAGTACTTTTTTCTTTTATTTTCTATATAATCAAATGAAAAAGAGAAAAAGTATCTTTTTATTTTTCTTTTCATTTCTACCTGACAATATAAAAATAATCTCATTTTGTCTCTTTTTTTTCTCTTCACTTTCTTTCTTAACTCAAAACGTACCCTTAGGTATATAGGCTTAACATAACCCTTATGTTGTATATTATCGTTCTTGATTGACAATTCAAACCCTACGGAAACAAAATGGCGGGAAAATTCAGTGCCATGAGAACATTGCGCGCCTTTTCTCTTCCTCTTCCTCAATCTCTATACCCTACCCTCACCAGCACCTTCAATTCCCATTTCCCACGTCAAATTTATCCATTCACCACTCAGTTTCTTCAATGGCCCAACCTCAACCACAGTCCCACGCCACCAAAGGCTCCTCCCACGAGCCATCGCTCAAAATCCCAAAGCTCAACCAAAACGACGACGTTTCCGCAACCCCTCCCTTTCTCCGCATGAAGAAGCTCTCCGACAAGGCCGTTTTGCCCTCTAGGGCTTCCCCTCTCTCCGCCGGTTACGATCTCTCTAGGATCTCATACACTACATTTATTTATTATTAGTAATTAATTTATTAATTTTTCTTTGTAGCGCGGTGGAGACGAAAGTGCCTTTCCATCGCGTGTGGTATCTTGTTTAAGAGAATTTTGCACACGGTCAAAATTAAATACGATTGATTATTTTGTCAAAATAAATTGTTCGTGAATGTAGCTTGAGCTTGTACCATCACTGGGTCAATATCGGTTTAGATTTTCAGTTATTATTTGTATTTGTTTTAATTTAATTTATTTATGTATTTTTGTAGCGGCGCGTTCGGGGTTGGGGTGGAAGCACTCGATCGACGTGGGTGCGGGGGTGATAGACGCGGATTACAGGGGTCCGATTGGTGTTATACTGTTCAACCATTCGGATATTGATTTTGAGGTGAAGGTTGGGGACAGGGTTGCGCAACTCATCATTGAGTAGATTATGACTCCAAATGTTGTACCGAGGTAGAGGTGAAGGTGGGTTTGGATCCACCGGTGTTTGATTTTGTTCTGTTCTGTTGGTAATTTTGTAGAGGATTTGAATCAAGAACTGTCTTTATTGTGAATGTTCTGTGTGTCCAACTTATGGTATTATAATGGAATTTGGGTATAAAGAAAAACCTAATTTTGGGGAATGGCTGTAGTTTTAGGTAAATCATGAATGCTTTCAAAGCTAGAAAACTTTTATTGAACATGATAATTAATTTTATTATTGTCTTAAAAACGTTGATCAGTAAGATTCTGTATTTATTATAAGAAAATTTTGTGGTTTTTTATAATTCCAATATTGAGAAATTGAAGTTAATGAATTTGAACCATATCGTATAAATCTGTCATAAGGTTAATTATTCTTAATGCCTTCTATAGCATTTATCTAATGCTATTTTTATTTTATAGAAAAGTCCAACTATTTTTGGCCTGATTCCAATCAATATTTATGGTTGTCTATTGCTACAAGGAAAAAAAAAAACTATTTGCAATGATATTTGTTGGCGGCATATCTTAAATGTTGTTGTGAAAACAAATTTTGGGGACCAAAATGTAATTTATATTAAATTTTAGGGACTAAAAATATAAATAAGTTTATTTTGGATTCTTGAATAAATTTTTTTGCGAGTTTCATAATATAACATACTGGATAAGAATTTTTGTCATTTTTACTATAATGCTTACAATTTAATTTGAATTTTACTTGTAAAAAAAATTCTCTCTTTTCTTTCAAATAACATTAAAAAATAGTATATTTTTTACAAAAGTGAAATTCTTTATAGTTCTTTATCTGAATTTAACTTTTACTTTTAGTATATGAAAAACTTTTGAATAAGAATAATAATAGATTTGATGTACAAGAATTTTTAAGTTAAAGAATTCTAATTAAAGATGTTATTATGTATTATTTACTCTCTGTGATTATTAAAAGATAAATTCTGATGACTATTAAAAAAAGGCATAAGATAATATAATATAATATATATATGTATATATATATATATATATATATATATATATAATATTTTACTACCGCATTATATTATCACGCTCCAGCCTTGAATAGCGGTATTGTTTGATTTAGAGACCTTTTTATTGGAGTTAGTTTATACAGGAACACTTGTAGTTAGAACATGTGTTGGAGTGGCAGTTAGGATTAATCAAGGTTGAGTAAGGTAGGGTGTTCAATGAATTAATTAATAATGAGTTTAGATAATCCACAAAAATTAATTTTATTTTATAAAATTATGATGATACTATAAAAAAATAAAAGTAATTATTTATTGCTTTATCTATTACCATGAAAATAAATTAATTATTTTTCATTGTGAAGCCAATTCAAATACACCCTATAAGCCCTTCAAACTAAATTGTTATTAAATGTTACATTTTGGATGGGTTAATTTTGAACTTGTACAGTCCTAAATAAAATGCAAAATAAGAACATGCTGGTAAAATTCTGTCCATGTGAGTTAGTGTAAACATTCTGGTTCATGGCCCAAATACCAACAAGAATCCAAAATCATATAGCCATTGCTCTTTTTTTTAACAATATAATTATTTTATTTGATATACATCTTTTAAAAAATAATTTTATTATTAAATAATTTTTAATTTTTTTATTCTATTATTTTATATTAACTGTATCTAACTTTTATTTTTTTAATTATTTAAAAAATTTAGCCGTTTATCCAAAACACAGGCAACTTTCAAGGTTTACAGTTTGTTTATCCAAACGAATGTAGCCGTTATTATACAAAATTTGAATCCTGAGATGAGAGAAGGACAAACGGAAAAATGTTACGTTGGAGATACCCATCTGGCATCTGCAGTCAAGATCCAAATTGTTTTGCACATAATTTTAAAAAAGTTATGAAATTGAAGGTACTCAGTGGGGTCATGTGGGTGGGTCAGACAACCACAAACACCACACACATAGCATAATTCTCCAACCTTGCATATGCTTCTATTTCTTTGTCAAAATTTGAATTTCTCTCTCTCTCTTTCTAATTCTTCCCCTCTCATTAAAGTTAATATTTTTTTTTAAAAAATGCTTCTTGGACAACGTTCCCTTTGCACAAGCCACAACCCTTTTTTTTTTTCTACTCTCTTTTTATCTAATCTAATTGAAATTCAAACCTCCTTAAACTCCTATTGCTTCCATTTCTTCAACTATTTCTCTCTTTGTCATTTACCACCCATTCTCTAGCTCCTATGGGTACATGTTTGAGCAAGAAGAATGGGTCCTCTACCTCACCCAACAAGTCAGTTTCTCAGCATAGGAATTCTGAGAATAGTGTCACTGTCACCTTGTCCAAACCCACTGAGCCAGAAGTGAGCCTCAAGAACAAGACACCACAAGATGAAGTGAAGAAAGAGATATTCATCATCAAACAAAGGAAGAGCCAAGATGATAGAGTAAAAACAACAACAACCTCAAAAACCCAACCTTTCATTGCTCAGTCTCCAGCACCAAAACAAGGTGATGGGGTTTTCTTGACCAATGAAGAAACAATGGTTGTTAACAAGACTATTGCACCATCCGCACCAAGCATTGGTATTGTGGGAGTGAGGACTTCAAGCTGCACTAAAGAAGAGGTGGATGCAATTCTGATCCAGTGTGGGAGGCTCAGCAGAAGCTCTTCTGGGAGAAATTACTCTGGCTCCAAGAGAAGTTTTGATTTTGACCACTGTGATAATGACACTACTTCTGCTGAGGATGACCTAAGAAAGTCCAAGGGCAATGGAAATTGCAGGGAGGAGAATGATGTGGCCGCGGAGAGCCGCCGCCACCGCCAGTCCCCGAGGGGGTCGTCTCAGGGAAGGAGAAGGACTCCAAGTAGGGAAAGAGACCAATCCAATGGCAGAGAAAGGAGAGTGAGTAGATCTCCTGGTAGAAGATCATCTGACACCACCAACACTACAAATCCAAGCAACAACAACAATACAAGTTCTAGGCCTGGGAAAATGGTGTCTGTTCCAGCCACTGTTTCATCTTTGGTTATGGATAAGAGCAACAACTGTGGTGGAGAATCTGGCACCAAGAGGATCACTACTGTTAAGAGGAATGTTGGTGACGCTGGTTCAAAGTGTGCTGCATCACCACGTGCTCAATCTCCTGCTAGAGTTAATGGAAATGTGGGAAGGGATAAAGTGTTCAATGAGATTCAGCAGCACCACCACCAACAATCCTCTCTTAGCCGTAATAACTCTTCAAGGAAAGCAGAACAATCTCCTTACAGAAGAAACCCTCAGAGTGAGGTGGATCATAACTCTGCAAGGAAAGCTGAACAATCTCCTTATAGAAGAAACCCTCTCAATGAGGTTGATTCTAACAGCAAAGTGCAACAAAACAAGCCCAAGACTGAAGCAGAAGCCATTCAGGTATGCACTTAGTAGTAACAATTGTGTTCATTGTGTTATTATTGAGGAATATTGATTTGTTATCATTATTTGTTGTAATCATTAGCTTTCCTAATTATGTAATATAACTCGGAAAGCGTAAATTACTGGCATAAGGGTAATTAAGAAAGTTTGAATCGTTATTGGCATAATGATTAAATGAAATTAGCTTATTTATTTAATGTAATTAGGAAAGCATATATCATTGGTCTAAGGGTAATTAAGAAAGCCTAAATCATTGTCCTAATTACGTTAACTAAGATTAGATGGAAAAAAAAATCTCATTAGGTAATGACGTTATTAAAGATGATCTTTTCCCCTTTCCCACTGCAGAAACCAAATGGCAGAGTTGCATTGGAGAAGGGTGTGAGTGTGAATTGCAAGACAAAGGAGCAACATGAGGAAGAAGAGTCTTCGTTGCCTATTAGTGCTGTTGTGAAGACAACAGCAGTGTCATCAGGGGTTGACAACCTTAAACCCCAAGGCTTAACAAGAAGCAGATCTTCTAGAAGATCTAGAGACTTAGACACCAATGCTACAAACTCCTATGCCTCCCTACTACTTGAGGACATCCAAAACTTCCATCAAAAGAACACACAACAACAACATTCTTCTGTTTCTCTCCCAGCTTGTCTCAACAAGGCATGCTCTATTCTTGAAGCTGTTGCTGATCTCAACTCCACCAGCTCAAATTTCACTGAGGACAAGAGAAGTCCATCCACTCAGCAATCCAATATTAGGAATGATGAATACTATGGAAAGAAAGTGGCAGGTTCCAACAAGGACCCTTTTGTGGAATCTGAGGTAGCTGTTAGTGATGATGTGATGGAGCGAAGCTTGCACAAGTATGTGACAGTGAAAAGAGGTGGTGGTGTAGTAGTAGAAGACATGGAGGACCAAGAGTCTTCAGGAAGCAACAGCTTCACTGTGAGTAGTAGCAGTGGCCAACAACATCAATGGGGGAACAACATTTCTTGTTCTTCATCATGGGAACCAAATTCTGCTGACTCCACAGATTGGTGGACTTCTTCAAGATTGAGCTCCAGAGAGGAGGAGGCTCAGAAAACACCCTTAGGATTGGGATGTAGTTTGTCATCTGAAGCCAAGAAGAAGAAGGGTTTGAACAGCAAAAGGAAAGAGTGTGATCATGAACATAGCACTGGCATTGGACGTGGCAGGCTTGGTTCCAATAAAGGGGTGTGTGTGTGATGATGATATCATGATACCATGAATTTCCACTTTTTGTGATGTATGTTAGATGTTCAATGAGGTGTTGAAATTTCTTCTGTTTGGAGTTGCATACTTGCAACTATTCCTTGTTTCAGCAAGGCCAATTCAAGTTGATCTGTCTCATCTTTGCCATGTTACTTGTGCTGTTTATGAACAATTTTTGTCATTCTTCCTAAGCTTTTTGTTGTGTGTGGTGGCATTATGCTCTTCGTTTTTTCGAATAGACAATTAGACAGGAAGATTACAAACTCCATTTGTGGATCAACTTAAACCAATGTTTATTAAAAGATTCTTGAACTTCGTTGAACCAATGATGATTAAACACATAATATTTAACACAAAAGGTTTCTCCACAAGGAAAAACAAGAGATTGCTCAAACCTCATGATTACAACTACAAGGCCTCTTCCCTTCGTATTGATTTTCCTTATCTTTTCATGTTCTCCTTTGCACATTTCAATACAAACTATTAAGTATTTATATAAATAATAAATGTATTATTATCATAATGAATGTAATATTATCATAATGATATTTTTCAATGAACTGCTTGGGCAAAACAAAGTTTTGGATCTAAACTTTGATCTGATCCTTTGGGCTTGTCCAGAGAGCTTGCTTCCTATTTAAAAATCTTGTATATGTGAACGGGCTATTATATATCTAATTTTTCATTATTACATCATGTATCTCTCATTATATTTTGAAATGGACATTTTAAAATAAAGTAAATTACGCTTGCATCCTTTGTGTTTTGCTCAAATTTCACTCGATACCCTTCCCTTTTTGCACCCTACAAAAAACTCCTTAATTGTTTAGATTACATTACACCTAAACTCCCTCCTTTCTAAACACGGTTTAATAATCTAACAGAAGTTAGGTACATGTTGGTCACATGATTTTTAATGAATTTATGTCTAAAATATCCTCATCTTCTTCCTCTCAACTTGAAAATATTTTAAGACTCTGATTTGTTTTTTGTTTTTTTTTTGTAGTTGGACTTAAATTCAATTTTTTGTTAGATGTGAATCCACTTTGTTGGTATGTAGTGTTAACACCCTTTCTCATTTTCAGCACATCATGATCAATCTTAAGGGAATGAATTTTACCACTAACAGTAAAACAAAACCACAAAATAAAATGGTGACACGGTGACAAGTCTAAATAATTAGTAATGTTGTTCACACAGTCATGTATCATGTATTCCAATTCTTCCATTGTGTTCATGTGGTCCCAAACATCAACACTATTTTAATCAACAATAATAAACAAATGATTTCCCGTTCATCCATTGTGTTTTTTGTGATCCCAAACTTCAACACTATTTTAATAAACAATAATAAACAAATGATTTTAAAAATCATAAATGCTCTCAAACTGGTCCCCCATTGAAATCATATTCAGAAATAGGCAACAATAAACAATCAAAATTAAATAAATAATATTAAAAAGTAACATATATACAAGATTCAGTTGTCACTTACAAGTATAACGCTAGCATGAACAGAAATCATGGAATAGGAAAAGAAATAGAAGGCTCATGAACGTCGAAGAGTAAGACAAACAAAGACGCTCATGAACGTCGCAAACTGGAAGAGGAACAGTGAAGAACTCGCGAACGGGAAAAGGAACAATGGAGAATTCTCGAACTTGAATAAGAATGGTGAAGAACTTGCGAACGGTGAAGAGGAATGGAACGTGAATGTCGTGAGAGAAAGAGGAACTCGCACCCCCTAGACACTGAAGAAGAACTCGTCAACAAGAGGAAGATGAATATTACTCGCGAATGGTAAAGAGGAATGAAAGGTGAATCCTAAATTATAAAACTAATTGGCAATGGATAATTTGGGTTTCACAATTAAAATATAAGTGCAATTTTGTCTGCTCACATATTTCAATTGACATTAGTTAACGATGTTAATAGAGAGGGGTAAAAAGTAATGTGCAAAAAAAGAGGAGTATAAGGTGAAGTTTAAACAAAACATGAGATAAGAGTATAATTTACTCTTTAAAATATAACTGAAGATGTCTAATGCAAGAGTGAGGTGAACATTATATAACATTTTGGATAAAAAAAAAAAACAGTTTAAAATAAAAGATACAAAATTACCATTAGATATATATATATATATATATATATATATATATATATTTCATCAATTTTATTTAGTTTAAATACAATTTTAGTTTATATAAAAAAGATGAATTTTGATTTTAATCCTTCAATTTTTTTTATTGCCTGTAGTTCTCATTTAGATTCGTCATCTAAATAATTATTTTGGTATGATATCTGAAGTAATATATCTAGATTCATCTCACGTTATCACCAATAAATGATAGTACTAGAGATTATCTAAAAAAATAAAAATTTATACATATCAAATTCAACAATTTTTTTTTATAAGAATTAAAAAACCTAATTATATCAAATTTGCTAGGATTAACAATCATAATGGACCATTTTATTTTCATATATTTTTCTCAACAGGACATTACCATGTAAAAAATAATATGAGAATTCGAGTTTATTTTATTTCTCTCCCTACCATTCTACTTTCAAATATACCCTTCTCCCACAAAGTGACAAAGTCAAAAACTACCAGGTGCATTGTGCAGAGAGATGATAGCATCCATGAGGTCACAGAACCTATAGTTTTAGCTTAAGGATTTCATAAGTCAAAACACTATTAAATTAAAATTATAGAATTGATAGGTGCATCCTTCAATTGTATATGGATTTCGTCAGAACTTATAATAATAATCATTAAAACTTAAAAGGGATGGCTTTGACTTGGTCATTTGAACATACGCATGTCTATGGCGAAACAACTATATGTGTAAATTACGCAGAGAACCGTCTAAACTTAACCTTTTATGTGAAAGGAAACGTTTTACATGTAAGCAAAAGGTGATGCATATATGTTGTTGAGACTTCAGACTTTAGAGGGACAATTCAGCTTTTCGTTAAAGCAACGAAAAAGAAAAGAAGAATAATTTCAAATGCTAGACTATCAACTAATTGTATGATATTATTTTGCAAATGATTTATATGATGTTGTAACAATTATTTATTGTGATAAAAAGTTTTATATGCTCAAGAATTATTGTCGTACATATCAATAATTAAGATTATAGCGCGATAATGTTTTTATAACATTGTAGCTGTGTAGCTGATATTCTTAGTTTTTAATGTTGATCTCTTCTGTCCTTTTTTTAAAATAAAAAAAAATTATATTGGGTTTGCTAACCTACTCACCAAATTATTGGCGAGTATTACACGATGGTGACTAAGTTTTTAGATAATATTTTAATAGAAGGAGAATGCAAAATATTGGTGAATGGAATTAGAGATTAATTTATCAAACATTTTACGATGTTTCGTTTCAAACTGTAAAACAATAAGCATACGGCTACTCCTTTTCATTCAACAATGACATATAAACTCCTCAATAAAGAAAGAAAGGAAAAACAATGGCTTATAAACTAAGGAATTTCTTCTTCTTCTTTCATAATAACCTATTTTTCAAACAAGCCATTGACTACTACTGCCTTCAATTTAAAGATTAAACTCCTTCTTTTACGTGGAATAAAAAAAATTATAAACCCTATTAACCAACCATCTTGATAATTTTTGAATTACTAAATAAATAAAATATTATTATTTATATTTGAAAGATAGTAAATATATTTAATTTTTATTCAATAGTAGAAAGATAGTTTAAGGATATGTAACAAAAAGTTAAAACATGATACTGTAACATACGAAATATATAGATGTTAATGTAATAACAAAATAGAAAAATACATTTTAAAAATATAATAACTTAGTAATGAAAAATTTAATATAATAATTTTATCATGTTTATTAATACTCAGACAATCGAGTGATTTCTCATTTCATATATTCTCAAATCTTGCTGAATTTATTCATTTTTTTAGTACTATTCTGAATAATAAGAATATAATAAATAACCACCCAATTTGAGTTCAACTTTTTATTATGTGCCTGATTTAACACGCCTTTTGTTCTTTTAAATGGTTATTTGTTTAACATTTTTCTTTGAACGATGTTATTTGTTTAACATAAGAACTATAAAAGAGTAATTGGTACTCCCATTATAATAAATGTTTAAATAACATTATCTTCTACATTGTTATATACCTCTCCTCGCACCTTTTTTCTTTTTTCTTTTTAAAGAAAAAATATACTTCCTTCTTTTATAAAGAAAAAAGTGTAAGGAAAGGGTATTTAAATAAAAGACGTGTGAATTATCAATTACTACCTTTTTTAACAACCTAATTTCACTTAATAGAAATTAGCCACATTTTTTTTATAAAAAATAATAAAATATACATCATACATTAGGTACATAAATTTTGTATTATTATTATTATCATAATCACAATTTTTAATCAAAAGATTGATGTAATGGTATAAGATCTTGATGTGTTCATATAAATGAAAACGGTTTATTTAACAAAAAAACTTGTATTTGATTCTTATCATATATAAAAAAAAATTAAATCAATAATAATTACACATTATGAACAAAATTAGTTTTTGACCCTAGATTGAAGGACACTTTTTTTTGTTTTTTACAATGATGACCATGTGGATTAACCTAAGTCTTCATGAATCCACCTCAATTTCTCACCACTTGACAAACCAATACTCTAATGTTTTAATTTTTTTTCATTTCACATAGTAATAACTTTTTTTTTTTTTTTTGCTTTTTCTCTTCTTCTTTTTGTGTTTTTTCCTCTTATCCCTCTTTTTCCTCCTACGTATCTCCCAATTTTCCGTATACGGTGTGATCTTTTTCCCTAGATTTGTATGTAGCCGAGTATTGACTATACAAAAAAAAAGGTCTAGAAAGTATAAATAAACATATGATTACGTCATGCACGCAGACCCCTAATGGAAAAGCAAGAAATTAAACAAATAACCTTCGGCGGCATTATATCTCATTTCTCAATGTGACATATGAATGAGAACAGAATATCAATACACACCCTAAAGATAGTTATACTTTTGGCCATTCAAGTCAACAATAGGATGCTTCAAGCCAAGGCTTCCACCATTATTTCATGACTTGTTCATCCAAAACGTGTTCATGTCAACCTTCTATATATACATATTAACATTTAACACCACACGAAAGGGGAAAAAAATATCAACCAAAACAAAACTTCAGACATAACTTCTTTGTGAGATTAATTGTCCTAAACCAAATTGATATTATGGCAGACCCTCAGAAAATTCACCCTGTGCACCATGATGTTGAGGCACAAAACCACCCTTCAGCACCATTGGTGCCAAGGAGCATGTCCAAATCTGATGCAGGTGATCTACAACGAGTAGTAGTACAACAACAACAAAACATTCCTCTGAAGCAAACCAAGCCACCACCAAAGAAAAGAAGCTGCTGCTGCAGGTTCTTCTGTTGGCTAATAAGCATATTGCTGATTCTGATAGTGGCAATTGGCATCACTGTTGGAATACTCTACCTTGTTTTCAGGCCAAAGCTTCCAAAGTACTCAGTAGACGAACTTAGAGTCACACACTTTGATCTTGCAGACAACAACAGCTTATCAGTGACATTCAACTTGACAATAACCGCCAGAAACCCCAACAAAAAAATTGGAATAGACTATAGGGGTGGCAGCCACATTAGTGCTTGGTACATGGACACAAAATTGTGTGAAGGGTCTTTGCCAAAATTCTACCAAGGTCACCGCAACACCACGGTGCTTAGCATCCCTCTTACTGGGAAAACGCAGGATGCTACCGGCTTGCAAAATACCCTTCAGAATCAGCTGCAAGAAAGTGGGAATGTGCCTCTCAATTTGAAGGTGAAGCAGCCTGTGAGGATCAAGCTTGGGAAGTTGAAGCTGTTCAAAATCAAGTTCAGGGTTAGGTGCAAGATTGTGGTGGATAGCCTTAGTGCTAATAGTTCTATCAGAATTCAGAGTAGTAGTTGTAAATTCAGGTTTAGGCTGTGATTTTTTATTTCTTATCATTATATAGCATATTCATAATAGGAGGATATGCTAATTGCTTTGGTACTATTTAATTTGTTTCGTTTCTTTTATGATCTCTCGTTGAGATTTCTTTTTAGATGGATTTTTCTCTTGATTTCCATCACCACTTTGAGATACTGTTCTTGTACTTTTGATTCTGGATTTTCAGCCAGTTTTCTTACATATTATTATATATAACATATATTGATATTCTACACGTTTAATGCTGAATATTGTTAAACTTTTAGAGAATAGATCTGAACTCACATGAGACAATAGCTAACAATTTTTTGGATATTTTTTGTATGTTCATGTAAAATATAAAATGTAAACTTGTTGATGTTGGTTTAATATTAACACGATTTTGCACTCTTTGTTTTGACTGTTCTAACTCAATGTCCAAGAAATAAGAGTAGCCGCGTACTCGTTTTCTCTTTTATTTTGTTTTACACGTTTAAATTGATTTCTCTAATCAGAGATAATTAATTCTAACAACTGATTTTGATGTTAGGTAGCTTAAAGTATACAACTCGAGATATCAACAACCTCGTTTCGTACACTGATTCGGACCAAACTTTATTTAATCCAAAAGCCTTACGAACACAATAACATTATAAATATGAATAGCTTAAGGCTGCTAATCTTAGTCAAAAGGGAATTAAATTAATTAATGAAAAAGACACTTCTATATCTATTATATTATTTCATCTTATTAGTATCAGATAGCGTTAATATTCGATTAATAATTTTTATCAAGGTTATCGTTGATATAGTGATTAAGATGTATTACCTATCTTCATTATCCGGCTTAAAATCTTAGGTCAGCAAGTAGAAACATTATCTTAAAGATTCGATACCAATATAAGAATTAGGATGCTCACACTAAACTAAACTCCTTTGATATTATGACACAACTTATTCACTGTTAATTTAAGTTTAATTTTGATATTTTATTAAATTTTTTTGTACATTATCAACCAATTAAAAGTTATCTTATACATAACTAATAATTATAAAAATGAATAATTTTAATTTAAATGATAGCTTAGGATTGAATAATAATGTAAATAAACTAAATATAATTATCTTTAAAAAAAAAACTATTGAACTACGTAAAGAGGTGACTTAAAATGTGTTTTAATCATTTTTCGATAGAATTTCTAGTCTCACTTTTTTACGTTTAACTAGGGTGCAGTTCTTCTCATTTCTCTTCTCTTTGTACACACGCACCAAAAGAATAGGAAAGGTGCAGAAACATGCTGTCTGACATTGCACGAGGAGAATAAATATGATATACACATTTTTTCAGGGTTACCATACAAATTAAATTGGTAAAAATGTGATTTATATCAATACATCACATTAATTATATGGTATTTCACTGTCCAAGAGAAAGACTTTGTTTATTTCATATGCTAACAAGGGAAACTGGATAGATCCTTCAAAGATAACACGAAGAGTGTCACCATATATGGCCAATAGCCTCCCTTCATTCTCGATCAAAACAGAGACAAGTGAACGATTTAACCTTCAATTGGAACACATAAAAAATGTGCAGTATCTTCAAAGCCATATCTTTGGAGAAAGCTCTCTGCTATAGCATAGAACCATGCCCACTTCATAGGAAAAAATGCACAGTATAGCACAAAATATTATTATTATTATTATTTAATATTTAACCAGTCTTGTTGCATCTTGTGGTTATACTTTCCGGATTTAGTTTGTATGGTAACCTGAAAAAATGTGTAAATCATATTTGTTGAACACATGCCGGACATTTATCACATTACTGATAAATACTGGAAAGTATAACCACATGATAAATGCCGGAAAGTATAACCACATGTTTTAATTTGTATGCCGTATTTATACGTGCCGAACAGTATGCTGAATCAAAATGGATAAATGACCTTGCTAAATAGTGCAACCCATCTTTCTTTTATGTTCTAACTCGGTAATGAAAAAAAAAAAAAAAAAACATAGATCTCTCTTCATTCCCCGGCATAATGACAAGTGGCTATACTTTCTGGCATTTATCACATTAGACCATTGTCATATTACTGATTAAAACATTATTTTGATAACTTGAAAGCACAAAAAGATTTGCACAAATTTATAGTTTCATCATTACCTTCATGAAGTAAGAATGCCACAAAGAGAACCAACAGTGCCTTGTGAACCAGCTGTGCCTCGTTTTCCTGCCTGCAGCGGGATATGTAAAACATTAACATAGATACTGAGTCAAGATTAAATATGGACCTTATCTCTCTCTCTCGCTCTCTTTTGGGGAGGGTATGGGAAGAGTATTAGACTCACCTCATTATGAAACATGTCATCTGCCATAGCTTCCATTTTCTTTCGCCTTTTCTCCTTCTTCACAAGCTCAGTCACATCCTCATTCCCACAGTCAGAGTCCTGAGGAAGAAAACAAATGAAATATAATAACCTATCACTAGGAGAACAGGAATGAAGTGAAGACTAGCTAGATTTTTGTTTGAAATAACATCGGATTTAATATTACTCGTATGGATATTTTCCAAATGGAACAAGATTGTCAAAGCTATTACCGGATTGAGTTTGTGCCTGCCATTCCATTTAAAAGAAAACCAGACCAGTTAGCACATGTTTCATGAACCGTGCACTAACCATGTAATTGTTAAAATTCAATAATTGACATTGCACGAAGCAATAAGGTTTGTTGGAATGTATATGCCAGACAAAATTCAATTAGAAAACCAAAACATGTCTGGTTTCATTTTTCTATGATAATTGATAAGCTCCTTGTAAGCAAGAGATATGGTACCAAAACCACATACCTTTCTGAAGCGTTTAAAATTTGGAACACCGCTGTTTGGTGCAGTACTTATGATTGTACGAATGTTTGTATCTCGAACAACTAAATATTGGCTGTAAACGATATCTGAATTTCCACTTTCATAATCATCAACCTTGTCTTTCTTTACTTTGATACCATCATTAGCATTCCTGAAGCTGGTAGAATGTGATCTGCCAGAAGCACCATCCTAGGATGTTTCAGTTTTAGCACGTTTAATGTCATGCAATCTGGTTGAAACATCATCTGAGGATGCCTCTATTCTCTCATGTTTTCTCTTATCCAAAGGGTCAGAATCATCATATAATTCTTCTGTTTTTCCATAGTTTACATTATTGCCATTGCTGAATGCATCATTTGAGCGGACTGGTGTGGCTGTTTCAACTTCAGTATCTGAATCTGCTACAATTGTCTCATCTGTTGAGCATGATGATGAAACTAGTACTGCAACAGCACATAGAGCTTGATAACTCACGGATGTGCAGATTTTGTCACTAAGCATGGAGTTTAAATTTAAGCTTTTCGAGTGAAAAATATGTTTAGGAGAAACATTTAAAAAAACTACATGTTGCCCCTTTCAACATTGGATTCATAATAAATTGTTTCATTATTTGAAAAATGTACTGCATTAACCATGCCAACCTTTAAATTAGCCCTTTCTATCAATATTCCATCCACTCCACAACAAAAGGAATATGTGCCACTGTTGAGATAACATGCTGATTTATTTGAGATAATACGCTGATTTAATCCCTACATTGAGGGATTGTATTATAGAATCTCTGCATTTAGTTAATTGATTTATTACCTCTAATTAGATATTTATTTTCTGATTTGTGTCATGGTTCTTCTTTCTTCTTTATATGCAAGTGTGTGCACACGTGTGTATTCAGTGCTGAAGTGATCAAGCAATTCAGAACGCTGGTGTCTTTGTCTCTATGCTTTAAGCCACCTATGTTCTGTGTTGTTCTAGTTAGGTTGTATTCACAGCAGTACTACTTGTACTGCTATTACTATATATCTAATAATATTATTATCTTTGCTGATAAAAAAAAAAGTGATCCAGATATCTAGAGTCTAGACAGATCTTAAGTTTCAAAGTGCTCATCTCATTCCTACAAATGTATAAATTTTTGTTGGTTTAATGAAAGGAGATCTAGATTAAGAAAAACCTAGCAGAGAAGCTACATCTGAGAAGATGCAAATTAAAACTTCTAAATCAGAGCAACTATATGCCAAGGTCAGTGTAATAGGCAATTTCTTGAAAAGTTGGCAATGCCATAATGTTATTTTCTACCCATCCCCCTCTTTCTGAGAACCAAGTCACACTTACAATGAAATCACGAAGAAGTGAGCTCAGAGTTAAACACAATCATATTAAATAATCATTATATATAAATGGAAGTTAACTTCTTAGAAACATTGAATCTTCTGTTTGCATAAAACAGCAAACAGAAAACAGAACCTATTATTAGTACCAATAAACCAGAAATAATTTGTAAAGCTTTCATTGGACAACAATTTCCTCCTTTACATCAACGTCATCCTCATCTTGGGGAATTAGAGTCTCAAACACCATTTTACATTCAGCAGCAGCAAACAAAGGAATAAGAAAGTGAAGAAAAACAGTGTAATTTTGAAATACTGATTTAGGTTCTTCATTTATAGGGAATAAAACAAAAGTTTTGGACAGTGCAAATACATTACTTGAGAGTTGATATTAAGAATACTTACTGCATGGTGATTTCAAAATAGACAGATCTAACTGTCCACTGAAAGCAAAACATATTACATCCATCTCATTCACTCTAAGCAAGGAACTAAGTTTATTGAAGAGGGTCACTCGAGGAGAAGCACATCCTACATGAACAACAACTAAAAGATCTGTCTCGACATATTCTGCGGGGGCTGACATACCTACACCGGCAGCACATCATGTACATGAATACCAACCCCTCGACTCTGCTAATAAATTCGCAAAAGCAATTGAAGATCGCTGATTTCGGGATTGGTCGAATTCTGAATCAGACGAAATTTTAAAAATAAATAAATTTAATTTCTTTATTTAAATACAAAATTTTGAAAATAAAATGATTTTAATTGAAGTATTTGAAATCCTTAAAATTTAAAATTCTTTAAAATTTTAAATTATCTCATCTAAACAGACTCAACATAAATGATCATTAGAAATTTTAATTACATGTAGAAGAGTTGGTGTGTTTCTTCTTCCAAAGTCTTTGATAAAGTTCAACACAATACACTCTTCCTTTTTGCTTTTGGCTGAGATAAGATGGTTGTTACAATTGTCAAATTAGATTCCTGAAATTATTGATGCTCCCACTTTTAATGAGGGTACGTACAAAGGATACCCAAACCTATTTACAAAGATAAACTTACTTGAACAAACCAAAATAGACCCAACTCAAAGGTTAACTTATATTTATACAAATAACAATGTATAAAAATTATATAACCCTAGTTTGACAGCCCCCACCACTATACCCTATAAACTGAAAACAGGAGTTAATTACCAACATAATAGCACAGCCGGCGAGTATACTCAATACTTTTGAGAAACAAGATCCTCACTTTGAGAAACAGCATATAGCTCCTCCCTTACGTGTGATGACCCAAACTCAATACTTTTGCCACACTCCCACAAGCACGACAAGATCCCATATCACAATCAACTTTCTAGCTCCCTTCACCATCAAATTAATCATATAACTTCTATTTTTTCTACTTCTTTGAACCGAACACATTCAGGATTTGTATATAGGAACTTTGATTAATTAATTATTTAATATTCTTTATATGGTTTTGATGGTTGAAAATATCATGGTTTTTTAATTTCAAATATACATACAGTCTCTACAAAAAAAAAAAAAAATAAGAAAACTGTATCATTATTTTCTCTTTCAAATATCTTTGGCAAAAGTTCTTATAAGAGTAATAATACAAAGTCATTCTATTATTTTAAACATTACATCAACAATTTTTTTTTCTATTTTTTTCTATCACATTAAAAATTCTATCATATCTATATCTTTTAATATATTTCAAGGTGTTACATATGGGGTGACCACTAATCTTTTTCTTCTTATAAATAGACGAAAGGAGTGCAATTCAAGAACTACTACAATTTTATCCTAAGAAAAGAGAGCGAAAACAAATGGTGATATTTTGAAACCCAAAATTTTCAAACACTCCATCAATAACTCTCATTTTTCTTTATTTATTTCTTCATATCGCATCATATTGTCAATTTTATAAATCAATTTTTTTTCCTTCTATCTCTATCAAGTGGCTACATCCGTTTGGGTGCCAATGGGACGCCCTACGTACTATCTAATGCAAAGAATGAACTAATGGCACATGCCCCTAACATGCAAGAGAGCTAGACTGAATAATAATGCCAACTACTTTCAGACCAACCTTATCTAAATAATCAATTTCCCCTGCCATCCGTAAATGCCCAATGTTCCAAAGTGAAGTTTAATTACCAAAGGGTCTTGAATTTTTTTTAGCCAATGGGAAAGGATGTATTTACATACAAGAGCTCAAATTATATTAGTATATATGTACCAAAAAAATTATATTAGTATAAATTATATCAATTCTTACATTACTAATAACTTAAAATATAATTTAATATATCATTACATGTAATATAATGCATGCATTATCTTAAATTTTAAATTATAACTGATTTATAAAAGATAATTGTAATACATATAACTAAAAGTGAGAGTGAAAATGATTAAAGGAGTTGAAACGTGAGAGGCCAATTAGTGCTTATATATTTTATCGTTAGAAAATTAATTCTTGCACTTCTAAATAAAAATGCACTTTTTAGTAATAAAAAAAATAAGGGTAAGATAAATTTTGGTACACATTTTCAATCATATTTCATGGCTTAATTGACCGAATTAAATATTAAATATTATTTTGTACTTTCACAAAATCTTAAAATGAACAGTATTTTGATAACATAAAATGTAAATTAAATTTCTATATAAAGACAAAAGATGTAAATTAAATACTAGCTTCTGTCAATGTCCCGGCACATATGGATCTATCAATTTATTCTTGATGATCTTCATAATAAATTGAAATTCATTAAAACACACAAAAGGTACACCAACAAAACCAAATCTGCTGAATTCATAGACAAATTAATTCCACATTTCTTAACACCTACATGTAAATATAATCAAAATCTTGACTCATCCACCTTAATTCATTCAAACAACCAAACCAAAACCCGACAATTGAACTCTTTTTTATACAAAGTGATGTGACAACAACTCCACTCTATATGCGACTAGGTATTGTTGGTGGTGGAGCCGCCAAGGACCCCATAGCCTGTGCGTCCATCCTCAGCATGTGCTTCTGAATCTTCCCCGTCGACGTCTTCGGCAGCGCCTCCTTAAACACCACCGTTTTGGGCACCATAAAGTGCGGCAACCTCTCTCTGCAAAACTCCACCACATCCTTCTCCGACGGTGGCGCCACCAGCCCCTCCTTCAGCATCACAAACGCGCACGGCGTCTCCCCCCAGAACTCGTCCGGCCGCCCCACCACCGCCACCTCGTTAACCGCCGGGTGACCGTACAACACCGCCTCCACCTCCACGCTACTCAAATTCTCACCACCACTTATTATCACATCCTTTGACCTATCCTTAATCTCCAAATACCCATCCCCATGCATAACTCCAACATCACCGGTGTACAACCAATTATTTCTTATGCACCTGTTTGTTCCATCTGAATCCTTCAAATAACCTAACATAACACACGCGCCTCGAAAAACTATCTCACCGGAGGTTACACCATCGCGCTTCACGCTAACTCCGGTGGCTGGATCCACCACGTCAACCTCCGTCATTGCCACCGTCCTCACCCCTTGCCTAGCCTTAAACCTGGCCCTCTCAGTCGCCGGAAACTTATCCCACTCCTTTTTCCATGCACACGACACCACCACTCCTAGTGTCTCCGTCATGCCATACCCGTGGCTAACCCTAAACCCTAACTCCTCCGCGCGAGTGAGGATCGCAGCGGGAGGCGGTGACCCGCCGGTGAGGACGTGAACCGGGTTATTCACCGGCTCGGTTCTCGTTAACAGCATGTTTAGAACCACCGGCGCGGCGCACATGTGTGTAACGTTGTGTGATTGGATCAAATGGTAGATCATTGGCGCGTTGATTTTACGCGCGCAGACGTTGGTGCCGCCTGCGGCGGCAATCCCCCACGGGAAGGTCCAGCCGTTGGAGTGGAACATCGGTAGTGTCCATAGGTAAACCGGTTGCTTCGGCACGCACCAGTCTATGAGTGAATCTAGGGCCATTATGAAGGTTGCGCGGTGGGAGTGTACTACGCCTTTGGGGGACGACGTCGTTCCCGAGGTGTAGTTTAGGGTTATTGGGTCCCACTCGGAGTTGGGCCGGACCCAGTGGAAGTTCGGGTTACCCTTTTTTATAAGACCCTCGTATGTGTCTATGACGTGTGCGACTGTGACTGTGACTGCATCTGCATCTGCATCGTCTGTGATAAGGACGAGAGAAGGGCGTGGTGTGGTTTTGGGGAAGTTGGATAAGGCTGGGAGGATGAGGGGAAGAGAGTGGGAATGGACGAAGACCAGTTTTGATTCGCTGTGGCGCAGGAGCACGGAGAGCGTGTGAGGATTCAGACGGAGGTTGAGGTTGTTGAGAATGGCACCGCACATGGGAACCGCGAAGTGGAGTTCGTACATTGAAGGAGTGTTGGGAGAGAGAACAGAGATGACGTGGCCGCGTCCTAGACCAAGGGATGTGAGGGAGGAAGCGAGTTGGAGGCATCTATGGTGGGTTTGGGACCAGGTGAAGGAAGTTTGGTTGTAGAGGATGGAGTGGGAGTCGCCGTAGACGATTGCTGCTCTTTCCAAGAAGGTGAGTGGAGTGAGGGGTAGTGAGTTTGCAGGGTTTGGGGTTAGGTCATCCATGGATCGTTATTGCCAATGCAAATGCAGTTGTCCAGAAGAGAATGAAAGTCTGGGGGTGGCTATCAGGTTATGTTAGGTAATGTGGTTCTTAAATACTTAAGATTCATGCAGTGTGAGAGAGAGAGATGTGATGAAATAAATTGTGTTGCCACAAGGTATGGTCCAAGGTGAATTTGATTTAATGAAGTTCAGCATGAGTAGTTGTTGTCGATAGTGTAATATATCAATCAACCACATGCACTACCAAAGCCAGCGGCATTTAGGGGCTGCTCCTTTCTGGTGTTTGTTAATTGTTACTACCTATATATTGCTCTTTGTTGAACTTCCTATTTCAGCCATATGATAAATAACAAGTTTTTTTTTTTAATGCTCTTGGTATATTAAGAGTTTAATCATCAATGCTAATTTTATATGGTCATTTAATAATAAAATATCCTAAATATAATTTTTTAAATAATTATAATAAAAATTAACAATTTATTATATATAATAGATTATAATTAAATGACATTATGAGTACATAATCTATTTTCTCTTAATATAAAGAAAAAGTTTAAAGATGGAACGTGCAGAAAATATGAAGACAAATATAAATCTAAGTGGAGAGGATTTGAGATTTTTTTTTTATGAATTAATAAGGTGGAGTATGTTGTGTTTTTTGGCTACTTATTATCAATAAAATATGATTCATTCATGTCGATCCTTTAGAATTTTCCTTTATCGCATAAATAAGGTTGTTGTGATAATTGATTATTTTGAGAAGATTAAATACAAAACAATTTTCTTGCATGGAGGAACGTACTGATCCAAAACTCTTTTAAAGGGGCTAGAATATATAATTTTTTCCTTCTTTTGTAGTAATTATTTAAATATACAATTTTTAATAAATAAATAATAAATATTACAAAAAATTTACTGATTTTACACATAAGATAAAATTAATTTTTATTTCAAAACGATAAAAATATAATAAAAAATTTCATCCCTTGCCATGAAATAATTCCTCCCAGGAATATAATAACTAAGTTATACCCACCCACCAAGCCCCTATTCATTCCATGCGTAATAAAGTTTTCACCCATCCTGTAAAGTTACGCATCCTATTGGCACCCATCGGGCCTACCTAAACCTTCGAGCATAAATCTTGTCATTTACATAAGAATTAATTTGCATGCATACTCGAAAACTCATAACTGTAAAAACATGTTAAGGTTCCGAATTATGATACAGTATAGTCATATATACATATATAAGGTACCAAGGGAAGGGGGGCAAATTTTGAAAAATAATACAATTTTTTAAAATATTTTGAAATATGATATTTTTTAAACTATTTCAAAATTTGGAATAGTCAAATATATCTAAATTTAGATTAAATTTGACATGTTTAAACACGTTCAAATTGAACGTGACTCATTCGGTCACTAATAGTTTTTGTAACAGAATATTGGGGTTTTTTACTTTTGTATGTTTGCGATCACAATATTCCATCGCAAAAATTGTTAACGACTGAAATAGAGACCAATATTGAATGTGTTTTAATTTTTAACGTAAAATATTATTTAATATTATTATTATTTTTATCTAATATTAAAATATTTTTGAATCGATCTTCATTATAGATATGAACTTCTTTACTTTTTTTTAATATTGTTTTATTTAGTATATTTTTTTAATTTTATATGATTTTATTTAATATATTCTGGATTTTTGGTATATCTAATTTTTAATATATTATTTTATTTAATATTTTTTTAATTTTTTAATATTATTTTATTTAATATAATTTTTTAATTTTTATATGATTTTGTTTAATATTTTTTTGGATTTTTTATATAACTAATTTTTAATATAAATTTTTATTAAATGTATGAAGAAATATCATGGGAGAATGAAATGTTATTTAAGCAATTGTGTAAATATCTCAAAAAGAACTCAAGTTAACGTTTCATCTGTTCAATTATAAATTTTCTTGAGTATTTTTATTTTTTTTGAATCATATCAAAATTGGCTAAATTATAGTTCAAGTCTCATGTGATATAATATAAAGGAAAATAAGAACATTGAAATAAAAACAATTATAAATTTTCTTATTTAATAAAAAATATTATTTATGAAAGAATCTGATATATTAAAAAAATAGTTAGACCATTTGAAGAACAATATGTCAAAATGCATATGCATAAATTGGTAATGTATGTCCTTCAAATGGTCTAACTTTTGATAGAAATGTCCAATCGAAGTATACAATGTGTCAAAATGTTCAAAATTAAGAAAAAATAATTTAAAAAATTAAAAATAGCATTAAATTAACTGATTAAATAATTAAAAAGTAAAAAACAAGAAAATTGTTCGATGATTAAAGATTAAATCTTAATTTTGAAATACTTAGAGCCATTTTTTGGAAAAAATAATTGACTGTGGGGATTTGTCTAGGCCTTCTTCTCTCATTTTTAAGCATTTTGACATAAAGTACGCCTCTATCGAACACGTATCACAATGTATACATGACACGTGTTACAACCAAGAAAAACACTTCTCATTTAAGCATATTTAAACATGTCCAAATTGAAAGGGTTTAAGTCTAAGATTTTAAAATAATTTTCAAACAATGTCGGATTTCAAAATATTATTTTTCAAAATTTGCCAGGAAAGGGGGGGTGGGACCCCTACCCCTACCCCTACCCACCCCCTTCCATCCGTCTCCGCGTGCATGGCGATTTTTTGGTGATTTCGAGGATGGAGACATTTTATGCTTTTTTAAAGGCCATGCTACAGGACAGATAGCGAGGCCCATAATGATATCATGTGCTTTCATACTTGAGAATATGGAGATGCTTTCATATATCTTTTGGGAAGATGATTGGTGTGAAGAGAGGAGATTGTGTCATGTGCTTTCATACTTGAGAATATGGAGATGCTTTCATATATCTTTTGGGAAGATGATTGGTGTGAAAGGTACCCCAGACTCCTCGCTAACTCAACACAAAGACAATCGACTATTAAAGCGATGAAGCCCGCGGTACAAATCGACTCACGATGGGTGGTCATGGAAGATGAATCTACTTGAGGGATACAATGTCAAACATGTTTATATCTATTTGTTGGATGAAATTAAAGCACTCCTACATTAGTGAATCAACATGGAAATGAACCATTCAAGATTTCAAGGTATTAGCTTTTGTTTGGAAACTTTTCCATGATCGCATTCTGTTAATTAAAGAGAAATATTCTTGTCACCCAGGTAACTGCCCTTTCTGTAATACTTCTCAGGAAACAGCTGAACCTTCTATACAGAACTTGGTGGATAGGATCATTGTCACAGCTTGGAACTGGTTAAAGGCGAAATCAAAGGGCTTTACTGCGTCCTTTTGGGAGTGGATGCTCATCACTGCCATGGCCAGCTTTCATGTGAAGTTGGTTCAACAAGACACTTTTAGGAATGATCGTATATAGATTCATAACACTTGGATTAAATCAGGTTCTGCGGGTTCTTTTTGGTAGCTAGCTAGGGGAAAAAGCAAGTCACTAGTTTGCGAGAAATATTTTGTTACAGACCATGTTTCTTGCTTGAACTGTTTTTTGGGTGGGCTGAAAGCACTGTTTTTCGTTTTTATATTTTCCGTTTTCAATTCCTGGATACTGCTTAGTTGGTTTTATCTTTGCACTGTACGTAACATCTTGTGTCACAGATTGCCTTATATAAAATATCTTAGTTTGCCTAAAATTAAAAAAAAATACTTCTGAATATGGGATTGCCACACCAACAACAATTCTATTTTACGAGAATTTTTTTAAAAAAATTATGATTATATTCTGCCCAATAGAATGCTGAAAAGCCTCATAATCAACTCTAATAACATTAAATACAAAATCAGTACTGGACTGAGCGATATGTCCTGAACGAAGCAGATGTAAGGGTGCATTTGGTGTAATGAAAAAAAGATAAAAAAAAAATGAATTGGGATAAAAAAATTCAATTAAAATATAATGTAAAAGTGTTGATTTCACATTAATTTCCTGTTCGTTTTTTTCGATTTTTATCATATTTCTCTTCAAACCAACGGGACCTTGGTGAGGATCTGTATAATTAATGGAATATAATGCTGGCTCAATATATCATCAACATTATTAAAGTAGAAATGTACAATTATACAAGAATAAGTCTTGGTGCAACAAATAAGGTTGCTACTACTTTGTAGAAATTATAGTCTGCGGAGGGAAGCTCCTCAAGTAATTAAGCCTGCCTTTTTATACAATTAGAAGTGCAGAATATTCCCCATATTAAATGAGGGATTTAAATCAGTAGTCACACTTCGTATCTCAATTCATGCCCCACCAATAAAAAAATTAACACGTGTGCAATGATGACATATGAATTTTTACTTCAATTCACAAACTACCCTGGTAAATCCAATGCAAATCCCATGAGAAGAAAAAAAAAAAATAGAAACTGATGGTACAATGACTCTCTTTCAATTATGCTATTCTCCATTGTCTTCTTTACTCTGTGTCGTGCGGCCTCTGTGAGCTTCTTCTCCAACAAAAAAAATTGACTACACACGTCTTTCTTGTCTTGATCACTTTGTAGCACGCGCCCCCTACGTGCTTCTTCTCCGACAACACCAGTGCGGCACGGTTTTGGGCCAAATCAACTATTGCTATCTAATGTCCAATTTGTATAAGCTACTAAAGTTCTGTTCATTATTCCAATGTACTCCATAATGTAATGAGGTGTTAGCTAGGAAATATGCAGGAAGTAACACCCATTTTATATAATGTTAAAATATAATATTTGAAAATTATTTTTAGACAATTATTCTTTTGTTGAGAAGCATTTAGCTTTTAGTTCAAGTGTTATTCACTTTTCCCCATTTTATATAATTAGATTAATACTTGTACATATATTTGGGGTGATATCCAAAGGACTATTTGTCATGCCTATTCCAAATAGATTATTTGGATTAATGAATAAAAATTAAAAGACTATTAAAATTAAATATCCTATTTAGATTAAATATCATGATCATTAAGTATTGTCATCTCTTATATAAATCATAATCATTAATGAGTGTATTATGATGATAAATATTATAATTAAGATATCATATATAATATAAAATTGATTCTTGAGAAAAGGAATTACACGAGGCAACTCTATTAATTGCTGCAGAACATTTTAATTCCAAGTCAAATTCATTATACAGAACAGGCTTATACAATAGAACATTTTAATTCGCCTTCCAAATTAAAAAAAAAAATACAACATTTAAATTAATTCCAAGTCAAAATCATTGTACAGAACAGGCTTATATAGAGACAGTTGTTCTTTCGTTGAGAAGCAGTTCGTTTGGTTGAGATCAAATACGAGAGGAGTGAATAGAGGAGAAGATAGATAGATATCTTGGTGATTTGATATGGTAGAAAGGAAGGGAAGATTTCAAATTTTATAGTAGGACCCATGTTAAAATTAATCATGTCTAGAATGACAGGATTTGAGAGGAAGAAAACACTGTACAATTACTGTCCAACTGGAGAATCTTTGTCGGGGAAAGAGAAAAATTCAGCTCAAGAATAAAACAGTATTTTCATAAACTCATGCTAGTGCCATCATGCGTATACACCATCACATTAGCATCATATAAAGTTACGTCAATTAGGTAGCTACGTCAACACCAAACAATCACGTCATAGAATCAACGAACATAATTTGCAAACTTACGTTAATTTAAGAACAAAATGCACAAAACATATATTTTGAAAATAAAAAATGTGAAAATTCGAAAGTATAAAGTGTAAAAAAAAAAAAAACACACACACTGTTAAGCCAGTATTATTTAATTATGGTAGATGGTGATAAAGTGATAAAACGATAATACGATAGGAAATTGCAACTGATCAGCTGGCTTGTCTGTAAACTAAAAACATGTCCATCACAGTGTTCAAATTCGACTATGTTTGAGGGACCCCATGTTGTTCGCGATTTGTTTTAGCACAAACTTCTGGATCTTCCCAGTGGACGTTTTGGGAAGCTCGTCTTTGAAAACCACCGTTTTGGGAACCATATAATGCGGCATGTTCTCCTTACAAAACTCAATTATGTCCTTCTCCGTCAGTTTCTCTTTCTCTTTTATCGCCGCCTTCAAGCTCACGAACGCGCACGGCGTCTCTCCCCAATACTCGTCCGGTCTCGCCACTACCGCCGCCTCATTCACCGCCGGGTGCCGGTACAACACCGACTCCAACTCAACGCTGCTCAAGTTCTCACCGCCACTAATTATAACCTCCTTTGACCTATCTTTAATCTCCAAGTACCCGTCTTCATGCATCACAGCAACATCCCCAGTGTAGAACCAACCGTTCTTGAAACACCTTTGGGTTCCTGAAGGGTCTTTCAGGTAGCCTAACATCACACACCCTCCTTTCACAACAATCTCCCCGACGCTAACTCCGTCACGCTTCACACTCTCCCCCGTGGGACCTACCACGTCGACCTCCGTCACGCCGACAGTTCTTACCCCCTGTCGCGCCTTCAGCCGCGCCCTCTCCGTCGCCGGCAGCCTGTTCCACTTTCCTTTCCATGCACACGACACGACGATTCCGCCGGTCTCCGTCAAGCCATACCCGTGCCCCACCACAAACCCAAACGCCTCCGCTCGGAGGAGCACCGCCGCAGGCGGCGGCGCTCCGGCTGTGATGAACTGAACCGGTTTCTCCAATGGCCTATTATCAGAGTTGGTTAACATGTTGAGCACCACGGGCGCGCCGCACATGTGAGTCACGTGATGGTTCCTTATGAGAGAGTAAACCACCCCAGCGTCGAACTTGCGGACGCAAATATTCGTGCCACCTTGAGCAGCGATCCCCCACGTTAAGTTCCAGCCGTTAGCGTGGAACATCGGAAGCGTCCAGAGATAAATAGGGTTCTTCGGAACAGCCCAGTCGATAAGAGTATCCACTGCGCTGATGAACGCTCCACGGTGGCAGTGGACAGCGCCTTTCGGAGACGACGTCGTTCCCGAAGTGTAGTTGAGAATCATAGGGTCCCACTCGGACTTAGGTAGGACCCACTTGAAGTTCGGATCGCCCTTGCTCATAAGCCCCTCGTAGGTGTCGAGGAAATTATCAACGGTGGGTGAGGTTTTGGTTTTCTCTTCCTGGACAGTGTTGTCTGTGATGAGAATTAGGGTTGGGCGATGAGTGTGTTGCTTGGGGAAGAGCGATAGGGCTTCGAGGACGAGGTCCCGTGAGGCGAAGTCGACGAAGACGAGGGTGGAGTTCGCGTGGCGGAGGATTACGGAGACGGTGCGGGCGTCGAGGCGGGTGTTGATGTTGTTGAGGACGGCGCCGGCGAAGGGGACGGCGAAGTGGAGCTCGTACATGGCGGGGATGTTGGGGGCCACGACGGAGACGACGTGGCCGCGGCCGATGCCGAGGGAGGAGAGAGCAGAGGCCAGCTGGAGACATCGGCGGCGCGTCTGGGACCACGTGAAGGTTGTGTCGTTATAAACAACGGAAGGGACATCCCCGTAAACGGTGGCTGCTCTGTCCAAGAAGGTGAGCGGAGTGAGAGGAGAAGAGTTAACAGCACTTGGCTTCAACTGTTCCATTTAGAGAGATTAAGGAAGACACACACGTACGCACACACAGTGGGGATTAATGAACAGATAATTGTGTAAATGGAGTGTGTATGATCGATGCATGAAAGTGTCCACACACACACACATATATATATATAGCATATATATGTTATAAGATGGATTTCTAATTATTTTAAATAAAATAGTCGTAAATGTAAGTAATAAAATAAAATTAATGTCACCGTGCATTTTGAACTGAGGAGTGCCAGATTGGAACCATAAAGTAAAACCATATATCATTTGATTTTATTTTTAGAATTTAATTAATTTTATAAGTGACTGGAAAATATTAGCATGTTACTAATATAAATATTAATCTCTCCGAATTCAATAATATAAAATAATAATAGAAAGATTCAGTAACCTTTAGTACAAATAAATTTTAACTATCTTTATTTGATTAGTGATATATCATTCAAAAAATATTCTTAAATAAGTTAAAATTATATTTTGAAAGTTTTTTTTTTTTTTGGTATTAAGTTACTCTAGAAGACAAGGTTAATAATGAACATTTCTACACAGGTTATTTATATAACCAATGTAGAAATCCTGTATTTTAGAAAACTTCAGATAAATTACAATAGTTCTTCCGCACTTTTTATTACCTCATCTTTTCAACATTCGATGTAAACTTGTTGTAGTAATGAGGTGCCTGAAAATTGACAAGTTGATCGAAGAGTGATCGATTGATGTTCAAAAGTAGCTTACCCCCAAAAAGTTCATTCCAATTAGAGTTAGGTATTTGGGCTTTAAGATCCGTGCTTTCATCATGTTCCGTTTAATCCACTTGTTAAATGTGTTTGTGCCCGTAGTCTTTTTTAAATTAAGTTAATTAAAAAATAATAATGTGTTAATCAATAACAAAAAACAACAATGTTGCTTTTTCCAGGTCAGGGTTTTATTTTAAGTTACATTTGAGGTTTGACTACTCCACTTCTCCAACCCAAACAAGCACTGAAGCACAACTGACGGAGCCACCGCATCCCCTCTGCCTCTCTGCACCAATCGTGGGTGTTCACGTATACGGGTCACCTGTGAATCTGAACCGATCTGAATAGTTTGGGTTGGGTCATTTATATATTTGGGTCAAAAACGAATCGAATCGATCAAAACCGTTCATGTATGAATTAGGTCACAGGTTTAGATTTACAGATCTGATGACCCGATCTGTGAACCCGTAATAATAATATAAATTTTATTATTTATATATATATTAAAAATTAAAAAAATAATTTGACAATAAAAAAAAGGTAAGATATTGTAAATGTTTAAGATTGCATTCAAAAATAAGATAGGATATTTTTTTATATTGCATTAAAAAATAGGATATAATATTTTTAAGATTGCATTGCATAATATAATAGAATATCTTTAAGATTGCATTGGATAATATGATAGAATATATTTATGATTGCATTCAAAAATTGGTTAAAATCATATCTTTAAATTAGTATAAATAGAAACATATTTTGGTGTTCATGTATGCATTCCATTTCAAATAATATTAGAGTATTAGAGAGGTTATGTTTGCATCATTAAGAGAATAGTTGTGATATCATATAGAAACATTTGACAAGTTTGATTCTCCAACTCTCAATCAGGATTTAAAGGTACCTATTTGCTTAAGGAATATAAGCGTAAATGTAACTATTTTATTGTATTCTTCTTCTTGACTTTGAAAAAGATCGCAGCTGGGAACTAGGATACAGTTTTGTCTCTATTCTTGATGAATTGAGACATGCAACTTCTAACTGGGAAACTAGGATATCAGTCTGATTAGGAAACAAGGATATCAGTCTATCTCTATTATTGGTGAATTTAGACTAGAGTTTTTTGCTAGAAAACAAGGATACGAACTAGGATAATTGTTGTGTAAGAATAGACTATTATAGTTAATATTGTTCAAAAATCTTTTGTTTTAATTTATATTATAAGTCTATTTTATAATATTATGTTGATGGTATTAAATGAATCAATTTTACTACTTTCATACATTTGATAATATTGTGTTAATTGTATGAGATATTTGAAAGAATCGTGATAAAATAGTAGTTCTAAAAAAAATTAAATGGATAATCCGGTGATCCGAACCGAATTGTTCATGAACAGGTTGGGTTGGTTTCAAATTTTTTTTTCTGAAAATCAAACTGATCAAATTTGATTAGATTGGGTCCTAAATTTGACCAAAATCGATCCAAACCAACCCATGAACACCCCTATACATTGCACAGGCAAGGCCAATTGACTCTGAGAGTTGTCCAAGGGAGCGATAACACTGCATTCAAGACTAGAAGAGACCCTTTTTTTAAATAAAAAAAAATAGTCTTGTGGTAAATTTTTTATATTATTTTTATAAATAAATTGAAATTGAAATTGTTATTTTATTTTATGTTTCTTTTTTTAAGTTAAAATGTGATATGCACTTTTTAGTTACTTTTTCTAATATGTTGTACTCAAATTCATATTGATCGTATGATTTTTTAGCTTTTTATATCAACATGTAATAATTGATCTATGATAAGACTTAAAGTTTTTTTTCAACAAGATAAAACAAGCAAAATTAAACTTATGAAAGAAATAAAATTAAAATTAAAATTAGTATATTAATAAGAACAAAATAAATGCAAATTTTATTATGAAATAATATTTTATCAATGATAGAATATAATGATGGAGTCACAAGAATTTACTTTTTGGGACTAAATATAAAAATAAATTAAACCATAAATATAATTAATATTTCAAAAATATGACCAATTTCATACGAATTTATACAAACTTGATAAAATTTGTCAGAAATATGAATAAGTTTCAAAAATATATTATCATCTCTTTTAAATTAAATGTTTTCTATCTTTTGTGGAAATGGGGATCGGGAGAGATAAACTTGTTTCGGTTTTACCTCTTTGTTATGCTTATTTTATATATAGATATTTATGTATATGAAATTTTTTGAAAGATATAAATTAAATAAAAACGTGATATATTGTTTTCAAATTTGTTTAAAATATGTTATTTGTTTTGTAAAATAAAATATTTTTATGAAATTATATATCTATTTTAAATATTTAAATATAAGAAAATCTTATTGAGCCCATAAAATCTCATAATTCATCATGTGCACACGTAATGAGTGACTCCACACACCATTATGTTTGATTCTGGTCACGTTTTAGTAAGATTTTGCATGGTGAGATTTTTGGAATGGTTGGTCAATGTATAGGTTGTGGACTTGTAGTTATGAAAAAATTGGAGCTTAACTTCTTGAATCTTTGCTGTAATTAGTCCACCTTTTATTATTCTTGCTTTTTTTTGGCAGAAATTTATTATTGTGCAGTGGCAGATTAAAAAAATTTCTTAGTAAGAACAAAAAATAATTTATAATATTTTTTAAAAAAAATATCATAAATTTTTACAAAATATATAATATCATGAAAAAAAAATCTAAAATAATTATTTTTTTAGAAATTATTGTTGTCTGTTATGCATATTTATAGCTTGAAAATGTTCTATGTTTTTTTTTATGGTCAATAGTGTACAAAATTAAAAGGATAAAATAGTAAGATTAATATTATTTTTTATTTTTCATATTTTAACATTCATTTTAAAAATATATATCTAATGGGAGATTTTTTTATTACACACGTATAAATATAGGAAAAAACATGCGAGGGAATTTGCCCCCACACCGCATAATTAACATGGATCCTCCAGTATACTTGTGATCTGTGAGAAAATGAAAACCACAAATATAATACCATATGTAGTGCAAATTTGGCATATATAAAATGAAAAACGTTTACCTTGCATATATAAAATGAAAAGCGTTTATCTTGACTGTTGGGCCGATGATATAATCGAATACCTAACTTTAGTTCCCATACTAACAGCAAATTGTCCCCACACTTTATAAGATATTTTTTATATATATCAAAATAGATTAAAAATGAAAAATAATTATTATAATAAGTTGGTCAAGAAAATATTTATTAAAATGGATAATTTTTTCCACCTAAGAGGCATCACCTAGGTAACATGTTGTATTTTTTGTTTCTCACGTAGTAAAAAACGTCACCCTCAAAAGCTTTATCCTACTAACCATACTAAATATTCTTATTTAATGACATTTTCACTGTTAGTCAAATTGATGCAAGAGATCCTTTTAAGATTACCATACAGAAAAAGTATTTACTTATTTTATTAAAAAAATATTTTTACAAAAAATAAATTTAAATAAACTCACTCATATTTTGTTTTCATTTCTATGTATTTTGTTAATCTTTATTTCAATTTTTAGTTAAGATTACAAAATATAAGTAAAAAAATGAAGAGTATATTATAATTATAAATTTTACAATGAAATTCAATTATATAATTATATAATGAAATGTTAAACAAGAATTCAAACAATGTTATAATTATAATTATAATTTTCCTTTTTTAAGAATATATTTGTTTAGTAAAATAATGTATTTATTATAAAAGTCTAATTTAATTGGTTGAGTAACATGTGAGTTGTTATAACTCTCATTATTTGATTCTTACGAATAAAAATAATAATGATATTTTAGATAAAACAATATTATAATTAAATGAATTTTCTTTATTATAACGAAAATATATAATATAAATAAATTGAAGCCTAAAAAGCGTGTAATTGGAATACTTAATAGTGTGTTTGGATAGAGAATTTTAATTGGAGAAAGTAATTTATTAGGAGATTTAAAATTCTTCAATTTAAAATTCAGTGTTTGGGTACTTTTATATGAGGAATTTAAATTTTTGAAATTTTAAAACAGAATTTTAAACAACTAAAAATGTGGAATTTGAATTTTCCTCTAAAAGGTGAGAAATTGAAATTCTCTTCTTTTTTAGAAGCTCTAAATGTACAATTTTTTGCTCCGTCTAAATCAGCGACTTACTCCGACCTCCACTACTCTCACGACACCACCCACCTTACGTGTTTTTTCCGTGAATGAGGTTCAAAATTTTAAAAATGAAGAAATTCAATTTCTTTATCCAAACACAAAATTTTGAAAATACAAAAATTTTAATTGATGCATTTTAATTTCCCTGAATTTTAAATTTCCTGAAATATTATATATAAAAAATTGAGATTAAACGATATTATGTCTCAAAAATATTTTTTTTTTATTTATTGTTTTAAAGTCAAAACTTTCGTTCAATATTAAAAGATAATAACCTTTACAAAAAGGTACAAAGAAAAAAATAACGATTTTATCTATCATAATTTGTAGTATATTATAATAATACCAAAATATATATATTAGTATTATTTCATTCTTCTTTATGAAAAAATTAAAATAGATATTCTTATTACTACATTTTTTGTTACTAATAGTGTTTATCTTTTTTTTTCTAATTAATTATACATTTATACTTATTATAAGTAGTCTGATCGATTTTACACGAACATAAATGGTTAATTTATAGGTATTTTACGTTAGCTTGATCAACTATAATTTAATCGTTAAACATGAATATTTAACGTCAATTTAATTGAGACTAAATGGATGGAACTTAAGAGGGTAGCATCTCTTACTTTTTACATAGCAAAAATCACTTATTTTAATAAATATTTTTTCAATCATCCCATTATAATAATTAATTTTAATTTTTAACCCATTTTAATAAATCACCCGTATAACATGGCTTAATGGGCAGGCACATTCTTACACAGGCGTACTTGCTCGATCGTATACCCAACTTAGTTCCAATACTTAGAGGACAATTATATATAAAAATATTAATTAATTTTTTTACTTTTATTTAATTTTTTAAATATAATATATTTATAAAAACTTTCAATTTAAGGGTTAAATTTTTTATTTATTTTTTTTATATATTGGAAGGTGCTATTTTATTAAATTTAACACATTATTTAATTATATATAATTGAAGGATAATTACATAATGATCGTTAAAATTCTTAAATCATCTATATTTTTAATTTTGTGGAAGAAAATAAGCATATATTTTTAAAACTGAACCAGGCAGGTGATCGGTCTGTCTAGTGCAAAAGAACTGAAGTGCTTCACAACTGGTACATCAAACCAATTTGAACCAATTCAAAATAATTTTTTAAATTTAATTCAAAATATTTTAAAATAAATAAAATATATATATATAAAAGTTTCAATTATTTTATTATTAATTATTATCATATAAAACATACTACCTCTTTTTTAATATATATATATATATAAAAGAAACAATAATCTAATTTATCAAAACAAATAAAATAGTTAGATTAATTAGTTTGTCATAATTTTAATTTTATTTTAAGACTACTTATGACATTAAATAATTTAAGATATGATTATTTTTTAAGAGATAATTTTTTAAGGTCATGTGTTTCCTAAAAAATATTATTTTTTATTTCTTATATATAGGATCAAAGATAATATATTTTAATCTTTCTTTATTAATTTACAATTTTTTTATCCTA
>PYAF01004620.1:1151091-1173231 GCA_007407185.1 Glycine tomentella
AAACCATTATATATTATTTTAAAATATAAGTTTAATTATTACTGATTTGACCATGATTATATTATGATTAAAATTATGTTTGATGAGATATTTTAGTAATTTTTAATTTTTTTATTATCTGAAAAACTTATTTATTTTTTCAGTAAATAAATTTCTTTAGTAATTTTTTAGTTGCTTATAATGTTTTTTGAAATCTTATTTTGAGTTGCATTTTTTAAAATGCTAGTTTTTAATATCTAACCTTTTATATTTTTAATATATTTACCAATTTTTTACATTTTTTTAATAAATTATAATTTTATTATTTTTATATCATTTACACTTTTCATCTGCTTTAACTAATTTCACCAATCATTTATAATTTAATAACTAATTTTTTAATTTCTAGTTACCGATTAATTTTCAACTAGTTCCCCCGAAGTGCTTGATCAGTTAAATCTTAGACAATTACCCACTAGTTCTATTACAGAACCGGTTTTTAATACACTGAAAATAAGAGAAGCGAAAAATCTGAACATTCAACTGTCATTCCTACACCAACAAACATTCAAGAATGGCTTCAAGCTCATTCTTTTCAAAAAAAAAAAAAAAAGTGTAATGAAACTTTTCAGAAAAAAAAAAAAAGTGCAATGAAAATGTCGCAGTGGATACATAATAATATGTTGCAGGTTAAAATGGATAAAAGCATTGAAGGTTTTTTGAGACGGCCAGTACTGAGCCCATGAATTTTTTTATAGATGAAAGACCCCATGAAAGTTAGGTTTTAAAAGAATAAGAAAACTAAAAGATTAGGATAAATGAAAAAGTTAAAATAGATGTATAATATAAAAGGAAAATACAATAATTGCATTTTTTTACCAACACTTACTAAAGAAAAAATAACAAAAAGTTCATTAAAATAATTTGGATATATATAAGAGTCATTGAAATTTGAAAATATCCATGCTAACAATAAAATACATGAGTTTTAACCCTATAAAAAGAATAGATGGAGACAAATAAGGGTAGTGATTTATATTTTTCTGCGACAGGATATAAAGGGTATTGGGTTGTTGTTTCCCTCTCTAATCCAGGATCTTCATTGCCAGCTCCTCAATTCCTTTTATGTAAGAAGCTGGGAATGTCTTTCTATTCCAGGGGCGGGGCAAACTTTGGCAAACTTTCTGGGGGCCCTGTTTAATATTTTCCTTTTTTAAAAAAGGGGGCCCTCAATTAGCAATTTAAAAATAAATAAAATGTAAAAGTAGTAAAAATTGTTGTTGGTAGGAATTGAACCTTGGACCTCTTGGTTATTAAAAATAGACATTACCATCTCCTCTAGTTTTTAATATTGAACATATGTTACAGTACTTAATATTTGAGGCCCCTTATTTTTTTGGGCCCTGTGCGGTTGGGCACCTTGCATGGGCCCAGAACCGCCCCTGTTCTATTCTTGGTTTGGATCTCAAGAATAAATTAGTTAGTATATTTTTCAAATATTATTAATAATATTAGAGCGAGTCGTAGCATAATACATGCTAAAGTCCCCCAAAACTATCATGCTAAAAAAAAAGTCTCACTAAAAAATGCGTCGGTACTTTCTCATGAAAAAATCGATTGATAATTTCCCACGTAAATATTTGTTGATAATTTTTCACAGATATATCTACGGGTGCCGATAATTTGACATGAAAATATTCATCCATAAAGTTAGTCGATAATAGTCTATCGGTCATATTACATATGATTTTTTTTATCCGTATAAATCAAAGAAAGTGTTAGGAGGTTTACAACAACTTACTCAACCAAATGAGGTGGATTCCTTGACAATACCAGCTTTTTACCGATGAATTGTTGTTTGTCGCTATTTTGTCGATAAAATTGCATTACTGATGAACTTTGGTTGGCGATGATAATGAAATTTCTTGTAGTGGTGGTGGAAGTGACATTGGTGATAGGGGTACTGAAGATAATAGTGACAGCATTGGTGATGATAATAATGTTAGCAGGAAGGATTATAGTCAAATTATGTTTAAAATTACAAAAAAATTATTTTGAAAGTGAATATAAAAGTGTTTGTTTTATTTTAAAAATTACATTAAAAAATAAAAAACTAAAAATTCACAATTATTCCAAACAGACCCAATGCTTTCAAGATTTGACTTTTTCAAAATAAAAAATATATATAAAATAAGTAATTTTGATTGTTAATAAAAAATAACTTAATATTAATTATTAATTTTTTCATTCATCATTAAAAAAATTAGGAACACCATTGATAATTATCACTTACAATCTTAAAGTAAGTTATTCACATTACGAAACCCAGATCCAACTTCGTCATGTAAAGGCAAAATACAAAAATCATTGTTAAAATGTTAGCCACATTGTTGGGGCACAGTAGATTAATGGATAATAGGCAATGACGTGGGAAACAAAGCTACCCATTATGAGATCAGCAAGTAACCTATTTGAGTATTTCTTACCAATTTGTCCGCAGAAAATGTGACCATTGACTGAAAAAAAAATCTGATCATATTTTCTGTTGACAAATTTTTGTTTGACCAATCCCAAAAGTAAAAATAAATCTAATAAAATTTCTAGATCTTCATCCATTCTTATATTTTTTAGGATATTTCTTTTTCTTACCCATTTATAAATGAATGGTGTATCACGAATTAATACACTTTGACCCATCACTGTGTTGTGATTGACTCTTGTGAATGAATTAATGGTCAGTATCAGGCTATCAACACTTCCTCTTGTAAAATAAAACATTTGGTTAATCATCTTCTCTAGTTCTCCGAATTTTCTCTCGAGCAAAGAAATTTTTTGCTTCACCTTATTCTAAGTACGATTGTTCCTATAATACATTTACGGAGTAATTTAAACACGCATTTTCCAAACATACCTATGAAACTGACTTGATCATATGAAACTCCTCAAATATCCTTCTTTAATTAATTTTTCTATTTGCCTTGGTAGTCAGTGTGAAGCACTTCTCATGATTGTTCGTTATATGAAATTCACATAACTTTCTCTTGTCACCACCACCTATTATTGCATTTTTTGCTAGGAGGAAAATTGAAGAGCTTAATGTTCTTCAAAATCTGGCCCCAATTTGTATTTAGTAGGATTAAATTTTTTAGAAGTTTAGGCTTCATTCTCTTCTCCTCTAGCTATCTTCTCACCTAATTAAGTCCTAAATGCTGGTACTTTATTCAGACAAGCACCGCTACCATAAGTACCAAACAAAAAGTGCCAGCAGCATTATATACCTAATGTTGAATATTCTTTTGTCCAACCGAACATTTATAGATTAATTATAATCACAGCCCTTCATGGCATTAGCCGAGTCAAAAATTACATTTATTTGGTTATCATTTTGTTGGGCACATGACTGCCTTGGACTTCTTTTAAGTTATTGAATTTTTATATATTTTTAAAAATATTTTTAAATTATAGATAATAAAACTTATTATATTATTTGTATTTAATTTGCTATTAAAAAATTAGAAAAGTTATTCTCTAACTATAAAATAGAATAACTATATTAAATGAGAATATTTTTAAGAATTATTGATTAATTAAAACATTTAAAAAAATCCTTAACAAAAATATTTTTGAATTTTTTGTTATTTTTTTTTCTTTTCAATCTATCTTTTTCATTGATGCACGATGAAAAAATAAAAAATGTTAAAAAGTAATAATTAATAATATGTGTTGCATAATCTATCTTTTTCATATTTGTTTTTAAGTTGAATTTAAATATTTTATAAAAATTATTAATAATTAAAAGTATCTTTATATAACAATATAAATAACTTATCATACATTAAAATATAATTACATGTTCAAAATACTTGTTTGATAAATTATTTAATTATAATATAATATTTTATATAATAATAATTTTTATATAAAATAAGCATTTTGTGCATGACACATGTTAATATATTATGAAAATTAATAATTTTTAATTATATATGTGTGTGCGCGTCTGTGTATCTAAATTTAGATTTTAGTGAAGATCGATTTGATATCAATAGTGTAGATTTTTTTTTCTAAATTAAAGTTAGTAAATGAATTACCAACAAAAGGAATTAGTGTCCTAATAAAAGTATTAAATTGTGTTAAAAAATCATATTTAATGCATGTAATATTCATAAAATATTATTGTTATTTCTTACAATTGTTGCCATGATTGTTGGAAATATTTTTTAAGATTACATTTTTTAAAATTTAATTTGAGATAAACTATATTATAAGAGATCGATTAAATAAGTTATTAAAGAATGAAATGTTAAAATTGTATCATTATTAAAATTTAGTTAACAAACATAATTCACAAAATTAGAAAAATAAAATAAAATTGATGAATTATATTAAGGTGGAACTCAATTAAAAGATTTGTTTAAGACCTCAAAACTTGTAAACACGACCATGTTGTCTGGGATGTATTTTTTTGGGACATCCATATGGTTAATCCTTTTTCTTTGTAGGGGTAGTTGTTGGTGGCTTAGTTTCGAAATGATGGTTAAGTGTTAATTCTTTCGGTCTCTATTACAAGAAGAAGAAAAAAGAAAAAAAAAAGATGTATTTCATATTTATTAAAAAAATTAGTCATTTTTATTAAATTATATTTATTTTCAATTAAAAAATAAGTTTTGTTTTTCTTCTAATTAACTATTTATTATTGAAAACTGATATCAACTATGAAAAATTCTTTAATTTTATTAAATGAAAAATATTTTTAGAATAATCTCATTAAATAAGATTTCATTAATTAAAATTTACTTATATTTTTAAAAATGTTATTTATATATTAATAGTTGTAACCAGTGCGGGTCACATAGGGGTATGTGTAGCCATTCTACACATGTCATCTGCTAACAAAAAGAAAATGTTGATCCTTTATGTCTAGCTATTCTACATGATTTCTTTCAGAGTCATGTATAACTTATCATAATTTTGTTCCATATATGTAAACTCCTTCTCTTCATTTCTTCCTTTACTAGACTTTCACTAGAATGATCTTCGAAATTCGTAGCATCTTTTCAAGTTGTCACAAATTAATCTTTGTAAACAACAGAATAAGAGTGCGAAAGCAAGTTGAACACAACTATAAAATAATTAAAATTCAAGCTTTTGGCTCACCTAAAAAAAGATTATTATTAGTTGTTAGGATATATTATAATTTTCATCACCTTATTTTTAAATTAAAACATTTATCCTCCTATTTTAAAAAATAAATAATTTTGGTTCTTACATAAGTTGATCAAAAGTTAAATGTTTCACTTTGATGTGACATGAAACTTACGTAACCAATTCACATGATGTTTATGTGAAAAAAGATTAAATGAAATAAAATATAAATAATATTTTAATAAAAATTAAACTCATAACCTTTATAAATAAAGAGAGCAATAATCACTAAGATAATTATTTTATTTAGTTAATTATATTAACATTATTTTATATATATTATTAGTCAATAATTATTATTTTTAAAATTATAAAAATTTATAAATTAAAAATATTTAATATATAAATCTTTTTTAATTTTATTAATTATTAGAGTGAAATAAAATTATATTAAAATCAATTTTAAAAAATCATGTAAATAATTTGCATATTAATTTATGAAAAATTAATTATAAATGAGTAAAATAAAAGTATGTAAACTATTCAAAATAAAAACATATAAAATGATTTAAAATAAAACTAAAAAGGTTTATATATTAAATATATTTTAACTATAAATTTTGGCAATTTGGAAAAAAAAAATAACTCTTTCAAGATGTCATCTTTTTTCTAATCATTTTTATTCTCAACTATTTTAAACTACTTCAACATTTATTTTTTAACTTTCAAGTGCAGTTACGTATTTAATCATAAGTTACACCAAATTACGTATATAGGTAACTTCCAAGTTTAGTATGAGTTATATAGTAATATAGATGTAGTTACATATTTAAATATGACATATAATATCTTTTAATATGTATGTCATTCTTGCCGCTAGATCATGCCTCGGAGAAAGGAGACCTAATCCAGAAATATTCAAGTGTGAAAGTGTAATTTGTCTTATCTTTTAGGTCTAGTATGAGTTATATAGTATTTGAGTTAGATTGTTTGACATCCAAGTAAATGAGGCTTAGACAAGTCGACCCTATAAAAACAGAATGGTAGACATCCCTTCAACCTCAAGCATTGTGGCACAAAGAGGCTAAATATGTAGTGAGAGGGTCGGAAGGATACACATCCCTACAGTCTCTTAAGCATGAAGAGACTTAGACCAAGTGGATCATCCAATAGAGTCCTACTGAAAGGGTTGAAAGGGTACACATAATCCTACAATCTTGAGTGCATAAGCATGAATAGACTAGGATCGAGTGGGTCATTTGACCGAATTAAAGGACTAGAGGGGTACATAGCCTCATAATCTCAACACAAAAAGACTGTGATTGAGTGAATCATTTGATAGAGTTTGACATAGAGGACCAAAAGGGTACATAACCCTGCAATTTCGAGTGCTAAGCACTATGAACTAAGTTTGAGTGGATCATTGGATAAAGTCCAATCAAGAACGCCAAAAGAGTACTATATATATATATATATAATAAATTAACTTATACAAAAAATAATTCTTTGAGTTACTTCTCTTCCTCATTATTCTTTTTTAGAAAATTTACTTATTGGAATAAATTACTATTCATTAGATTCTAAATAATAATAATAATTTGTGTAAATTAATTCTCCTTTCTCTATATATAAGGGTTTGTTAATACACTCACTTTTTTAAAGTATAAGTACATTAGTAACCAACACAAAAAATTTGGATCATAAAATCACTCATTTCCATTTATTTCAAGGATATTATAGTAATTTAATATCTATTTTAAAAATAAAAAATAAAAAATATTCTCTATCTTACCTTATTCCACTCATTTCTCTTTCTTCATTAATTGTCTGTCATCTCTTATCTCTCACGTATCTTAAGGTTTTGTTTGGGAGAGAGATTGTAAAGAAGAAGGGAGGGAAGAGAAAGGTTTAGGTGGTGACATCTCCTTATTTGGGAATTTTAAGTTTTGAGAAAAAGGATGTGAGGATTTTTAAAACTCTTCTGAAATCCTCCAAAGTCTAAAAATTGTTGTTCCCCCAATTTGAGATTTTTTAGAAAAAAAATTAATAAAATTCCTATCCTAACTCAATCAGTGTTAATAAAATTACTATCCTACCCCAGCAGTGTTAATAAAACACCAAAATATAAAACACTAAATCATAATTTAAGGGCAAAATTGTAAAAATATTTTATCAACTCTTCATTTCCTTCTCTTAATATATTTTTAACTCCCAAACAAAGAGGAATGAACTTCACTCATTTTCCTCCCTTTCCTTCGCTTCCCTTCAGGCCCGGCCCTGTGGCAGGTCGTCCGCCCAGGGCCTAAAATTTTTTGCGCCGGTAGTTTAAGTAAAAAAAATTTATTAAAAAAATAAAATAAAAACAAAATCTATGTTAGGGGTCCGTTTTGTGTGTTAGGGGCTCATTTTTTCCATCTCTTAATTTTAATATTATTTGTATTCCAAAAAATTTGTGTATTAAAGGTCCATTTTTTTCATCCCTGAGTTTTAATATTATTTGTATTTCAAAAAATTTATGTGTCAGGGGCCCATTTTTTCCATCCGTTAGTTTTAATATTATTTTTATTTTAAAAAATTTGTATGTTAGGGTCCATTTTTTGTGTGTTAGAGACCCATTTTTTTCATCCTTTAGTTTTAATATTATTTGTATTTCAAAAAATTTGTATATTAAGGGCCCATTTTTTTCATCCCTTAATTTTAATATTATTTGTATTTCAAAAAATTTGTGTGTTAAGGCCCATTTTTCCATCTTTAATTTTAATATTATTTGTATTTCAAAAAAAAATGTATGTTATGGACCCATTTTTTTCACTTTGTCCCGGGTCAAAGAATTTTTAAGACCGGCCCTGCCTCCCTTTCCCTTGAATCTCTTTCCTTCGCTTCTCCTCTCAACTCCCAAACATAGCCTAAAAGGCTAAAAATTTCCAATGCAAAAATTGCATTGCTTCCACTTTCACCAGCCAAGTTCTTAACCAAACTCAGGAGTGAGTTTACCAGACAAAGCTTTTGATTTCGATCATAGCATCTCTATGTTTGGGTCCGGAGCTGCCTCCAATCCTTCGTATGGCACAATACGGTACGGTGTCGATAGAGTCGGATTGCAAAATAGAGTCGGGGTCACCAATTGCTCATCATGATTCATCATTTGTTTTTACTATTTTTGTTAAACATTCTCTTTTAGGGGTGTTCGCGGGTCGGTTCGGATTGGTTTTGGCCAAATTAAGAACCCAACCCAATCAAATTTGATCGGTTCGGTTCGGTTCAGTTTTCAGGAAAAAAAATTGGAACCCAACCCAACCCAACCCGTTCATGAACAGTTCAGTTCGATTCGGATCACCGGGTTACTCATTTAATTTTTTTTATAACTATTATTTTATATCACGATTGTTTCAAATATCTCATACAATTAATACAATATTATCAAATGTATGAAAGTAGTAAAATTGATTCATTTAATACCATCAACATAATATTATAAAATAGACTTATAATATAAATTAAAACAAAAGATTTGTAAACAATATTTACTATAATAGTCTGAATCATAATTGTTTCTTACAAACTAAGTTTTGTTATAACCAATTTTGTTGCAACCATATTTGCTGAATCAAACAAATAAACAAAAATATAAGTGAAGTAACATGGACCTTGTTCATTTGAACATCAGAAGCAATAATATGAAAATAAGAGATAAAGAAGACACAATCAATTTTAACGTGGAAAACCCAATTGGGTAAAAAATCACAACTTTCAAATTGGATAATCAATCCAATGGATAACTCCACTATGATAATTTTGTGTACAAGAGTACCTAGTATCCTAGTTTCCTAGTCTACCCTTACACAACAATTATCCCATTTGGTATCCTTGTTTCCCAGCAAAAAGCTCTAGTCTCAATTTATCAAGAATAGAGATAGACTGATATTCTTGTTTCCCAATCAGATTGGTATCCTAGTTTCCCAGCCAGAAGTCGCATGTCTCAATTCATCAAGAATAGAGACAAAACTAGTATCCTAGTTCCCAAATGCGACCTTTTCCAAAGTCAAGAAGAAGAGAGTTGAAGAATCAAATATGTCAAACGCTTCTATATGATCTCACAACAACTCTCTCAATGATGCAAACATAAACTCTCTGATACTCTAATATTATTTGGAATGGAATGCATACATGAACACCAAAATATGTTTCTATTTATACTAATTTAAAGATATGATTTAACCAATTTTTGAATGCAATCCTAAATATATTCTATCATATTATCCAATGCAATCTTAAAGATATTATATTATATTATGCAATGCAATCTTAAAAATATTCTATCCTACTTTTTAATGCAATATTAAAAAATATCTTATCTTATTTTTGAATGTAATCTTAAACATTTACAATATCATACATTTTTTTATTATCAAATTATTTTTTAATTTTTAATATATATATAAATAATAAAATTTATATTATTATTACGGATTCACAGATCGGGTCATCAGATCAACGGATCTGTAAATCTAAACCCGTGATTCAACCCGTACATGAACGATTTTGATCGATTTGGTTCAGTTTTGACCCAAATATATAAATGACCCAACCCAAACTGTTCAGATCGGTTCGGATCAGTTCAGGTTCACGGGTGACCCGTATCCGTGAACACCCCTATTCTCTTTAATGTAAATCACAATCATTAGGTTTGAATTGTTATTGTACAGTCCGTGGCATGGACATGGGTTGACGATAGTCGGCCAAAACAAGAAAAAAAGATGCATGAGAGAGAAACAAGTTTTTTCTTTTATAAAAATAAATTACCTTAAATTACTGTATTATCCCTAAAACAAGTTAAGTAAAACCTTAATTATCAATTTAATTTGATTCTAAATTTTTTTGATCTTTAAGTTCATTTAAAATACATAAATTTGATATTTTTGTCTAATTAAGCTGACGTCATGATTGTAAGTTCAGCAATTTTTGTTTAAGAATAATGAAAGTTTTTACTCATATATATATATATATATATTAAATTGAAAGATAATTATGCACGAGGATTGTTAGAAATGTGGAATCATCTTCAAGATAGGAGAACAAATATGAACATTCGAATGTCACTACCATGCATTATTCACCTTTCATTGTTTGTCTATTTTTAGCAATTAAAGTAAGCGTAATCAATTTAAAATTTTCATTCCACGTGAAGATAAGAGTTGAATTTCTGTACGTCGTGACACACTAAATATAATTTTTAAAATAACTAGTACAATATAATCAACAATTCTCCACCACACAACAATCTATAATAAAAAAAAAAAACACCTCTAATTAAACTCTTATTATACATCCAAATTAAATCTTAAAGATAAACTTTACTCAATGCCATGGGAACTTGATGCCAAGCATGTCTGTCCATCAACGCGTTGTACAAGGAGCCAAGATGAATTGGAAAAACTAATTAAGGAAACCATGATTTTGATTTTGACATGCATGTTGGACAGTGACCACATCTATAATTCACATTCGACTTTGCGTGAAGGACCCCATCTCCTTGGCGATTTGTCTGAGCACAAACTTCTGTATCTTCCCCGTAGATGTCTTGGGAAGCTCGTCTTTGAAAACAACCGTTTTGGGAACCATATAATGTGGCATGTTGTCCCTGCAATACTCAATTATGTCCTTCTCAGTGGGTTTCTCTTTCTCTTTTATCTCTCTCTTCAAGCTCACAAACGCGCACGGCGTCTCTCCCCAATACTCGTCCGGCCTCGCCACCACCGCCGCCTCGTTCACCGCCGGGTGCCCGTACAAAATCGACTCCACCTCCACGCTGCTCAAATTCTCGCCGCCACTGATTATAACATCCTTTGACCTATCTTTGATCTCCAAGTACCCATCTTCATGCATCACACCAACATCTCCGGTGTAGAACCAACCGTTCTTGAAACAACTTGTTGTTCCGCAAGGGTCTTTAAGGTAACCTAACATCACACACCCTCCTTTCATCACAACTTCTCCGATGCTAACCCCGTCACGCTTCACGCTCTCCCCGGTGGGACCCACCACGTCGACTTCCGCCATAGCAACCGTTCTCACCCCTTGCCTCGCCTTTAGCCGCGCCCTCTCCGTCGCCGGCAACTTGTTCCACTCCCCCTTCCACGCGCATGACACCACCAATCCTCCGGTCTCAGTCAAACCATACCCGTGACTCACGACAAACCCCAACGCTTCTGTTCTGAAGAGCACCGCCGCAGGAGGCGGCGCTCCGGCGGTGAGGATCTGAACCGGTTTCTCCAACGGGGAGTTCGCATTGGTTAGCATGTTGAGCACCACCGGTGCGCCGCACATGTGAGTCACGCGATGGCGTTTTATGAGAGAGTAAACAATCTCAGCATCGAACTTGCGGACACATATATTAGTTCCGCCCACAGCAGCGATCCCGTACGGGAAGCTCCAGCCGTTAGCGTGGAACATCGGAAGCGTCCAGAGATAAACCGGGTTCTTCGGAACCGCCCAATCAATAAGAGTGTCCACTGCAATAATAAACGTTCCACGGTGGCAGTGGACAACGCCTTTGGGAGACGACGTCGTTCCTGAAGTGTAGTTAAGTACGATCGGGTCCCACTCGGAGACTGGTAGGACCCACTTGAATCCCGGATCGCCCTTGCTTACAAGCCCCTCATATGTGTCGAGGAAATCGACGGTGGGTGAGGCTTTCTCGATGGTTTCGTCTGTGATGAGAATAAGGGTTGGGCGTTGACTTTGATTTTCAGGAAAGAGGGATAGGGCTTCGAGGACGAGGTCGCGTGAGGCGCAGTCGACGAAGACGAGCGTGGAGTTCGCGTGGCGGAGGATGACGGAGACGGTGCGGGCGTCGAGGCGGGTGTTGATGTTGTTCAGGATTGCGCCGGCGAAGGGGACAGCGAAGTGGAGCTCGTACATGGCGGGGATGTTGGGGGCCAAGACGGAGACGACGCTGCCGCGGCCGATGCCGAGGGAGGAGAGGGCGGAGGCGAGCTGGAGGCATCGGCGGCGCGTTTGGGACCACGTGAAGGTGGTGTCGTTGTAAACAACGGAAGGGACGTCGCCGTAGACGGTGGCTGCTCTGTCCAAGAAGCCGAGGGGAGTGAGAGGGGAAGAGTTAGCAGCACTTGGCTTCAGCTGTTCCATAATTAGAAGAAGATTCTCTGAACGAAAACGCACACACGCTGGCTGAATGAACAGAAAGGGTATGCGTTATGAATATAATACACAGCGTGTTGGGATTAGGATGTGTAAACACTAGTTCTGACTCAACTGATTTGAAGACTTCAAATTATTGTAATTAGTTCAATTTTATATTTAAATAGTTAAATTGATTTAAAATTAATTCTGAATCCAATTAATTTTTAATCAATTTTAAATTGATTTTAAACTGATTTTTTTTAAATAATATTTAAGTAAAAATTAATTTGATTAGTCGAATAGAAATAATTTAATTAATCAAATTAATTTTATAGAATAATATAACTCTTTTTTCTTAAATTAGATTAGGAAAAAATCAATTCAATCCAAATCTATCAGTTTTTTTTTTTTTTTTTTCACACGCCTAGTAGGAGGGACTGGCTTTATCGGACACAGAGATGTGGGAAAATATATAGTATTATTATCTTACTGTCTTGAGAAAAAGAAATAACCCTAACCATATCAATGAAAATTAGATTATTACACAATGAATATGTAAAATACTATTTAATATCTTTAAAAATGTAAAATGTACTTGATTCGTACTCCTATTCTAAGGAAATAGAAATTAATGCTCAGGTCCAACACATTATATATAAAGGAAATAGCTAGAAGAAAAATTAGAAACACAATGTTACAAGATACTTAAAATTACTGACTGTAATTATATTGGTTTGTGATTTATCACTTGGTACAATGGTCGGTGAAGGATGAAATGAGGGAGAAAAAATTGTTGCTTCAAATTTCTCTAATTAATATTTATAATAAAATTAAAAAATTAATATTTATTGATAAAAATTAATATATTTGGTAAACCATTGAATTCCTCAATTATGCTTCGATTCTCTTTGACTATGAGTATTTGGTGCATAATTTATTTTTTTGCAAGCCCAAAATATGAAATTATGGTTTAAAAATAAAAATAAAAACGATTTTGGACATATATTAGGCTACGTCAAGATAGTTGATGTAATATAATAAATAGATAAAGAAAAATAAGAGATATTAAATCAGTATTTATATTGTAAAAATTTGAAGTACAATGTATTTATTTTGTAATGAATAGTGAATAAAGGGGAATGTTTAATGTATTAATATAAGAGAAAGAGAGAGAGATACAGAGAAAGAATTAATGGATTAGAAGGAAAATAAAGAAAGAGATACAAAATCTGAATGTACAGATAAAATAGAAGATAAAAGAATCTGAACGTATAAATATATTTATTCTATACCAAACATGATAAGGATGAGGCTTAGTCATTTCTGTAAAGATAATGTGCCGGATCTCCTGTGGAATGCGATTTCATTCGTTCATGCGCTCACTTATCAGATTCTTCTGTTTTATTTTATGTTTGATTTTTATGAGATAAAAAAATCAACCACAAATTTCCATCGATTTCGATATTTTATGAGATAAAAAAATCAACCACAAATTTCCATCGATTTCGATATCCTAATTAAATGTGTAGAATTCTCGACTGTAACTAAACGAATCTAATCATCTAAAGTGACGTATGAAAAGAAAAGAAAAAAAAGTCAATGTTGAATTATATGAATCGATGTAACGTAAATGAGGTAAAGAAAAGTGTATTGATATGATGAAATAGATAGAAGTAGAAAGTGTAAAGTGAATATAAATTTTAAGAATAAAAAAATAAAATTAGTAGCTTTAGAATAATTTTTTTAAAAAATAAATAGTAGCTGTAATTATTGATTAAAAGTTGAAGATTAAAAATTAATTTTAGAATTTCTTAAGTATATTTAATTATTAACAATTTTTATAGCAATGTTTTTTATTATGTATTTAGTTATTATTTTTGGTAAATAATTTAATAACATATTATTAGTTGAATTGGATGCACTGTTGTAGTTTTTTATGAAAAAGGTGCACAATGGAATTACATTCGATTATACAAGATGCATAAAGCAATCGTGATTCTATCGTGCGGGAGGTGGAAAAAAAACATAACTGAAAAAGGGAGGGATATGTGAGGGAAGGAGGGAAGAAAGGGAAAGAAGAAAGGAAGGAATGAAGAAAGTTAAAGAGGAAAAAGGAAAAAAGGGTGGGGCGGGTGTCAATACGAAAGGAAAGATGCAAAAGGATATTTTGGTATTTTCGCATTGATAGTAGGGGTCAAAAGTAATTTTAGAACAATGATATTACATCAAATTTGATACTAATAATTTTTATATTATGTCATTTTCAATGAATCAAGTACATTTTTAATTTTCTTTAACACAAGTTCAACATTTAAAAATTTATTCTATTAGGTTGGATTCTAAGGATAGAAAAGTAGTACAGTGAAGTTGTTTTAAAATATTTATGTATTCTAATTTAATATATGTATACATAGCATTTTAAATTTTTTCAGTTCTTTTCAATTCTAATTAGAGGGTTTCTTCTCTAAATTAGGAGACTTGAAAATGCAATATCAAGTGATACATGTCATATTAACAATTTTCATGCAAAACAAAATGTATTGAATCTTGAGATTGTAATTAGTTCTTTAATTAACTACTTTTAAATTACATGAAAAATCATCACCCAACATATACATGACATTGTGTGACCTGTTTTGTAATATTTCAAAAGGCAAGAAATTATAAAAAATGTGTTCTACAGAGAATTAAGAAGAATCCTTCAAAGATAAATAATTATTCAAATTTAATATTGTCAGTTCATTAATATGTTTCTTACATGTTAACTAAAAATAATGATAAAATTGACATTTATTTTCATAGATTGCAGGAAAGCTAAAGATCATCCTAAAATGAATACAATGTTTGGTTTGCCAATTAAGAAAGATCAATGATTAACAATTATTGTAGTAATATACATAAATAATACTTTTCCGTAGACTATTATGAACGCAATATTTTGTAATTTTTTTTCCTTTGTATGTAAGGAAATTTATTTATACTACTGGAACACATATCAAATTGAAAAAAAAATAATGCAATAAAATGCAATAACAAAATAAAAATGCCAACACATTAACATATAATAATAATAATAATAATTGAATTATTCAACACAAATGCGCCTTGTGTCTCTCTTTATAGTTTAAAGTTTTACTTGCTCTTTTGTTCATGTTGATCAATTGTGTTCGTATTTGCTCGATCTATCACTTCACCTCTCCTTTGTATTAGTAATTAAGCATCTTATCCTATATTGTTGATTTAAAAATCATGCTAACTAGTGGAATTTAGTTTATTTTATGAGTTTAGTTGTAGTTTTGGTGTATTATTATTATGTATCATAATTATGTGATTTTAGTATTCTAGATTTTAATTTCGCTAGGTCTTCTAGATATCAATTGTGTAATTTTGGTATCTTTTGTCAATCTTGCATTAAATGTTTCATAGGTTTTGCTTATGTTACACTTAATGATTACATGAAAATTAACCTATCCAAAAAAAATAAAAATTTAATAAATCTTTTCAACCACGAAATCTAACTAGCAAACTTGATTAAATCAAAATGCCAATAAAAACATGTATGCTTTTTATTGTGATTTGGTTCAGACTTTGGTTCCTATTGTAAAAAACGAATCAATGAACCGAAATAACTTACATCCCAACTTAAGTTTTATAATGATAGTAGTGATTTTTGATGTATTGGAATTTTCTTAGTTAGACTAGATTATTAGTTTATAATATTAACAGTGCATTAATAATTAACTATTAATAACTTGTAATGTACTTTTTTGTAAGACTTTTGTAATTTAGTTGTTTCATATGCGATTTTTTTCACCAAATCCTTGTAATTTATGTAAATATCATTTAGAAGAGTTGATCGTGACTCAATTAATTATTAGATTCTACATTGTAACAATCTTTTTTACTATTTGTTTAATTAAAAAAATGAAACTCATACAAAAATAAACTAATTTTTTAATGAATTACTAAACCGATCTAAATCAAGTTTAAAAAAATGGGTTTGAATTCGATATCACATTCAAATTAAGCCAAATTAAATACTAAATCGCACTATTTGTATGTTTGATTCAAGATAATTTTTTCAAAAATCAAACTAAATCAAATCACTAATTTCCCTAATCACAATAGACCAAAAGTCCAATCAAGTCACGCCAACAATATGTATTGGAAAACATGTTAATTGTCATATAATCATCTAATGTCATTATAGCAAAATTTGGTAAATGTTTCACAAAAGACAATGACAACGGGAACTAATTAAACTCATGTAATTGTGATACATAAAATATCTTAATTTACATAATTGGAATCAAAAGTGTACAATTACCATACTTGAGAGACAAAAATACAACTAAGCGTATTATATTTTATTTTTTCTATCTTTGGCAAGAAATCTTCATAAAGAAAGTTATGACCATTAGATTAATCAAAAGGTTTCTAACAGTACAAGTAAAGTTTGTCCCATTAGATTTGTCTTGACGGTGATCAACAACCATTAATTGAAAACTTTGTGCCAGGAACTGCGAAATTGTCATTAAGAGCACCTCCTCCAAGAGGTGTCTGCAAAAGAGACACTTTTTTGTTGTGAAATCTATTTCCTTCACTTGTAAAAGAGACTCCAAACAGTGGAATTGGTCACTTTTGGCTTAGAGAACTGATCTTATTTCCATTTCTCCCTCAATTGTCTCTTTGAAAATCTATCATAGAAAACGAAATGCTATAGTAATAGATAGGAGAGGAAATTAATTTAAATTGTATAAAAATAAAATAAAGTGATATTCATGTGTTAAGAACTTAAGAAAGTATTTTCATTGAAGATGCTTAATAAGTTAAGTTGTTAATTATAGATATCCTTTGGTTGAGTAAATTTGACATTTAGTTAGTGAGGAAAGTAATGTCATGTTAATGCAGAGTAGGACTCCAATTATGTAAGCAACTAAAATGGAGACAACACATCTATCTATGATTTAGTTGCTAGCTAGATTTTACATAAATGGAAACACAATAAAATGAATACTGGTTTTACAAAATTCTACTACACAAAACTCAGGTCATCTATCTATTATTTGGTTGCTAGATTGAGTGAGGATATTTTTTGTCACAAGACAAAATCTTGATATTATCTTTACCAAACGTGTGTGGATCGATGTGCGTCATTTTTTTTAATGCGTAGTGTGTATGTAGCACTAATAATTGGAATGCCCATACCGGAAGTTATCAATGGAATTTCTGATATATATCACCGACATAACATCCGTTTCTAAAATTTTGGATGATTCAAATATAATTCAAAACTAAATTATAGGGAAGATACAAAACCTCTAACTGTGGGACCTAATTCATAAATGACACGAGGATCCTAAAAATTCGGGGGTTATTAATAAATTTTAATAAAATAGAGTACAATAGTATTATTTTGTTGTAAATGTAACAATAAAATGTTAGTGACGACAATTATAGTTTTTTTTTTATGATCTTCATTTCATTTGTTTATTGTTTTTATACTTTAATAAAATATAACTAAATGACTTTTTACATGTTAAAAATTATAACTAAAATACATATTTGATCTTTTAGACTTTAATTTTTTTCAGTTTAATTCATGTTTTAAAAGCTTAATTTTAGTTCCTAACTTTCTTGAATAGTTTCAACTTACAAATTAATCATTATCGTCAATTGTTAAACATTACGTAACAAAAACATATTCCCGTGTTTTATAAAAGGATATTTTTGTTCTTAAATTTTTTTTAAAAGGTTTAATTTGATCCCTCGTGTGAACAAAATTAAAAACATGAAGTATCAAATTGAACCTTCTGAAAAAAAAAATCAAGAAAGAAAATGATCATTTTGGAAATTATTTTAATATTCTCAAAGATAGTTACAGACTTGATTAAAAGTGACAAAGTTAGTCCTACAATGAGGTGATGTTTTGACCACTGAACAGGGAAGCAAAGCCATCAAAAAAGATGAAAAATATGGGCATTAGCCTTCTCCAGATTTTTTCAACTGTACAATTCGTGCAAGCGGTTAATCAGATGCTACAAGTAGTAGTAACACTATTTCTAGCTTTCAGAGCACAAGTTACAAATTGGCACAAAAGTTTGTCCTAAGTTTCTTTCTCATCATATATATAATATAGATTTTGTCCTGAAAATCTCAACAATCCTCTACGAAATAATAACGATGTTTTTAAAAGTGAAACAGACAATACAGTATATATTGATTCAGATATGCAAGGTCGAAAAGTAGTTGTGTTCAAACAGAAGTACTAAACATGTGGATATGTAATAGTCTTCTTAACCGTAGGACCTGAGAGAAAAATACATGTTAAAATTCTCTCAGTATTCAAGGGAGCCAATTGATGGTAGTCCAGAAACAATTTCATGAGAATCTGCACCAGTGCTATTCAGCCTCTGTCCTGGACTTGGACCAAGGGATTCCAGGGCTTGTTCTCCCATTTTATGGATATCTTCAGGTGAAAGTATTTTGATATACCATACATTATTGACAAATGATCTACAAAAAGGTTATGCAGGAAATCCACACCCCAAAAAGAAACAAACAAATGTCAGCAAAACTTAGCCAAGTAAAATGAACAAGTATAGCATGTTTACTTATTTGAAGGTTTGAAGAAAGAATGTCAAATGTATTTATTAGATCACAAGTTGATTTAGTAAGACTTTATAATGTAAGTTGAAGTTGAACTTACTCCCACGGATCATCTCCAATGAGAAGAACATCGTTCTCCCTGTCGACGAATACAAGCTGCCAGCCTGATCTAAGAGGGTCTTCTAATTTCCCCTCAATGCCAAACATCTGTGCCAACTCCTCCCGCAGCTCATGATAACTGCTGAACCGGGAGATGTCAAGTGAGCGCCCTACTGACCCTGACTTGTAAACCTGTGAAAAGATGATTAAACAACAATATTTAAGTAAGAGAAAGACTTCATTTTGCAAAGACTAATATTTATGACCTTGACGAATGTTCGTGTCTGGTTTAGAGGGTCAACTTGCCCCGCACTTTGCACCAACTCTGATGAATCTTGCACACAAGGATATAAAGGAGACTGGAATCCAGACTCTCCTAATGGCATTGCTGATGCATCAGTATCCGCTGATGCGGTAGTATAACGAGGGACAGTCGTAGGGAGCAGAAGGCCAGATGAATCGATGTTGACCCCAAATAGAATAGAATTTTGGGTGTCTGAGTTACAATGTGGTGGCACCATTGCGGTATCTTTTCCAGAATACTGCACATGTTGCATTGAGTTTCCAAAAGCATTAACCTGCAATGGTGTGAACTTTGTGGCCCATGATTGTTGAGGTAACTGTTCAGTCAGCATGGACTGACCACTTCTGGATAAATTCAAGAGATTACCACTCCCTTCAGGACAAAGTGAACCAAGAATGTTTTGTCCTGGTGAAACTGAAGCAGGGAACTTCATGCTTGAATCTAAGAAATCTGGTTTTGAATATGACGGTGAAGGTAGACCAGAGTGTTGCCTCTGATGGAGCTGATCACTTTGAAGTAAAACCATATCTTGATACGTGTGCTGCTGCTGCTGTGTTTGGTCTTCTCGATTGTTGTGTGATTTCTGAAGGAGGTGCTGAGACAGGTTCTCTGTCATTACTTGGGCTTGTGGCTGTAGGATATTATTAGAAGATATGGATTGCTGAATTGCTTGTGGTTGCTGAAGCTGCAAAGGAGGATTGGGGTTTCCTGATTGTTGAAGATAATTGAAAGGCTGTTGAAAATTCATCATTTGTTGTCTCATTAAATCTCCACTCCCTAAGTTCTCCAAACCAGATGCAAACATGGCTTGGTAGTGCTGATTATGATCATTTCCAAGTAAAGTTGGATCCATTCTCTGCTGCATCCATGGCAACAAACCAGAACCTTGAAAATTCAGGGAATTGAGGGCTTGGTCTCCAGGTCCACCCCTCAGCCACATTAGCCCATTAGTTGCTTCATCTCTGCCATCTGTAACAAGATCCTTTGTAAAGAAAGAAGACAAAAGAAGTGCCCTCAAAACCACCATGGTCACTTATTATAAGTAGGAGGGAGTAGGAGACACTAGGGAAAATAAATATAGATGAATACAAAAAAAGAACTAATCCCTATTATTTTGGACATGAAAAATGGATGAAATGAGTCGTAGAAATCCTATGTGACTAACTAGATTTACCTTAATAAGCCTTTAATATTCAATTTTATTAATTTTATATAAAAAAAAAAAAATTGTGTTTCCTAAGGACCCTGGTTAAAGAGTATTACATATACCTTATGAAATACTTTCAATTACTTAAAAAAGAAAGTACTAGATGATTTTTGTGTTTTCAATATGATAAATATGTTGTTTTCTAATAAAACCTTTTTTTTACTTCTGTTTCCTTAAACATCACCCTTATATTATTGGATTGTGAGAAATAAAATTGGTGGAGGGGGATATTTGAAAACCTGACATTTTCCCTTTTTGGATGGTGAAAGGGAGAAATGTGAATAAAAATATAATTGCAAAATGTTCTCAAATTATGCCTTCGCTTTAAATTTTAAAAATAAAAAATTCTTCTTTCATGAGTTTCATCCAATCATAGCATTAGAGTTGTCACAACATTGATTCTATTATGTATGTCACATAGAAGGAAGGTAAGTAGTGAAAAAAATTGGTATTGAGAGACAGGCATGTACCGTGAAAAGAAGAGGTGCCAGGATGCCATGGCCGTTTCAATCTGAGGGGAAATAGAGATGGATACATTGGAAACGTTGTTAAAGGCTCAATTTCCCATAATGATACCCGTGGCTGTCTCTCTCCAGCTGTTGATTCATCCCAACCAACCTATCCATAACAGATGCAAAACAAAGTAAAGACAAGAAAACAAGACTCTTAACAGATGCCAGACTAAGAGCTGCTTTTAATAATAAATATGTGGCAGAATCAAAATGCTGCAGCACATTGCAGGGGTGTGACCGTGTGAGCTTTTATAGGCATGGGGATGAAGCTGATAGGCTGATATCAAATTTGAAATTATGATTATCATAAGCTCTCCTGTTTTACATGTTACATCAACAAAAAATAACTAGTTGATCAAGAAGGCAAAGTAAGACCACAGAAAAGTAGGCAGCACTTCAGACATGTAGCAACAAACTATATGGCTAATGAAGCATGAGGATTACAAAATAAATTTTATGAAACAGGATAAATTAATTAGAGTAGTCTAGAAAAGGTTATTTATAGAACATGGTTACAAGTTACAACTGAGAAGATCTTCCTCCTTATGCACAATCCACAAAACACATGTAATAGCAAGGAAAAAATAAAAGGAAGCCGAGTACATTAGGTTGTCACCCATGTTGGTTATAGACTTATAGCCATTATGGAGTGTTAAAACCATGCATTTTTACCATGGGCAGAAAGCTAGAGAGGTTATTTCAAAACTAGTCACCATGCTCACATGACAACAACCTTACCGTTGTACCAAGGTTCAACCTCTTAATAGTCCTATGTAAGTATGTTTATAATTAGAAAGGACCATTTTCATATAAACTGGTAGCCAATCACATGTATTGCATTGTGATGACTTTACCTTAACAGATCGCCAATGAGAATTCGGCCAACGAACAGGATCCAGGTCACTTATGCCAGTTATTGTACCCATGTACCTGCAAAACAAAGGTGGCTGTGCATAAGTACAGGAAAAATAATACAAAAGTGGCTTGAGTATAAGTAAAGGAAAAATAGTACAAAGGTGGCTTGTGCATAAGTAAAGGAAAAATAGTACAACCGTGGCTTGCACCATACTCAGAATAACATTTTCCCTCAATTTCCACTGCTAGATTGAAACCTTAAAAGCTTCGTGTTTGTTGTTGTTGTT
>PYAF01004620.1:1178649-1196831 GCA_007407185.1 Glycine tomentella
AAATGGACCAGAAGAGAAGATTTTTTTTTATACCCACTGAGTCAACTCGGCGAGTCAACCGAGTTAACCGAGTTGACTCGCGAGTTCACCGGTTTTACCTCCAAAAACGATTCTACTACCGAGTCGACTCGGTTTAGGGCGCTAACTCGTTAACTCGGACGATTCCACCGAGTCGACTCGCCGATTTAACAACACTGCACATGAGAGCATGATATAGACAATAAATAAATTGCTACATCAATTTCTCGGTAACCAGGGTTTCTGTGAGAAGGATTAAGAGTTAAGTCCCAAACAGAAGAAAAAATTAATTTTCCATCAAATGTGTCTAGTTGATTCAAGTGCATCACCTTCTTCCCCAATTGTTTACAAGATCATTAATAGATAGCCAGATATTTTTCGAATAGTAAATTTTATTTTCAGAAGTTTTCATTGGAGTGTATTAATAGGTCAGTCAAAAGATTCCTAGAGCATATATCTTATTAATGATCCCTACAAGTATGTAAAAAGGATTATTTAAAAGCTTTAAAAATAATGGGAATATTTTTATCTACTAAAAGCATGTGTAAAATATTGCTTGATTTTCTAAGTGACCGATGTTTTGAGACGAACTAAAACTCCTAAATTGATGGATAATATGATGAAGATGGAGTAATTAAAGGCAAACATAAGGAGACAGGGCAGAGAACCATCACTCAACAAAATTTAGTTAACCTAATGCAGTTATGCCATAAATACATTTCATTCCTGTTCACCACTACTTTAGCATACAGCAAAGATTTTATTTTTTGTACAATGGCAGGTTTATTTTAACTTAGTGGAACTCACCCTATAAAATGACAAGATGTAAAGATAATAATAATGGAATTTTAAAAAAAAACTTACCTCGAAAAATGTGTCGAAACTTCCACTCAACATCATGGAGATCCCTAGCAATTAGTTCTTGCGCAGGTGGTTGCTGTGAGAAATCCTGTCCAGCCCAAATATAAGATAAATATATCCAAGTCCATCATTCTAACCAGAATTGAAACACAAAGGGAAAATATGAACACTACCAATGGAGGGAAAACTTTCTCAGCAGCGCGACGAGGAACAGAGAACCCTCCATGTGTGCTGGTGTCACTTGCCGTTAACGTCTTGCAAAAATAATTCGAGGGCTGCTTACTTGGAACACCCAACTCCATGGGCAGAAACGAATCCTTCTGCTCTTGCTATGCACACAAAATTACAAACAAAATTTTCAACGTCATAAACAAGAAATGAGCCTATCACGGATAAACAAGTTGTCGAAAGAGCAGAAATATACCGGAGTCAAGGGCTGCAACGTCATTTGAGCATACACTTCATCTGTTTCAACATCTGCCTGAAAATCAAGACACCCTCTAGTTGACTGAATCTACTCTAGTGGGAGGTAGAACTAATTCAACTATCAAAGCAAGCAACATGGAAGGTATAATACCCACATGCATTGTAACATTGTGAAGTTGGCAAATCAACTGGGGTGGCAAACTCGGGTAATTGGGTATGTGACCATCAACTTCTCTGTTGGTTGTGGCAGCAACCTAAAACCATTGTTCAGCACACATGCTCAGTCCAATCCTCCATTCAACAAAATCCACCAGAATAAGATTTCCAATCCCAAATTAGCAAGAAAAGTTATGCATACACCATTGCATGCAAAGTAGACAAAAAATTGAAACAACAAGGAGTAGAGTGGAGTAGGGACTAGAGTAAAGAAAGCACCTGCTCGCTATGACCCTGAGGGAAATAAACCACACGAGTCCCTGCAGTTGGTAGGGACACCAAGGGACCCGCGCATGCATGCCACAGCTCAGAATTCAAACACTTCTTCTCCCCTCCTACCATCATTCCACACATCAAATTATCTCAAAAAAGAAAAAAAACAAAATCAAAAGGAACAAAAAAAAGTAGGAAAGAACACTCACAAGTCACAAGCCAATGTTGAAGCAAACACAAAAAGGTTTTTGAAAGGGACAAATACTTGTATATTACTATACTTTATACTAATACTATACTAATACTAATAAGTCCACACTAACCAAGAGCTCAGAATAGGGTAAATGATTTTATTTATTCCAAAATAAAAAAGGTAAGAAAAATAGAGTGAATGGATACCTTCAGGTCCCTGCTGACCCAACCCTGATGTTGAAAGCTTCATATCAAGCTTTCCCCTTTTTGCCCCTTTTTGAAGACACAGTATTCAGCAATCACAGACACAAATGGAACCCTAGCTCAGTGCCAGCATCCTCAATTTCCCCAAACCCATTAATATTATTATTATTGTAATTATCATTATTGCATTCCCCCGTGTTCCCCTCCTCCCACTTGCCAATGCACTCCATGCCCAAACAAGAAAAAAACAACTTCCCAAAAAATCAAACCCACCCCAAAACCCGTTCAAAGGGATCCATGAAGCTCCACAACAAGCTCTCTACAAACCTCAAAACCCCACCAAAAAGCAAAGAAGAAGAAAAAAACACCCAGAAAAAGAAAACATCAAGCAAACCCAAAAACCACAAGTGCAACCCAATTGGAACATAACAACAGCTTCAAGGGTGGCACGTTCTCCAAGATCGCCATGAAAGAAACTGAACAAAACGAAGAAGAAGAAGAAATATCACAAATATGAACGACGAAGGAGCCACAAACAAGTGAGAGTGTGTAAGGAAGTAAAGGCCCTCTTTTGTGGCCTATCGCTTTCGGATTGAGACCCAAGTGAGGATTTTTGGGTTTGAAAGGCACAGTGAAGAGAGAGAGAGAGCGCGTAAAGGAAGGGTCTTTGCCATATATAAGGGGGTCCCGACCAAGCTGGACATGGGTGCAGAGGAGGAGAGAGAAAGTGAGAGGAGAGAGAAAGTGTTTCGACAAAAGGAATCGGAACCGTTCGATCATCCGTACAATTCAATCGTGGCCGTTGGTTCCGACCTGATGTGACAGCAGGCATGTGCCACCATCCTTCAGTGGTCGTTGTCAGAGTACGGAGTATAGAGAAGGAAAATATATTGCCATAAATATAATAATAATAATAATAATAGTGGTAATATTAATAAATGTTTTCTTTTTTATTAAGAAAAAATAACTAAAATATCTAATAAATGAAAGTGAGGGTTGTGTTGTCTAGAGAATGAGAGAGAGAAAGCGTGCCACGCAAATGGATGGGCAGAGAGAAGAAACAGTGTGTGTGAGGCGTAATAAGTAGCAAGAAAAAGTTAAAAGGAAAGAGATAGATAGTCATTGATGATGGTGCTGTATTCCTACTCTTTTTCTTCTTGTTACTTTTTCTCTCTCCTCCATTTTGCATCCAATCAGATAGCAATATCAACATATCTTAGTTTTCATGAATGAAAAAAAATCAAGATTGAAAAAGAAAATTTCATTAAAAATAATTAAGATTAATTTTTAACAAAACTAATAAATATATTATATCAATAATATGTAGAAAAAAATCAGATAGTAGTGAATAATAAGAAATTCAATTCAATGAAATCTGAAATTCCTTTTTGTAATAATATTGCTTTAACTAGGTACCACTCTACCAAAAGATGGTTTACTTAAATATTTTTTAAAATTTCAATTAAAGCCCTGAGATACTACTACTATTAGTTATTGACACCATAGATATTATTACGCCAGTGTGGAGTAAGGGGTAGTGACCCAAAATTAAAGTGAAGGTTGAAGAAGTTATGAAAAAGAAAGAGACTCAAAATTGTCTCACAATTATTAATTATTATACTATTGACGTGGTGTGTCAGTGTGAGTCAGTCTCTTCACTATAGTAAATGGTTTTCTGTTTTCTAAATTGACTCTGGGATATTTTTCGGAGATTAAATGGTAATGGGGTGGAGGTGGGGAGGTCCAATATTTCTGTTTTTGTCTCCATTTTTTGTTTCCATGTATTTTTTTTTCTTAATACTCTTTTTTTTGTGTAATTTTGTCACCATTTTTTTCTTGATACTCTTTTTTCAATTTCTTGTAGATTTTAGTAGAGTTACTCATATCATAAAGATATAAACAAAAATCCTTAAATTTAAATCTTTAAAAGACCATCTCCTAAGATAATTCTTGCAAGACTTTTAAGTTTAAATAACCTGTTTTTGGATTGTTAATGGGACAATTCAAACCTTCATTTTGAGAAGTAACATCGTTCATACTTCTGCCATAAAATGATATTGAGCTTCAAGTTGTCGTAGGTGCATTAGAGAAACAAACACCCACGTAGCATAATATGTTAGACTTATTTTACATAAGCAATTAGTTCTTTTTGATAAAAAAACACATCTTCTAAAATAATATTTTAGACTTATTTTAGATTCTTAAGTGTTTCATTATTAAAGTTAAAAGTTGTTAAAAAAATTTATTGTGACATAACAAAACCTACTAAAAATAAATTAATAGTATTCTCTTTAAGTGTACTTTTTTATTTATTTATGTAAATAGCAGAAAATGTATAATAATCCATGCACTCTTAACTCTGTATACTCTATTTAATCAATTAAGTTAAACTTTTTCAACCTTTAAGTGTACCGCTTGAAATGATCTAAATGGAATATTCTCTACAAAGATTATAATATCACAAAATATTTTATAGAGAAAATTTATAAGATATTAGTGTATGTTACATAGATATGTTATATTTATCAACTAATAGTATATGAAAAATAGGCCGTTTTCCCTAAAAACATTACTAGCCATTTTTCTTTTCTTGTGGGCCAAATTACTTTTTTTGTTAATTAATTTATATGTTCAATTTAGTTCTTTATTTTTAAAATTTTTAATTAGTTCCTTGTATTTTTAAAGTAGATTCAATTTGTTTTCCTTTATTTTTAAAAATTTCAATTAAGTTTTTGTTTTTTTTAAATATGTTCAATTTAATCCCATTTTAAATCAAAATTAGACTCATTGTTTTTAATGTGAGAAGCTAACAGAAGAAAAATATAATCAAAATGAACATTTTAAATTAAATAGATCAAACTAAAGCTATTTTAAAAAGTAAAAGAACTAATTAAACTTTTTAAAAATAACAGAATCAAATTGAAGCTACTGACTAAATTAAGAAGAAAAAAAAACTAACATTTCTTATAAGAGCGATCTACTGCTTTCAATTATAATTATAATAATAAAAAAAATTAGCATAGTTCATTACCATGCAAGGCATGAGAATTCTCAGGTAATTATTTCAAGAAAATAATAGAGCGAAATAATTGTACTTGCACTATTTTTTTTTCAGCAATAGCATACTTGCACTATTGAGAAAACTTTTTTTTTTCAGTTAAATTAATTTTTAACTTTCATTTTTGGTATTCCTTCTTCAACTTTAGTTAAATAAGAGGCTAAAATATACATTAGTTCTTTGTATTTTCCATTATATTCAATTTGAACCTATATATCTTTAAAATGAATTATAAATTTGTTTCTCATTATAGATGTTGAAATACAATTTTGATTTTTTTTTTAACTTATTCAAGGTGTGAGACCTGAAATGGATCTAGAGGGGGCAAACCCCACCCTTAAAATTTCTCATGTATATACATATATATTTTTTAAGTTAGTTAGTAGTGTAATATTGTATAAACTAATTTGTATATTGTTGATTATAATAATTTAAAGGTTATCCGATAAGAAATTATGTAAAATTAGTCGTGTTTATTGTTGTTATTACAATGATTAAGATTATAGTTAATATAAAACTTGTAAAACTAGTTATGTGCTTGTCGTTATTATGATATAAATGTAAAGATTATTATCATTTAAAATAATATTAGTTTCAATTTTATGTATTGAAAAGTAAATGTTATTAAAAATTATTATTTATTAGAAGTTAGACTTTTAAAGAATTACTGGGGAAGAAAAAAAAATCAGCTCCCTTTAATAGATTTATGCATTCATCCATGCATGAAATTGACTTTTATATACATGAAAATTAAAGAACTCAATTCACGTTAAAAAAAGGACATAAACATGGTTAATATTTTGTGAAAGGACATAAACATGGACATAAATTTATTAGCCCCTTTCAATTAAAAATTAGTTGAATTTCATAAATTTTTATCTAAATGAATTTAAGTGAATTTAGTGAAACAAATTTTATGTCTCAAACCAGTAAAAAAATTTTAAAATTGTGTCTCAAAATAAAAACTGATGTTTCGAATAAACATTTTTTCTCAATTTAAAAACATAAATGACTAAATAATTTTTTTTAAAAGATAAAAGGCTAAGGTGAATATAATAAAAAACATAAAGAACTAAAAATATATTTTAACCTAACTAAAACTAAAATGGTTTTTATGATAATTTATTTTATTTAAGTTGTTTAAAACAATCAATTATTCAATAGTAAAATTACAAAAAGAATATGAAATTATATTTTATAGTAATTTTGTATTAAATCTATTAATTGTTAAAAAATAATATATGAAAACAAATGGCTAAAAATAGTTTGTTATTTTTTAATCATAGTTTCTAAAATCTTATTCATTTAACCAAAACTATTTTTTGGAGATAATCTAAAATTATAATTAGTTTTATCAATATTACCAATAAAAAAGAATAAAATTATAAATAACTTTTCATTAAAACGAATTCTAATTGAAAAAATAATTCAAGTCAAACACTTCTGTATTCCAGTTGAATAAAAAAAGGTTCATTTGTAAAAGAAAAGAAAAATCATTGTAAGCAAAAGATTCTAGTATGATGAATAACAGTGCGAGGAAGAATAAAATATATTATATTTTGTATCATATTGATTTGTATCCTTAAAATGAGCATTTAAGTTCCTATTATGGCAAACTTAATGATGATACCAGCAATTATAAAAGTAACCACACGATAATAACATTCTGTCAAAAAAAAACCACGATAGTAACAATTAGTCAATTTAAAAATATATTTCACAGCATAATTAAGCTTGAAATTATTGACCAAAAAATATTAAGCTTGAAATAAGTTAAATTATTCGCTAAATTAATCTATGACTATTAGACTATGTTTATTCATTAAATAAATAATTTATTTAAAATGTTTTAAAAGTGTGAATTTTTTTACATTATTATCTATCACAAATGATTATATATAAGAAATTGATTGTGTTTTATAATAATTAATTTTAAATTCGTACTTAAAATGATTCAAATAAATATAACACATGTGAAAACAAAATTGACTCACACATTGTAAATATAAATAGGCTTTGTATTATTTTGGCTATAAATGGGTAAGCTAATTGATTTAATTTAGGGGTAGTAACACTTCTGCATTTTATAAGGCAGTCCTTTACCTTCTGTATATAAAAAAATATGTGCTAAATTATAATTTTGATCCCTTTAATTAATTTATAATCTATAATTTTGTTTTTTTCTTCACAATTTTGGCTCTTACATTTAAGAGATCCATAATTTTTATCCAATAATTAATTTAATTTGTATACATTTATTTATTTTATTTTACATTTTAATTAAATAATTGTTTTTTTATGTTACCTTAAATAAATATGTTAAATTTAGGATTTAATTGACCAAAATAAATATAAAAAAATATTAAGGATTTGATCAAAATTATGATTTTTTTAAATGTGAAAAATTAAAATCACATAAAAAATATGGAGATAAAAATTGCTTTTCAAGAATTAAAGAAAATTAAAATTAAAATTTAGCTAAAATAAATGTTCTCTACTCAATTCGATTCACACTTTTTAATTTTCATAAATAAAACAAACTTTTTGGGTTAAATTTTCTAATATCTAGCAAACTCAAATTTAAAACCTGAGTTTATCGAGTCTACTAAATATAATATGAGTCTACCAAAAAACAAATTTGTTAACAAGTTAATTTAGAATGCATATGTGAACTTGTGAGTTTGATAAATATGATCATATTTCAACAAATAAAAACAAGTATCTAACTTTAAAATATCACCCATATTAAAAAATTTAATTAGAAAAAAATTAGGGGGACCTTCTACGTACATCCATCCCTGGATGCGAACATTCTCTAATGGAATACGATACCAAACACGCACGTTATAACTTAATTCTAAAATCTAATTTAAGCAGAGAAAAAAAAATCACCTCGCCCTCCCACCCAAAAAAAAACAAATCATCAACCATATAGGATCTTAATATATTCTTTACAATATTCACGAATGAATAGCATGAATTTGTAAAATTAAATATTTATGGATCAATCAACATTAATATTAAGATCAATCTAAAAGTTAATTAAAATACAGAACTGCAAAAATGTTATGAGGAATGTTTAATTTGTCTATATGCCAACCACACCTTTTTATTCTTATTTCGTGCAAAATGAGGATTACAGTTGAATAATATTACCCACATAACCTGGATCAAAAATACATATAATTAACAATGTACGTGGCTAGCTTAATCCAAATTAGAGATTGTTGTGGTGCATGTTTAAGTCTATAAAGGGAGAGATTTGGTAGGGTCATTTTTATTTATACAGTTATATAAAATTATTAGTTTATTCTGTCGGTTCAATATGACAAAAAACTTGTATTTACAGAATCTCTAAATAGTTATAGGCATTATTGAGTCAAACAAAATACTTTTAGTCATATTAAATTATGACAATAAAATTGAGTCGGCTAAGATGTATTAGTTTCTGGTTGAATCGAGCCTGGACTTTGAGAAAAAAAACAAAGAGAAACTGATATGATGTAAGTATATAATAGTTTAAGATTAAAATAATCAATAATTTAATAATAATTTATCAATAAAAATTAGGATAAGTTTAAGTTTCATCAATTATTGGTTCATTACTTATTTTATGTATATTTTGTTTAATAAAAAATAAGAAAAAAAAAAAGAAACAAAACCAAAAAAAATTTGTCACAAAATAGAACAAGGTTTAGTTACCCTAATTACCTATATGGACGTGAAAAAATAAATAGAATGACTTTTGGACAGAAAATAACACACAGAAAACACGAGGAGAAACGTAAAGAAAATTAGAGTCAATACGAGAAGATCAAAGAAAGACGGAGCAACTTATAATTCTTTTACTTTCTTTGTAATTCTCTCCTAGATACATGCTAGTTTTGCACTTAAGGTTAGTTATGAGCATATCTAACTAACTTCTCTTATTGTGGTTAGAGCCAAAAACTGATGTTAACTCCTCAATATTAAATGGGTAAGTTTTTGGATATATTTAAAAAGTTACAAATTAATATTCCTTTTGCTGAAGCTTTAGCTAACATGCCTAACTATGCTAAATTCATGAAAGATTTATTGTCTAGAAAGCATAAGTTGCAGGAATGTGAGACAATAGCACTTACTGAAGAGTGTAGTGCCATAATCCAGAAGAAGTTTCCAGCGAAGCTTCGAGATCCAGGGAGTTTCAACATTCCAATTGCGATAGGCAACATCAATGTTGGCCGGACATTGTGTGATCTTGGAGCAAGCATCAACCTAATGCCTTCGTCAGTGTGCAAATCTCTGGGAATTTCTAAATTGAAGCCCACTATGGTCTCTCTCCAACTTGCTGATCGATCTTTAAGGAAGCCTACTGGAGTCATTGAGGATGTTCTTGTTAAGGTTGACAAGTTCATCTTCCCAGCTGATTTCATAGTCTTGGATACGGAGGATGAGAGTGAGATACCCCTTCTTTTGGGTAGACCGTTCTTAGGCACAGCTCGAGCCTTGATTGATGTAGAGAAGGGAAAGCTGGAGCTTCGGATGGATGATGAGTTGATCACATTTAATGTCTTTGATGTTATGAAAAACTCATTTGAAAAGAATGATTGCTTCAGACTTGATGTTCTAGAAGAGGTGGTGCATACAGAGAAATCCCTTGATCAAGAGCTTAAAGAGGAGATAGAAGCCTGAGAGATGAAGAGGATCCTAGAGAAAACAGTGGGAAATTCTAGGAAAGATTGGGTAAGGAAGCTTGACGATGCACGTTGGGCATATCGGACAACCTTCAAGACTCCGGTAGGTATGTCACCATTCTAACTGGTGTATGGTAAGTCATATCATCTTCCTATTAAATTAAAACATAAGGCTATATGGGCTACTAAATTTCTGAATTGTGAACTCTCTAAGGTTAGTGATAAAAGATTGTTGCAATTAAATGAGCTTGATGAGTTTAAATTCCCAGCTTCTGAGAATGTTAGGATTTACAAGGAAAGGACCAAAAGATGGCATCCAATTGAACCGAGACAACAGGTATTACTATACAACTCTCGACTGAGGTTGTTCCCAGGTAAGCTCAAATCTCGTTGGTCTGGCCCATTTGTGGTGAAAAAGGTGTTCCCATGTCTGGCCCATTTGTGATGAAAAAGGTGTTCCTATGTGGGACTGTTGAAATTTCTCCTATAGATGTCGAAAGATCTTTCAAGGTCAATGGTTCTAGATTGAAAGTATATTATGGAGGACAAGTGGACAGGAACACAGTTTCTGTTCCGTTGATTTCACCTGTGGATTGAAGAGTCCGCGTCAGGCTCGTGACATTAAACAAGCGCTAATTGGGAGGCAACCCAAGAATTTTGAGTCTTTTAATTTATTTTAATATTGTTGAGTCATAATTGTCTTAGTTTTAGGAGTATCGATTGGAATCTCACCATCTATCTTTTGTTTTTATCTTTACTTTTCTATTTTTGCTGATTTACACTTGTTTTTGTTTATGTTCAGACTGATGTTTCACCTATGTCTATGATTCCTCAAATAACGCATACATGTGCGAATATAAAGTTTCTGTTTGTTTATTGTTGGGGACAACAATTTTCTAAATCTGGGAATTATGGGCGTTATTTGAAGAATCACATTGAATCACATTCAGAGGAACAAAAGATGTCTAACAGAAATTTTGATTTTTCAATTTAATTGTTAGGTTCATTAAGGTTTAAATTTTAGTAATTGTTTTAAATAAAATGTCTAGGAGTATATCTTATTCATCTCAGATTTAGAGTTGCTAAATCAGTAGTCAAATTGAATTTTGTTTTTGAAAGCATGATGAAATGAGTATAGCATAGAATTACGTAGGACATGATTGAAATTATGCTAGTTTTTGTGATTGAAGTACATTGTGAAAAAGAATAGGATACTTGATAGGAAATCAAAAGAATCTAGGTTGATACCATAGCTTGTGAGGATTGAGCCTATACAGAAAATTTCCTTTTCAGAGTGACCTCACTGTGAATAATACTCTAGAACTTGCTTTGTTTCTCTACAATATTTGCATATTTTGATATGATAAAGACATTTTATTCTTTTAAACCAAGGTCAAATTACCTTACCTTAACAGTTTCCATTGCTAACCCCAGCCTAAGCCTTTTCCATTCATTAAACTGATGTTTAAACCATATTCCTTGACTACCCTATTTGAGATTGGCGGAAGAAAGAATTAGAATTAAGTTCACTAGATATTGAAAGATAGAAAAAAAATGTCTACAAGAAATTCAAGAAGAGGCAAGAAAGGAAAGCAAGAAAGAATAAAGAGATATGTATATAAATATATACATCAAAAAAAGAGAAAAAGAAAAGAAAAGAGAAAGAATATGTATAGATGTAGACATGAGAGTAAGATAAGTAGTATATTGATCAAGTGGACTTGAATAATTTTAATAGAATCCAATATCAAACTAAGCCACTATCCAAAATATTCTACCCCTAAGCCAGGCCAAGTTACAACTTTATAAAGACCTTTTGATCAAGTTGTGCATGTATTTATGTTTCTCATTTTCAGGAACTTGAGAATATAATCAAGCCTATGGTAGTATTATAGCTGTGGAGGAATTGAGAGATTATAAACCCAAAACACTTGAGTGATGAGTGAATTATATATCTTGGTGAGGAGTATTCAAGTTAAGATTTTATGTTGATAGAATTGAAAAGTATTCTTGAATTTTTCAGATAGAATTCATTCATATTTGACAAAGTAATTCTGAGATTGTTTATGTGATAACATGTTTAATTGTTTATTCTTGCTTCCTATTTTGAACTTTTGTTTATTGTTGAGGACAACAATATCTACTGGGAATTATTTGATATGCTGCTAGCATATAATAGTTTTAGGATAAAATAATCAATAATTCAATCATAATTTATCAATAAAAGTTAGGATAAGTTTAAGTTTCATCAATTCGTGGTCTATTACTTATTTTATGCATATTTTGTTTAATAGAAAACAAGAAAAGAAGAAAAGAAGCATAACCAAGAAAGATTTGTCACAAAATAGAACAAGGTTTAGTTATCCTACTTAACTATATGGACGTGGAAAAATAAATAGAAGGACTTTTTGATAGAAAATAACACACAGAAAACACAAGGAGAAACGCAGAGAGAAGATTAGAGTCAGTACGAGAAGATCGAAGGAAGACGAAGCATCTTATAATTCTTTTACTTTCTTTGTAATTCTCTCTTAGATACATGCTAGTTTTGCACTTAAGGTTAGTTATGATCATATTTGGCTAACTTCTCTTATTGTAGTTAGGACCAAAAACTGATATGAACTCCTTTGTATTAAATTGGTATTGAGATTAATGTTATGATTGTTTTATTCTACCTTGTGCTTATATTGTTTTCGCCTCAATAGAATTGATCACTCTATTAGGGTTCTAAGGGTTAGGGTTTACAATGGAATATTGGAACTCTAATTTCTGATAGCGGTAGAATAATACTTGTTACATTACCTAGGGATAGGGATAGCCAACTACAGAATACTTGATGTATTTTCCTAATGCTTAACTTAATAAGGAATTACTGAGGAATTAGGATTTCAAGTTGGTTAAAGGGTTAAATTACTAAGAGATTAGGATTTAACTAAATTATATCAAATACATCCTCTGAGCAATTATAATAATTGAAATCAATCACCAATTTGCATATAGAAGGTAGGGATTAGAAGTATACATGCTCTGACCACAATTATTTCTCACTATTATATAACATTTAATTAAAACTTATTTTTGAATTTTCGTTAATTTTCTATTCAGTTATTTAATTTTCGTAATTCTAAAATTCAATCATATTCTCTTCAGAACATATTATTTATCTTCCAATTTTAAGATAATAAGTTGAAATAAAATTTGTGTTTCAAACCCTATGGAGACGATACTCTACTTACTCACTTTATTATTTGTAACAATCGATACATTTATCGTTTCGCAACATATACTATTATTACTTGAATTAGCATGTATAGGTTGAGTTACGTAAGAAATTTAACTACACCAAAAACGAATTTAATCAATAATTGGATTTTTTAAACAACCCACTTTTTTCATTCACATTCATTGATTAAAATCAGTTTTAATATATTGACTCAGGACAATAATTATCCCAAAACATTAATTGTCTAGTTTTTAGATAAACCAAGTTGGCTCAAACTGCGAACTATATCTATCCTACTGTGATCGTAAGCGAGAGCTGGTCCTTGTCACCATATGGGAGCCTCTATAAAAAGCAAATCAAGATAATAATGAGAATGACATTCCAAATAATGGAAATTATATCCTAGGTTAGGGGAGCCTACCCAAATCCCATCATGCTTAGCTACCCCACTAAATTTTATCCAAGTACGTAGCATTATATTTAGTCCCAATTTTTTTTACTACAAAACAAAACCAACAAAATAAAAAAAGAGGATATAAGCTGTAAAAAGTAGAAAAGCAGGATTGGGGCTCACATGCATGCTTTTGTCTTGTGGGTCACTCGTCCCAAACGTTTTCAATTGTGTCATTAAAACCGAGCAACCACATGATTAAGTGTTAGTGGTTTCAAGTTAAGTGTTAACGAAAAATAAAATTAAGAATGAAAACAAAAGAGGGATTCTTCTAATCTCTTTTCAAGTGTGCACTTAAACAGTAAAATTTTATGGTAATTTTTGTTACAAGTTACTCGTGCTGATTAAAAAGTGGAAATTACAAGACCAGACATGGTAATTGGTAAGAATAAAAGTTACATTGTCGTGCCGGTGTGAGACATGAATATTAAGTTGAAAATATTGGTCAACAAATAGCGTATTCCTTTCTAGTTTATTGTTTGTTTTGACAATGTTCCAATGTTCCGATGGCATTGACGGATTAACCAGACTAATTGAGGCTTTGTACTTTGTAATGTCCTTTGTCTTATTGTTTACATTGGACAAAACGACATAATAAAAGGGAATAGACAACAATGAGAAAACAAATCTTTTATTTGAACGTTTAAAATGTCCTATTGATGATGGGAATTATTTTACTATTTTATAGAATTGTTTAATTTAATTTGGATTGAGTTCTATCTTAGTGTTATTCAATCTAATGTACCAATAATTATTAAGCCCACTGTATAAAATTTAATTGTTATGATTTTCCCCACCATGCACCATGCACCATGCACCATGCACCGAACAGTTTGATGAGATGAAAGCCGTCATACTCACTACCTAACTTCTTAAACTTTTATGCCACCAACAGTAAAAGGCTAGAGCTCTCTCCCACCACTAATGTGAACCCTATACTTAACGCACCCTCCAAATTTTGTTTTCATTTTTTTGTATTAAAATTTAGAGCGATGATAAACATGCACCTTATTTTTGGGAGGAACTACAACAAATTTTCACAACGATCTCCTTAACGTCACTTATCTTATTTAATGTGAGAAATCCTATCTAAGAAAGTTTTTTTTTGTCACCTAACGATTTATTGAGTAACTATGATTTAGATCGAACTGTTTGTAGTTCAGATTTGTACCATATGTTTGACTGAGTGTTTGTAACCTTTATTTTAAATTTTGTAAAATTAATTTTATTTACAAGTTAGTTTTAGTAAGAAATTTATATTACTTTTGTTTTAAAAGGAGTTTAATGACTAATGTAAATTCTTTTACACTATAAATAAATTAAAAATGTTTATTAGTATAAATTTTTAAGATAATCATTATAAAAATTAATAAATTTATTATAAATAATAAATTATTGAATGATAATATAAAATTATTCTATATTTTAATTTATAAGATATTTTTTCTTTTAAAAGTAAGTTCGTAGTAAGATTTAATGTAAAATTTTCAACCTAACATTAAAAGTCATTCAAGATTTTTGAGCTAAAACTCCATTTGAGAGGAGACAAAAGCGCACAACCAAACACCCTAAAAAAAGGGATAAACTCATCTAAGTTTGTAAACTTGCGTTTATACTGTCCCAAAGTATAACCAAACATATGCTACCTGTTAACTGAGAAGATTGATTGGTACAATTTTTTCTAAATGTTTTGTATGATTACAGCAAGAGCAAATATAGCATGTGTACAGTATCTATATTATATAGAGACTTGATTTGAATCTATGTGACACAAAGTGAGACTAGATCATCAAATTGGACTGCTAACTTAGCCTTAGTTTGATAGACAACTTTGCCATGAAGAATTAATCAGGTGATCCTTTTTGAATGCTCCTGATCCCTTGAAAGCCAACTTCTTTAACTATCTTGTGAGGGGACACCTTTTATGGGTTGATTTTGCTGTCATGATAATATGACATCACGCTTTATCTTTTCTGAATTGTGTTAGCTGCAAATATGAAAACAAATTCCAAGGTAATGAATGTGTTGAGCATGTGTGTTGTTTAATAATTATATACTGAACATTTGTGATGAATAGTGGAAATTTTGGACTTATATTTCTAGACTTGTCAGTTGTCCCTGTCAATTTGAGTGTGAAAAGAAGTCATGGAAAAAGCTTACTGGAATTGTAGCTGAGAGTCTTAGAAAATATTATGAAAACATTTGATTTCTAAACTTTATTGAAGAATTGGAAGTTGAGCTGGAAAAAGAAATGGTTGAAATATATGAAGATATGAAAGTCTCAAATGAGAAGTCAACAGACATTTTACTTTCAAAGTTACAATTGTACTAGGAAGACTGAAATGTTTATGCAAGGGAAATGAAAAGAGTTGAGAATATATATGTATTTTAAAACTTACTCCTCGTTATCATTAAATATATGAATCAATTAATATGAAGTTGTTTCAGCTTAATTAAAAATCTTAGATTTGAGTTTTAGATATAAAGTTACGTTAAATACTTGGAAAGGGAATTTTAGTGATTTCATCTTATTTAAATAAGATTTTCTCCAATAAAAAATACATGTGTTTTAAGTCAAAACAACTTACGCATCTTTTATAAAATAAGAGTAAATAGTTATTTTCGTCTCTGAATGTATAAATCGTTGACAAATTCATCTTCAAAAGATGAAAATTCAAATTTTAATTTTTGATAGTAAAAAAAGTACGACAAATTCATTCATCCGTTAACTTTCGTCTATTACTGTTAATAAAATAGTGTCTACTTAACACATTCAGTGACGAATTTGTCAGGACTTTACACATTCAAAAAATGATTATTTACCCAAAATATAATTTAATCTTCATCTTTCCTCTTTTTTTAATAGTTGTAAGTATAACATTATAATAAACATTTAAAAAAAATATGAAAACAAACATAAGTTACAACAAATATAATATTGATTGTCGTTTGCTTTGAAATTTCTATTATGATAACATTAGGTAGCGACAAAAAAAGTTGAGTTTCATTTTTTTGTAAGGATTAAATTAATGACTATGTATTTTTATTTGAGTATCATATTTTGGGTAAATTAATGTCAATTAAAACTTTGAGAGCAATAGACAGATTATGTTTATTAATCAATATTATGCTTATTATTATATTTTTTATAATTTATGTTTACTTTCCTATTTTTTTTAAGTGTTTATTGTAATGTTATGCTTGTAACTTTTAAAAAAGAGGGGAAGATGAAGATTAAATTATATTTTGGATAAATAATCATTTTCGTCATTGAATGTGTAGAACGCTGACAAATTCGTCGCTGAATATGTCATAGAGGCTATTTTATTAAAGATAACAGATAAAAATTAACGAATAGATAGATTTTGTCGCACTTTTTTACTTTCGGATACTAAAATTTGAATTTTCATTTTTCGAAGACGAATTTGTCAGCACTCTAAACATTCATAAACGAAAATGACTATTTACCCATAAAATAATTTCAAAGATAAAAAATGGACAACAATAAAGTTATAGCACTTTACAATATAATATAATTTCAGACATATTATTCTTGGTGAAAATTGGAGGGCATTGGAGACTAGAGATAAAGCATTTCTATTCTTTCCGTCTGGACTTTCTTAAAATAGACAAAGCTACTTCTCTTTAAGTTTTCCCAACTTATTTTGCTATAAGTAAAGGTACTGCATTAAGATACGCATTCAAAGAAATAAAGATAGCTATTAGCTAACCAAACCTAAAAAATTGGCTCCATTTATTTTCCAAAATATCATACATGCTAATCACCAAAGGATCTTCTAGTCATAGAAACACAACATCATCCAGACATTTTATTTTGATGTGTGGCATCCTTTATTCTCAGCATCCCATTTATCTTGAGAATCACTATATTAAATTTAAATTACTAGTGCATTTATTAAACTTAAGTTAATCTTATATCTATAAGCAAATAGATGGATAAATACAAATTCCAACTTACTAGTAGTCCACTTGTTCATATAGTATAGTCACTGTAGAAAACCGTGTCAAAAGGCCACGAGATTATTGAAGAAGCTAATTCAATATAAGTTGTTACAAGTTTCAGTCAGCTTATGCAGACATTTATCGGTTAACCACCTAACTCTAACAATGAGCACCAAAGTCCACTTAGATTTTAAAATGATCACTCAATCTCTCCAAATTCCCATCCCTTACTTGGTTAAAGAGTTACTTTCCCTTGAACAAATCAAGACATTTAAGTACATGGCAGTTAGTTTTTCTTCTCTTCACCAATCCATTAAAGAGAATTTCAATTTGCCTAAACTATGTAATTTTCGTTGTTGCTTACAAAACTGACAAAATGTCTCCTGTGATCTAAATTGTAAACATCATTGACTTTAGCATCAACATTTCAGCAGCACCAACTAAATGAATCTAGCTGGCAACTACAGGTGCTCCCCTCTCTCAAAATCATGGTTGTTAAGATCGAGATTTTACGTAGGATCGGGAGGGGGGATGAAAAATCGTAAATCGAGGATCGTAAGATCGGATCGAGATCCTACTATGAAACCGAAGAAAGAAAAAAGTGGGTACGGAAAGTTGATAATAGAAGTAAAGTGTATTAATAATAAATGAGAGTGTAAATAGAAATTACTAAGATTAAAACAC
>PYAF01004620.1:1196931-1226016 GCA_007407185.1 Glycine tomentella
AAGGTAACCTAAGCTTTTAATCCAGCGCGACGTAGGATCGGTGAGGATCGGAGATCCCACGATTTTACGATTAAAATCGCGATCCTACACCGATCCTACCCGTTCCCGATCCTACTACCGATCTGGATCGTTTGCCGTGGAAAAAATCGTAGGATCGTACGATTTCACGATCCAGATCGCGATTTTAACAACACTGCTCAAAATCCCTTTTTTCTCTCCCTTACAGAGCTGCACAGTGAACTACAAAAACTATCAACATCTTTTCCTTTCCAAACCACATTATTAAGTATTCATTTCTGATGATGTGGTTGACTTGAACACAGTTATAAGTAAATGAATACTGATTATACCTTAACACGGGTAGCTGCTAGCTAAGATCTATTGCCCATGGCTGATAGATGCAACTAGCTTCTTATTTTCCATGAAATTTTTCACAAAGCAATAACTGACTGGTTCAATGCCAAATATGCAGGGGATCAACCCCCAAGTATAACTAGAGCATCATAGCTTCAGGGGATTCACACTCATGCCAACAAAAGCCTTCAAAAAGTATGTAACATAAAACATTAGTTTACTTTCCCATTTCTTTTTGAGAGAATTCCCAGAAAAGTTATCTCATTAATATAATTACTATAAAGAACAATAAACTCTCAAAGCGCTTATTAAATCTGATTGAAGTCAACATTATAACTTGCAAGTTCCTTTTTTTTTTTTTGGGTGTAATCATGATTGAGTAAACAGTATATGTTATGACAATGTAAAGAGCTTTTACACACTCATCTAATTTCAAATTAACATATATGAAAAGTCTACTCACTTTTATAATAAATGCTTAAAAGTCATACACCTAGCGTGATTTCCAATTGCTTAATTGGTTGATAGCATAAATATCTTGAACATGTGTGGTAAGACTATTGAATGTGCATAGAAATTAAACTCAATCATGATTAGTTTCTCTGTGATAGAAGATAGTCTGATTTTGTTATTCAGTTATTAGTTAGCTCCAGTTGTTACAAGTTAGTTAAATTTTGGCTGGAATTAGTAGAACCCTTTTCTAGCCCATTGCTGCTACTGCATCTGCGAAGGGAATTCAGCGTTATCCATTTTTGTTACTACATGCGTTATTAATTATCACATGAACATTTTAAGAACTGTGGCCGGTCCAACCCTAAAGTAATTAAAGCATTCTCTCAAATAAATAAAGTCTCTAAAATATTTTATTTTATTAATATTTTTCTTTAAAAATAAAAGCAAGTTACCAATTATTAACATGTAATAATGTTTATCATTGATCATGTGAATTAACTGCAAAGAATTATTTCAACTTAATTAGTAGTTCTGAATTTTCTTGCATGTTTTGATGAAGATTGTTAATGTGATATATACAAAAAAAAAAATGTAATGTTTAAAGTGCAGACATTTCCTTCAAAATAAGTTTCTCTATTTATCATTTTCCTCTCTTAATTAGCTATTATTAGTACTTAGTACTATCAATCTTAATAAAAATGCACATTTTCTATTATTAAACATTTTAAATAATGATAAGCTCCAAAAACTTGCTATGCTTTCTACTGATATTTTAAATATTCTAAAATTCTAATTAAGATAATTGGAGTGACTTTTACTTAATCAGTTAAGCTCCTCTACTTCTTCAGGTTCTACGTTTGCTACCTTTTTCAATAATACAAAAATATTGTTGTATTTGGAAATAAGTGAAAAACTTAGTAATACCTTTTAATAATGGAAAACTTAAATTTACTTTCAAAATTAAAAGTTTAAAATAAATTATGTATGTAGAAAAATACTACTTGACATATTCAATAATTCAAGTACACAAGAAAACTTAATTCTTTTATCAATATATATACTGCTTGATTTTAAACATGTTAATGTTATGTAGTAATTGTTATTTCAATTGAAAGAAAATTTTCAAAACTACAATTAATAACTATTAATTACTCAAGATGGTCAACGTGTAAAAAAATAAAATGAATTAACTTTATTATTGATTGAAAAGAGTTAAGTAAAATTGATTGTCATAATTTAATAATTAATTAACTTTGTTGGAAAAAAAATTGAAAGATGAATTTCAAAAGTCTTGTCTTAAATTGTATATTAGGCTTAAATAAGCATTGAGTTAAGTCAACCCTAATACTCACATCTTATATTTTAGGTTAACTTCTTCTTTAAGTTACTTAACATTTTGAAACAAACATGCCACAGAACCCAGACTTAAGTGTTTTTTCTTTACTGATATAAGATAATTTGTTTTTAAAATTACTAAAGTAATGCAATTTTAATTCTGTAAAGTTTACCTATACATACTCAACTTTTTTTTTTACACAATAAGTAACTTGTAGTGGCCTATATCAATATTTTTAAATGCTATAAACTGGAAAAAATGTTTTTTTTTACTGCAAACTGGAAAAATATTATACTTTACAAATACATTTACAAATACTATTTTTTTTTAATTTCCGTTAATTTAATAATTTTAAAAAAAAATTGGGCTAGCATAATAATAATAATAAGAAAACGTCCATGGGTTTACCAAAACCTTCAAGGGAGCAAAATTACTAGACTGAGGTCAATATGTTGAACACATATTAAGAACAAATTCGGAAACCATATCATCAAGTGGACGTGCCGGAGTGGTTATCGGGCATGACTAGAAATCATGTGGGCTCTGCCCGCGCAGGTTCGAATCCTGCCGTTCACGTTTGTTTTTTCACTGTTAGTTTTTTTTTTTTTGAGTAATTATTGATTTTCTTTAAAAATAATTAAACTAACAAAAAATAACTATAAATGCTAAAAGTTTTTATTTTTAGAGGAAACCACTGTGCATTTTTAAAAATATTTAAGAGAAAAATGTTCCCACATGATTGTGGATGGAAAAATGTTCTATTTTTGTAAAACATACATGAAAAAATCTCTTACGAATTAGAAGAAAAATCAATTATGAGTTACAATACAAGAATACAAGGATTGAACTTCAAAAAAGTTCTCTTGAAAATTCGATTAAATTGTAATTTTTACATTCTAAGAGCATTCATAATGAGTGACTCGGGAAGAAACATGCTTGAAAAACAACTTATGATACTGCGTCGTATGCACTAGTGCTTCTGAGTTAACAATTGCTTCTTGAAGCAACATTGCTTACCCTAAAAAAGTTGACAGGTGTACTTGTTGGTATATGGCAAAATTACTTAGCAGAAAAACATTCATTCAACGAAAAAATTATGTTCGTGATTGTAGTAATAAAAAAATTGAAAGCTTAAATGGCAACACAACTGTATGCAACTGGTGCACGAATTCAAAATGTAATGAACTCCTTCAAGAATCAGGAGGATTGTATCAAAATGTAATGTTACTTATTACAACAATGATTGTATCACACGTAGTAGTCAGCTGTGTTTCAATGTCTTTATTTCTCACCGATCCGATTCCTCGCAATTAATTCAACAAAACATACATCACTTCCTTGGTTTGCCACAAAAAGAATCTCTAGAGTTGTATTAACATCATGAAACTAGCACTGCAACCAATCTAAGATAAAACTAAAACAAAAAATTAAGTACTCCATTGTCCAGACTCTCCTCGTATATGCAAAAAAACTATTTTCAAATTCGAACTCATGATCAATAAGTCACCAAGATACAACTTTACCGCTATGCCAGAGCTCGTACTCTAAAACCAATCTAACATATGCAAGACAAATACTGGAATATGGAAAACACCAAATTATACAAAATTATTCCTCCACTTAGTAGTCAGTAGATATATCTGACTTTTCCCCATAGATTGAGTTTCTTGAATCGTGACTCGGATTCTGCCCATAGATCGAGTTTACTAAATCGTGACCGGATTCTTCAATCAGTTCAAGCTCAAATACAGCACCCTTGATAGCCTGAGCCAATTTCTTTTCCTCATCAGCATTATGGAAGCAGTCTCTTTCCAATACTTTCCATAGCATCAAGAACAAGCTTTCTCCACACAGAGTCTCGCTATTGACTAAGGTTGCTGCATTTCCTAATATCCAAAGGCAATGTCTGCATTAAAAAGAAGAAAAAACAATTTCCAATTCACTTTTGCATATTCATAATTTGGAAGGAGCATGAAAGAATGACCAAAATGTACAAGCAACATACCTAGCTCTAGTCAGAACAACATTTGCTCTTTGTCTATTGGAGAGAAAACCCACTTTTCCACTCCCATTAGATGTCACACTGGATAATATTATAATATCTTCTTCACCACCTTGAAAACCATCAACAGAACGAACACTAACAGAGAAACATGAATAAGAAACCGAAATGTACTTCTTAACTTTCTGTTGGATTTCATTAACTTGAGCCTTTTATGGAGATATCATGCCTATGCTAACTTTCTTCCTTCTCTTCACAAATTCTGGAAGAAAAAAATAAAAAGGAATTAATCATGTAGGATGCTTTCTCTTGATTTAATCTCACTAGTGAATATGCAGAAAGAAGGTGGTATATATGCCCGTCCTAGAACCCTGAAGCAGCACAATAATAATGAGCTTTTAAATTTCGTATTTTGTTTAAATAAATATCAAAGAAGCGGGAAAATAAATTAATAAAATATCCATTTCATCTCTTTTTTTTTTTTTTTTTTTCATCTTTCAAATGTTACTTTTTCTTAAAATTTACTATTTTATGTATGTTTCAAACACCATTACTCTAAAAAAAACACCATTGCCCAAATACAAAGGCCGTAACGCCTATATTTTATGTACGATGTCCGTCTTTTCTCATTTCATGTTTGTTGACTTTGTCTTATGACTGACCTTTTCCTTTCTCTGATAAGTTATCTTGCTGTGCATTCCTTTTTGCTTCTCACTTCTCGAATTATATATTTGAAATTGGATTAGGTTGTGTATTTTTCACCATTTATTTTAATATGTGTTTTTTTTTCAAAAATATAAAAAACAGTCTAATTAAAACTAAAATAAATTAGATTGGATTGGATGAAATTGAATTTGGTTTTAAAAGCAAACCAACTGGATGATTAAAAAAAAGAAGTAAATGGCCTCCTAACAAATGCTTTTCCAGTGCGTAGAGTTAGGGAGGAAACTTGCATACATATTATTCGTGACTGTACCTTAACTAGACAAGTGTGACATTTGACCCACCACCACCTTAGGCCAAACTTTTTCACCAAAGATGTCAAGGAGTAGATCTTGGGTAATTTATCCTCTATGGAACCAATTGGGAATCATGCCACTCAGAACTCATTAGGATGCGTTTGAATTTCTAATGAAAGAGTCTAAAATTATGTTTGAAAGTAAAATCTGTTTGAGTTCATATTTAGTTATTTCTCAAAAATATGTTTGAAACTAAAAATTTAAAACTTTGCCTAAAAACTCAGTTTTTGAGAAGATTCGTGATATTGTAATTCAAACATGTACTTAGATGGTTTCCTCATCTCATTCATATGCCAAGAGCATAACTAGGAGAGACAAGGTTTGGCATTCGACTTGCGTAGTACAATATCAATATTTGGCTGTGGATTAAGTGTAACATAGATGGTTATGTGAAGGGGCATGAGCAGGTGTATTTCGAGGTGTTCCTTTGGCCAATGGCATGGAAGATTCACTCGCGATTAGAATCCATTAACACTCTAGTGGCAAAACTTTAGGGTTGTATCTCAACACTGGCATGGAAGGTAAAGGGGCTATTGTTGGAATGTGACTCCTGAATTGTAGTAACACGGAAAGGAAAAATGTAACCAAACACATCAACAATAACATTGAGAAAGTTTGGAAGAGCTGGAGTGATAAAGATTAGGTGATCATAATATTTATCTTAAAGCAGATTAAGTGGTGGACTGGGACTGGCTAGCGAGTTATGCATACACCTAATTTTAGAAGAATGCCTCAAGGGATTGAAATTAATTCCTACCAAAATTAGTATTGGTCCATGCAAAATTTTTTTTTTTTTGGAAAAGATTATTTTATCCTTGTATTTAAACACTCCACCTCTTTTTTTTTTTTTTTCCTATTCTTAAATACACAACCAAAATATGATTTCGTTGTAATCTTATATCTTAATTAATGCATTTTCATCTTGTATTTTTAAAACAAAACATAAGTATATAATAAGTTAAAAAAAAAATACAACAGAAATATTATTTCATTGTATATATAAGACAAAAGGATACAACAAAATCGTATTTTCATTTTTTTCTATTTTTTATTAATTATAAATGAGAGTTATCTTTTTTGAAGTAATCAAATTAGTTGTGATATAATTTACCATTTTTAATTATAGTCATTATCTTTTTTAATTGAAATAAATTAATTGGATACGAGTTGTCATTTATAAAGAAAATTAAATTAATTATTATAAGAATTACCTTTATTAATTGTAATCAAATCAATTAATGATGCTAATTTGATTACAATTTTTTAATTTGATTACAATTAAAAAGAGTAATTTATGTCCTCTTTATTTAAATTTAAATTAAAAAGTAATTTATGTAACATTAATTACGGTTAAAAAATATTTAATATAATTTGTATCAAAATTAATTCAAATGAAAAATGTAACTTAATTCTGTTCGCAATTATACAAATATTCATAATTACGTGAGAATGACATTTTCAGAATAATAAAAGTGTCAATCCGTAGGAACCAATAACAATGGAAATGGTACCAATAATAACTCCCATGCCTCAAATGGATGTTAAAATTTCTTACTAGAAACTAGATGGAGCTGTGGCCCTATTAGATTGAAATCTTTATCTTAGTACAAAGGCCCATTACCTATTGAACACAGTACATGAAATTTATTAATTAAGACCAAAACTATATAATTTACGTCAATTATTAAACCATTAACGACATCTAATTAGACAACATTTTATCCCGAAACTCATCATTGGATGAGATAAAATAGTTTTTTGGGAATAATCTTTTTCTTAGAAAGGCGAACACAGTAAATGAAATTTAAGAATTGAAGATTTATTTTTCAATTAGGCCTTACAATAATTATATTAAACATATCTCCAAAAAATTATTTGATCTCATTCATATATCAAAATCAATGCAATATACATTCAGATTGCAACCTTTTTATTATCATTTTTGACAATTATTTAATTCAATAATTAGGTCAATAAAATTTATATTATACCAATATAATATAATCCAACTCTACATTAAATAAAATAACATTCTATTAAATTACAAGAAATCAATTAATAATAAATAGGTGATGAAAAAAAAGTAAACATAAGATAATAAAATTTAAAATAACCAACATTAAAAAACCAATTTCGATAAAAAAAACTTACTCCGGTGATGTCAGTTCGAAATTGCTGAGATAACATATCAAGTTCCATTTTCATAAAAAGCCAATATTATCCAACGACTAAAGCTGATAATTAGAACAAAATACCCCTCCAAAAAACTGATATGTTCAAAAATTAAGCAACAAAGAAAAGTTTACATTATAAAAACGGTCCAGCATTACATCAAGGCATTTTCTTAGGATTTGCTTTTAGGTTCGGACAGGTGCTGCTGTGCCAGCAGGACGAGGTCCTTGACCGCCGGGCTGACCAGGCCTAGGTGCATCATCCTTGCAAAGAGAACAAATACACCCATCAAACAAGAACAGGTGTTATATTGATTCATGATTCAGAAAACAGAAACATAAAACAATTAATCAACCATTGGTAACAATTTTATATCCATATGTAATCACATTATATTCACACAAATAGAGCACATTTTCCTAATGCAAACTCAAATGTCGAATGAATTGCGTTTGTACATTCAAAAGAGAATAACTTTTCTTTAACCATTGGAATATCAATTTTCCAGCAAATTAGAGAAACAAGTTTGAATATTGAGTTCTGGATCATACAGACCAGAAGTTTGATAATGATACGATTGGATTCAAATCTAAGACCTTTACAGTTTAGTCCAATTCTCCATCCACAGTATCAAGAATAAACCAAATTTCCCCTAAATAATCACTAAAATAATGAAATTATTCAAGTAATCCCTAAAGTATTTAATATCCAACATTTAGTCTTAAGTTGATGTATTTTAGTCAAGTTCAAGACCCAATTTAAAGGATTTTTAAATAGTTTGGAGACTACTTAGCATGATTTCTGATACTTCTAGTATTACTTTAATACTGTTTTTTACTTTAACAACCAATTAAGAGACGGGGCAATAGATCAAGGATAAAATTGACGATTTTCTCCAAAACAAGATGCCTCCTCTACTTTCAAATTCATTTAAGAGCAATGTATATCAAATTCAGTGTCATTTATTAACATCCCAAGTAACAGAACATTTGAGAAAAGATCTTCTCCATTTCTTCCATTACTAAGCTTATGAGTAAATAAATGTCACTCTCTATATCATCTCCATTTATTTATTTTCCTAAAAGCTTATGAAATGAAGGAAATGGAGAGGATCCAATCCTCGAACACTTAGTGTTCATCAGTACAATTAAACAAGTTTATCTAAACTATTCTCAATTCAGAACCAAACGATGAAAACACAGCATAAAACAACAGAAACGGTTATAAAGTGTTACCCTGCGCCTGATGAATCTCTGTGGAGGCTCACGCTTCCTCCTGTCAGTGCGGGATCGAACCCGCACAACATGAGAGTGGATAGCACAAGAAACACAGTACTGCATCTTCACATAAAGTTTCGGAAGAGTATATTCTGCAAAATAATATTTTTTTTCAAAATACAAATAAATAACAAACAGATGTGAAATTTTCATGAACAAAATAACGAATTAGAAAGTTACGTTCATAGACACAAGCTTCCTGCACATCTCTGACTGCAGCCTGTTCAACAATGTTCCTCACCAGAAACCTCTTGATGGCTTTGTCCTGTTTTTTAATATTTTTTTATTCACAAAGCATAAAAAGGTCAATTGAAACGCCTAAAACAAAAATAAATTGAAGGTTTAAGAGAAAGTGAAATAAAAACCTTGGGGCAGCATTTGCCGCAGTTGGAGCATCGGATGAATTTGACGTGGCCGCGGCCGTGTTTGTTGCGGCCTCCATTCCTGCGCTTGAATGTCTGCGAAAAACAATGGAAGATTCAACGATGAGATGAAAAGAAAGAATAAGAAGGTTTTAGAATTACAGAAAGCGAGAATAAGAACAGATCTCGAACCATGGACGGTGATGGCCGGCACTTGCACGCTCTCTCTTCCTCCTCTCTAGGGTTTTGAGCGCTGCAGCTGCGGAGTGAATCCGATTGCAGCAAGCAGAACCCCTTTTATATGCCACAAAAAAAAAACCTAATTTTTGTTCAACTTCGTTAAAAACTTAATAAGTATCTTAAATTTTATATATATATATATATATATATATATATATATTATAAAAAAAAAACTAATAAAATATAAATAAACATATACGCTAAATTTTCATTATATTTGTATTCTTTGTTAAATTAAATAAATTTGTTTTAAAGTTTGTAATTTTTTCAAACTTATTCTTATCCTTATCATTAATAGTCTTTTTCTCTTCTAATTATTTGTAAATGCATTCTCTTTTTCTCTTTCTTTTACAAATAGAAATTCAACATTTTTTTAAAAAAATAAATAATCATCTTCATCTTTAATTGTATAAATACACTTGACAAATTTATCTTTAAATGTGTTAAGTAGACTTTTTCATTAATAATAATATATAGAACTTAACGAGTGAATGAATTTATCACACTTTTTTCACTTTTGAAGACAAAAATTTGAATTTCCATCTTTTTAGAACAAATTTATTAACATTTTACACATTTAAAAATAAAAATCACTATTTACAAAAAAGAATAATAAGAATCCAAACTAACAATACTATCAGTCTAGCATAGGTTGTACAGATTCAAAGATAACTTTAGAGCTACCATTAATAAAGAAAAAAAGCTTTATCTGCTGATCTACACTAAAATTATTTTACTTCATACGAATTGCGTTTTTGGATATTAAACATCATCTTATATGAACACGAGTAAAATTATCAAATATTGGCTTCACTTGGAGAATTTGGCAGATTTTTCTGACTTATTCCCTAGGTTGAGTTTCTTAAACGGAGACTCAGACTGTTCAAGCAGTTTAAACTCAAACAAGGAAACCTCAATAGCCTTAGCCAATTTCTTGTCATCATCAGCATTATGGTAACAATCCCTTTTCTTTGCATCAAGAACAGGCTTTTTCCATACGGAAACATAGTGCGGACTGAATAGTATATGTCCAAAGGCAATATCTGCATTTAAAATAAAAACAATAATTTTCAATCAACTATTACATATTTCTAAATTTGAAGAAAGACCAAAAAATTAGCAAAATATAAGTAACATAACTAGCTCTAGTCAAAGCAACATTTGCCCTCTGTTTATTAGATAGAAAACCAACTTTTCCACTCCCATTAGATCTCACAGTAGAAATTATTATGATATCTTCTTGGCCACCCTGAAAACCATCAATAGAACGAACACTAACAGAGAAGTTAGGATCAAAATCAAAGCTATACTTCTTAACTTTCTCCTGGATTTCATACACTTGAGCATTGTATGGAGATATGATTCTTATGCTCACTTTTTTCCCTGATCTCATAAACTCTGCAAAAACAAAATTGAAAAAAATAAAATAGAAAACAATGTGACACATACTAATTAATGTTTTCTACTTTTTGCAATAGTGCAGTACACAATTGACACACCAAGAGAGAGAGAGAAAATAACCTTTTTAAGACTTCCAATGATCTCAGAAACAGCAGCAGCCTCAACAATGTTCTTTGAACTAAATCCTCCACGATCAAAATGCTCTTTACCCTTCGTAGAGACGTTAATAAAAGAAAAAGATCCATACATTTCTCCCTCAAGGAAATGATTATTATAACTTCTTTCCATTACATTAGGAGCATCAGAAATTTTCCCATCATAGAACTCTTTGCATGGAAATTGGATGATAGATGGATGCATTCTATATTGAATATTTAGCATATGCTTCTTGTATCCTAAAATTACAAGCGTCTCAAACAAACTTCTTCCAAATTCAGCCTTTTCAGCAATCTAAAAATTTAATAATTTTTCATATATTAGACAATGCTGGAAGTTATTTTTCATCACCTATTAGGATGCAACAGTGTAGACCTGGCAGCTATAAGGGAATTGCTGATTCACATTCTTTAAGCGGAGCAGCTTCATCAATTACTAAAATTTTTATTGGAGTCATCCCTGTGTATACAATCTAATAGAACCTGATGCAGTACATAAAATTATACATGCATTGAACAAGCAAAACTTTTCTATGTCACCTTTCTCCGGCATAACAGGAAGAGAAACTGAATTCAAAAGTGCACATAGTACGCTAAGGCACTTTTTGCCTGACGATCCAAAGCAATCAGTAATGCTTTCTTCATCTCCATAATCACTTAGACTTACCTTCAATCTTTGTTCAACAGAGCTTAACAAATCCATAAGTAGAAACATTTGCTTCACATCTTCTAATCAAATGAAGGATTTTGGCAAGTGTGTATACAAAGTTTGAAAGCAGAACTTCAAATTCTTTGCTAACTCCCCAAATCTTTGCTTTACAAATTGCAAATACAAAGATTCTTACAGTTAATTCTGGTTGCAGCACTTTCTTAATGATGTTCGTGTTTTCGCCCTCCAACTGCGACTTCAATGCTTTCCAAATTCAAATATCTGTTGTCAGGTTCAAAAGAAAGATTGCATATGTATTCATTTTCTTCCTTTATGTTTGTTCTAATTTATGCTTGGATAATGGCTATTTACCCTTGGATAATCGTGTGGATGATTTGTTGTACTGTTTTTCTCCTGGATGGAAACAATATTCAAATTTCCAAAGGAACCTGAAGAGGCATATGTTTTATACAAGAATGGTGTGGAGGTGGAGAATCTTATGTCATTGGAAGAACTTGCCAAGCGAAGTGACACTAATGTAGAACATGCATATCGTTCATACAAGAAGAAACGCGTTAGGAAACGTGATCCTATTACATTAGAACAATTTGTGGAGAAAAAAATAACCTTATATTATTGAGCAATACCTCATGTACAAGGATGATGAGAAGCTAAGTGCTGGTATGACAATGGAGCAATTTGTATTGGAGAAATTCATGCGAATCTTGTGCATGCACTTACCAACATCTTTTATTCCATTAAAGGTGATGAATAGCATGTTGAGAGCTCAGAATTTGTTCAAATCTATTGAAATTTGCATGCGTCAAAACTTACAGACTCTCCCTGATTGCAAAGATGGACAAAGATTTGTTTGCCGTTTTGGATGGTTAGGCCTCAAAAGAGAGGAGTGCCTTGGTATCCCCGGTTCGCTTTCTGTGTCAATTTCACTTCCCAGAAACCTTAGAACCAAATATGGAATATCAAAATACTGCTTGATGAATGCATGCCTAGTTTTTTGTACAGCATCAAGTTCTTCTAAATTGTAAGCTGAAGGGATGACACCATTCAGATTTTTAGTAATTGATGAAGCAGTGCAACTAAAAGAATGTGAATCAGTCATTCCATTACAACTTCCAGGCCAACGCAGAGGTATTCATAGGTGATGAGATACAACTTCCTGCAATGGTTAAAAGCAAGGTACTCTAGAGTTGTTGAATTGTCAATATAATTATTATCATTATGTGATTTTATTTGTGGACATTATAAAGAATGTTGTCTAATATATATGTACACTGATCCAATTTTAGATTTCTGACAAGGCTGAATTTGGAAGAAGTTTGTTTGAGAGGCTGGTATTGCTGGGGTACAAGAGGCATATGCTTAATGTTCAATATAGAATGCATTCATCCATTAGCATGTTCCCAAGGAAAGACTTCTATGATGAGCAACTTTCTGATGCTCCCATTGTCAGAGAAATAAGCTATGATAGACGTTTTCTTGATGGAAAAATGTATACTTCCTACTCTTTTATAAACATATCTAAGGGTATAGAGTAGTCTAGTCATGACCACAGTTTGATGAACAAAATTGAGGTTGCTGCTATCTCTCACTATTGGAAGCCTTAGAAAAGGTTACTTTTCTCTCTCTTTTTTGTTGTGTCATTGAGTTCGTGATAATCATAATCTGCATCGACCATTTTTAAATAAAGAAATCCTGCTACGAGAGTAAATGTTTTTTACACTATCATTCATTCGATTGCATGTTATTATATGTCTTTTACACTATCATTCAATCCAATTGCATGCTGTTTTTTATGGTAATTTGTTAACTATTACAATAACTATCTCTGATCTCTAATATGCTTTATATGATTAATTCCTTTTTAATTTTTATTTACAGAATTTGTGAAGACTAGGAAGAAAGTTAGCATAGGAATCATATCTCCATATAAGGCTAAAGTTTGTGAAATCCAGCAGAAAGTTAAGTACATTGCGATTTCTGATTATTCTTTCTCTGTTACTGTTCGTTCTGTTGATTGTTTTCAAGGTGGTGCAGAAGATATTATATATTATCCACTGTGACATCTAATGGGAGTGGAAAAGTGGTTTTCTCTCCAATAGACAAAGAACAAATGTTGCTCTGACTAGAGCTAGATATGTTACTTGTACATTTTGGTCATTCTTTCATGCTCCTTTCTTAAGAAAAAAAAAAAAAAACTACTCATTGTTAGGAAGACTTCACCCTATATGCAGGTAAGGGGACAAATAAAGAAACTTTTCAGATTCGAACTCATGACCAACAAATCACCAAGATATAACTTTACTGTTGTGTTCTTCCTTCATAATTATAAATATGCAACAGCTAATTGGAAATTGTTTTTCTTCTTTTTACTAGACATTGCCTTTGTATACTAGGAAATGCTGCAACTTTAATCAATAGCAATTCTGTATGGAGAAAGCTAGTTCTTGATGCTAACGAGGACAAAAATTATCAACAAACATAAACTTTGAGTAGTATTTGCTCTTGTAGGATGACCAAGATACATGCAGAAAGAACTTCTAATATTACTGTGTAGTGAAATTAAACTTCAAAGGACACTTATTCGAGATTTTACATTAAAAAATAAAATTAAGAAAAAAAAAATTACTGCTTAAAACTCGTAGTTTATTTCAATAAGTCTTAAATATATTTATGATTTTTGTAAAATTAAAAATCTGTTTTCGTTTTTATAAAAAAATTAGTATATTTTTTGTTGCACAGTTAAACTTCGACTTCGCAATTCACATTAATTGTAAATGTTTACATTTAATATTTTTTTATCTGTAAAAGAATTAAATGTTTGTATTAATTACTAAATGTCAACATAGATTATCCTATAAAAATTTAATTCTAATTAGAGAAAAACACATTAACACCCAAATTACACATTAGGAACACATACTAGAAGTCCATACTGGCACATATCATAAGCACAAAGTTTTGGGTCAGCTAGCCATGGAAAGCAACAATTTCAACACCCTTTGAGGGGTTGCTCACAGTTGGTGCATCATACTTGCTGAACAACTTGTAGGAGGAAATGAGCGAAAGCAAGACATAGAAAACAACAACAAATGTGATAGCTGTTGATGCAGTAACCTTATGACAAAATGGACCAAACGACCCACAAGCTGAGCTCCATGTTGTTGCCATGTTTCCCTTTTCGGCCAGGTATAACACCTCTGCTGATACAGCTCCAGCAGCAAGGATTATGTACGTTAAAACCTAGGAAACCAAATGGAAACATATTTATAATTTATAAATTGTCTTGCTATTGATATTTTATATATTATGTTATGTATGGTCAAAATTGTCTTAACACTTTCTTCTTTTTAACATAATTTAAGGCTGATACCCCATCCTTTGGGTCTGGTAGTTGTTGACATTCATTTACCAATTAAAAATCCTAATTTTAAAGTTTTTTTTTCAATGAATGACACTTAGAAACATTTAACTTTATGGATTGTGTTTTCAATTTTTATAATTTTGCTCGTTTTCTCTAAGAAATATAAATGTGTCACAGTTTAAAATTATTTTAATACAAATGAATTTCTTGAGAAAAGTGAGCGATAAAAGAGAGTAGCCATGAGTAAATCTTTTAAGTATGTTCATTCCTTTTATCAAATATGTGTATTCAAAATTGAACTCATCACTACTATTTGATCAACAACATTGGTATGAAATTGGGGATAAAAAGTTTGGATATAAATAAGTTTTATTCTTAGATCAACTGTTTTGTAAGAAATTTATTTAAATTTAAATTCAGAATATAATAAAGTAGTTTTTGGGTGAAAAATTACTCTTCTTTTTATGAATGTTCCAATGATCCTATTTATGATATTTCTATCTATTATTTTTGGAGATTTATTATTTTGTAATGAGCTTATTCCAAAAATATTTTTCTCTATTAAATTATTCATTTCTACACAATCTATTTATTACATGAGGATATTTATATTATTTTTTATTTATACATTTTTTCTTGCTTTCTACACAATCAAAAAGTTATTTTATTTTCTATTTTTCCTTTATTTTTCTCTTACATTTTTCCATAAACTTTTCTTTATGAACTAAAAATTGCTTAATATATATAACGAGTTACTAAAATACTACTATACAAAATTGTCTCCTTTCACACATCGTATTCACAGAGTCTATACAAAATCTTCAGACTTTTCAATAGAATACATATTTCAATTTAAATTAATTTGGATACGTGACTAAATCGCATTGAATCGAAAACTATTCTTAATATATAAAAATTATAAAAAATATACTATTTATTATTTTGAATATCTAATTAACAATACATTTTTACTCTGATTTTTAAACATGTTTTTAAAAACATAACCGATATCATTTTCCTTTTTATTTTGAATGCTCAAATAGCTTAAAGATTAACGAGATGAGATATATATCAACTAACTCTTTAATGTTCTTCATATTTTATTTCGAAAAATATTAGGTATTTCACATTAATGCTGAACAACCAGTATTGGAGTGCTTATGATCCTTTTGGCAGAACATCCAAATCACTTCTTTCATTCATGCACAATGTATGAAGGAATTAAAGTGAGATGACCTGGTCAAGCAAAAAGAAGGTCCAAGCTCTAAGCATGCTGGAAAGACGGGGCAAAGCAACAAAAACGGCTGAAAATAATGAATATCCTGCACAAATGCCATTGGCATGCACCAAATACCTGCAAAATACGTAATCCAGATGTCAAAATTATTTTTGGTTCATCATTTCTATATATACTAATGCTATTAATGATTATAGTTAAATATAGTTTTAATCTCAACAATTATATTTTTAATTTCCTTAAAAAAAATATTTCCTTTTAATCTTTTACTTATAGAAATGTGTCATATGTGTGTCTCTATTTTCATAAACCTTGAGAGTAATAAGAGTGTTTTTTTAAAAATAAAATATGATAATTAAAGATAAAGAGATGATTATATTTTTAGACTAAAAACAAATATTTTTATGGAACAAATTTAAATACAGTTTTCTAAATATTATGGAGTACACTGCCAAAAAAATTATTAGTATCGTTATTCAATCAAAACTGAAATTTTATCTCAATAATCAATATAATTTATAATTATTAATAAAGATAATTATTATCTAAATTACATTTCAATATATATTTTTATTTTTATTTTTTTATGAACCTTTAAAATATAATTATTGTCACTTCTTTTTTCAACTGTTTTTTTATTTTTATTTTTCAAAAATACAGATAGAGACACTTTGTGTCTCTTTCAACTAGTAAAAATAAATATTAAGGATTATCTTCTAATTTTCAACTTACCAATAACAACACAAAATTCTTTGCTTCTCATCTCAAAACCAGCAACTGATATATATATATATATATATATATATATATATATATAATTTCAGTTTTTGCAAAACAAAAACGAAAAATGAAGAAATAAATTGTGCAAATCAGAGGGGTGATCGACTTGATTGAGATACGTACCTGAAAGCACCAAGGTCGGTGTAGCTAACAGAGCCATACTCATTTTCCTGAGAGTTCTTAAGCATAATTACAAGAGCTGTGACACAAAGACCAATGGGGAACAAACGCAGGAAGGTCTCCACAACACGCAGGATGCTATCAATATTGCCTTCAAATTCCTTATTAGATCCTTCAGGTCCTATAAGTTGCTTGCAAGATCTCGAAGTTTCAAGTACTCCACTTCCCTCTTCCATAACTATAATATGTTTGTTACTCTATTTAGTTATGTATGTACTTTAATTTTGGCACACTGGCTAGCTAGCTTCATTGCAAATTGCAATGTGTGTCAATGTGATATGATATATACCCGATGAAGCAAAGCAATGGCCTAGGCCAAGGGCAAGTAAAGCTAGCTAGCATTGAATGTCCATCATGTCTTTGAAGGAAGCCACCATTATTCCCAAGGAGGGTAGCCAAATACTAGTCAACTAGAATACGACCTTCCACTGACACACATCTTTGGTCATAATAGTATTAGATTTAGATTTCATCGGTTTAAACTTTAGATAAAAAAATATAATTTGAGAAAAGAAATTTTATTAAAGATAATTATTTAGATTTTCTAATAAAATTTAATGATTGATAAAATTAAATGTTTTACACCAATATAATTGTGATCCAAAATAAGTTAGATCTTTCCTTTCTTTGTTGTCCACGTAATTAGTGTTGGCTTTTGCCCAAACAATCAAGGCATATCAACTAGGGTATCACTTTTTATTTCCCTGCGTCAGTGTCAAGTTACATTAACTCGTGGTTTTACTAATAGAAATGGGGAAATTAAATGTCCACTCCATTTTTAAGTGGATTGACGTAGAAAAAGAGAAAGAAGGGAAAAGAAATATAATAAATAAGATTAAATATGATTTTAGTTGTTATAAAATGAACAATTTTTTTAGTCTTTGTATAAAAATATCCCTAAAAAATATAAATCATTACTTTTTTTTTATTTTCATGTGACACAATATGCTAGCTGTTTATTGTTTGATGGAAAGTTAAATGGTCATCCCAAATGTATGTTATGTTATGTCAACATGTGACACCTATTTTTTTTTCTTCTAAATTCTTACAATATTGTTATTTATCTACCTTAAAATGTTAGGGACCAAAATAATAATTTTATATTTTGAAGGATGAAAATCAAAGTGTTTTATAGAAGCTAAAATCAAAATTCACACATTTTTATAAGGATAAAAAAATAGTGATTTAAACTTTTAGAAATAAAAAATAAAGATTTTTTTATCATACAAAAACTCTAAATTGTAACTCACTTATTTTATAGGATTTAAAAATATATTTAAGCTTAATAAATATTATAAAAACAATATAATAAAAAAATCGAATGAAAAGGAATTAAAGTGTATATATATATGTAATATTTATAATTTGCTAAAAAAAACTAAGGGTAATGCCGCTGGCTGAACGGGACGTGATATAATGACGATTGTGAGTAATTAATTTTGGAAGGGGACATGACATTGAATTTAGGCTTAGACCGTAGGAAGGTGAGTCGGCTACTTATTTGTTACCTCTTACTACTAATTAACTGGTGGTTTGATAGAGAAATAAGAGAAAAAGAGATAAAAATTATACAAAAAAATATTTGTGTATTGCTCTGTTTTATAGAGAGTCTATTTGGTTATGACACGGATTCTTATGAGTTAAATCACAGGAAAGCAAACTCACATTCATCAAACTCGATCCGTTTTCACTTTATGAAACAAACTGGTACGTAGTGTGATCGATCAAAGAACGAATACTTCTTTTCGGGGTCATAGTACCTTTCCGAGTTTGTATTTTTTGTCACTTTTACAAACTAATTTTTAAAATGAATCTGTTATGAAATATTTTACAGATACAGGTTTGTTTTGATAAGATTATGTCAAATAAATATTTTATAACAATTGTTTCAATACCGATAGTCTAACAGCATCTCTAATGGGAGATGTTTATCTAGATTTTTTAAAATTTTCTAATCATTTTTTTATAATTCTCACTATATTTTTTATGATTTCCACAATGTTATATTACTCAAAAAAAATTCTACAAAAATTTTACTTCAATACAAAAAATTACAAGAAACTCAAAAAAGTTCACACATTTATTTTTCTTAAAATTATTATTCTAATAAAATAATTAATTCATTTTTTCAGTTTTTATGAATACAAATAATAAATATGAATAATTGAAGAAAATATTGAAGGAAATGCATAATAATAAAAAATAAATTTTTATATAATAATAAATAATTAAACACAATGAAAATTTTTACTCATTAATAGGAGATTGATTTTACAAATAATTATACTAATTGAGGTCTATTTTAAAGAGAATAAAAAAGATTGAATCTTGATAAAAACAAGAAAAAAAAATTAAGACTAAAAATATTGTATGCAAAACTCCATCAATAAAACCCAAATGTATAAGAAATAATATATAATGATATTTTTTAAACCACATTACAAATAGTAAAATTCACTAACAATTTTAAAAAATTTCTCCAACCCCAATGTTCCACCCACCATCATTAAACAATATTATTTTCTTTAAACAACTCTTCATTCTCCTTCCCCGATGCTCCATGAGCTTCATTTTTTTAAACTAAAAATCCATCATTCTTCTTTTGAACTCCATAAGCTTCATTTTTCTTCTTCTCATTCTTTCTTCCTTTTCCATTTTCTCCTCCAGTGTCCTTTTCCATTTTCTCCTTCACAAGCCACTAACGTTGCCGCCCGTTGAGTCATCAGTGCCACTCCCTCGCAATCACAACAACCTCTCAAGCCACCACTGTCACTCCTACAACCACGTTGATCCTTGAGCCATCACCGTCGCTCTCTCGCGCAACCATCGTCAATGCGATGACATGAATTTTTTTTCCATATTTGTTCAATATTCCTTTCCCCCTTGGTATTTTTCCAGATCTGTTTATTTTTCTTATTCTTGCGGTTATTTTCCCTTTTTTTTGTACATGGATCGAATGAAGGTGGTTAATGTTGGATAATGATTTTTTAATGCTAAGCATTTATTTCTTATATAAGAAACTCATTTTATTTTGAAGGAACGATTACTTTCAAATAGATTGTCTTCTGTGCATAAGTTCTTTAAGCACACGTTTCTTCATTTTAAGAAACTCTTCACAAAATTATAGTTCGAGATGCTCTAAATTGTCACATCAAACAAAAGAAACTAGTAATAAGAGTTACTACTTCAATCACTTTTCATTAATAATTTTTATTTGTAACTTCAAGAACAACAAATCACTCCATGGAATAACAAGAATTGCTACTTCAATTACTTTATGTGCCAAAACATGAACGAAGTAGCAATTTTTATTTGCTACTTGTAGCAATTTCATTAAAAATGCATTTTTTTAATACGTAATATTTATATTTGTCAGCATATAAATTTTGTTGTGTATTTGCATTTTATATTATTTGTAGTTAAATTTTGTATTATTTATGTACTATGTATCATTTTTTTTTAAAAAAATGTTACTTTTCTACAAATGCACAACAAAATTACAACTAACAAAAAAAAATTCAATTTACAGAATAATTTTTAAAAATTACAAGTGATGAGATACATCATTAATTAAGCCCTTCACAAAGGATTCTTCTTGGTTGCGTAACATGATAATTATGTGTACTATTTATTAATTTTAATTAATAATCATGGTGGGTTCTTTGTTTCTAACGAAAACTACTTCTCTTCTAACATGAATATACTCTTCGTAAAGATCGAGGATTCAAATTCCTTAACATGTTATTCTCCTTAGTCAATAGTCATATAATTGACCATGATCCACTACATCCTTGAAAAGCACGGCTAGTGCTGAGGACAACGTCACTTGATACGAGGTACTCGATTTAGCATTGTATATATATTTCATAGTTACGTACGGATTTGGTAGGGCTTCTCTTTATTCTTTCTCACTTCAATTTTTCATATAAAGCTTTTGTAAGGGCTGTTTACTTATGACAGATAGACAACCATAACTTAATTAATCGTAATTGTACACTTACAATAAAATCCAACTTTTCTGGCCTAAAAGAATCAAATTCAATGTTGGATCGAGTTAGTTCTTACTTTTATTCGTATGAAACTGGCTGCTAGAAAATTATAAGCAGTTAATGCTACATCCACATGTCGTATACAATAAGGTATGATATCGATAAAAAAAAAAAAATATTGCAAGCTAGACAGATAGTTAAATTGAGGCTATATATTAACCATAAACTTGCATGTGATGACAGCGAGCTAGGAAGCCATTTATTCAAGTTAAAGTGGAAGTTGGTTCTTTAACAATTCTCCCACCAATTTTATTAACAACATGCAGATGCATCCATTAGGAATTGAGAGTTAAAATACCTCAATCCTTATAAATGGCTTTATATATATATATATATATATATATATATATATATATATATATATCGCTCTTAATGTAGAACAGATCCATATTACTTTTTACCCCCTCATGTAGAACATAGGAAGCTAATAACATCATAGTGGAGATTCAGGATTGAATAAAATAATTAGCTGAATATTTTTTGAATTGAACTCTCCCTCTATATGCTTCTTGCTTGCTACCATGAGAAATAGCTACAAGTGTTCCAATTAAAATTTTAGTAATAGTAATACTGAAAAGACTACTTTATGAAAATTAGTGTTTAAAAACCTTATTGATATTTTGAGTGTTTTCTTAATATTTGTGTTTGTTATGAATGATGAGCTTGTAATTTTAATTAAAACTGAAATATTTGAAAGAATTATTATTTTTCTTAATCACGGGAGGAAAAGTTCATAAACTTAAATGAATTGAAACCGTGTGTCAGATTTTTTTTTTATTACTAAATTTGAATATTATAACGGCACTTAATAAATAGGATTTATTTTTTTACAAGCAAAAATAGGATTTATTAGATAGTGTATTAAAGTATTTTTAAATTAATTAGATATTGGTTGGGTTACATCATTTTTATCCTTCCTAGGCTTCCAAACGACACGGCCCATAAATCTTATAAAATGAACTTTGTTTGTTCTCCAGCGTTGCTATTTGCACCTTCACGTTGTTATTTAAATTCCTCAACTTTTTACTTTTGTTTCTTTGACGAAAATACTCTTTGATGAAACAAAATTTCATTATCTTTCATTTTGTAACACATCATAAACAAATATCCATTTATTTAATTTTAATAAATAAAAACAAGTTTTCGTCATATGTACTTTTAACTAAATGCTAAATAATATTTTTGTCTTTTCACTTGGATGAGAGTTTAAATAGGAAACTATGAGGTGCTAATAGTATTCCATAAATTTAAATGGCAAAAGGATCCTCACCTTATGAAGGTCCGTAACCTTCAAACAGATTCATCAATCTGGTCTTGAACATGTGACCTTCACGTTATTAACGTGATACTTCTACCAACTGAGCTAATAGGTCAATTATGCTAAAAAATAATTAATATTAATATTGATACATATAACACTAATTTTTTTAATGTATATTTAATACACATATAAATTTACATAATAAATTTTGTAACAATTAATTTTGATCTAATAATTAAAATATTTTTTACATATAAAAATCATAGATTTAAATAAAAATCATAAGTTTAATAAAAATTTACAGGTTTAATAAAAAATATATTTGTATTTACAGGTTAAATTAAAAATTATATCTGTATTTATAGATCTAATATTTTTTTATTAAACCTGCAAATTTTTATTTAAATCTATGATTTTTATATGTAAAAAAATATTTTAATTATTAGATCAAAATTAAATGTTACAAATTTTATTATGTAAACTTATATGTGTATTAAATATACATTAAAAAATTTAGTGTTATATGTTTTAACATTAATTATTTTTTAACATAATTGATTTATTAGCTCAGTTAATTGAAGTGTCAGGTTAAGAACGTGAAAGTCACAGCTTTAAAGTGAGGGTATTTTTAAAAATCCACAAATGGGGTTATATATATATATCTTATCCCATTTTCCGAGGTTGAAGTTTGTAAGCCCGGTACATTAGAAGTTTAGAACTTCGGCTATTGCTTCCTGCACTCCAAAAATAGTTTCCGAAATGCTTTTATTTTTATTTTTATAATGTAAATACTAGTATGTGTTTGTCTAATGTGAAGTATCTTGTAATTTGACTAATAATTTTTAATATTATAAAATTAATCTCCATACAATTTGTACTTTTTGATTTCCAATTCTTAATATTAGAAAATAAACCGCTATCCTATTTTACAGATTTTATTGTGTTTCACTGTATAATTTTTTGTAATAAATTAACAGTATACATTCAATGACTAGCCTTGTTTAACGAACACAATGCACTGAGAAGTTCAACAACACTTCATGATTAATTAACTTACTCAACTCAAGGTACTCTTTTAAATTTTTGATATTTCACTTCTTTCTATTATGAGTTTTTATGCATTATTGAATAAAATCTTTTATGTTGTCAATCAATAAAAATCAATATTAGTATAATTTTAAGAATGTTATTGTAAAAATAAATAAACTTATATTTAAATAATAAAATAAAATTATTTTGCACCACTAGTATATAAATTATTTTCTCAACATTTATAAAAACAACACCAAAATAACAAGTAACAAATTTAGTATATGTTTTCATATATATTTTGTACATATCTAAATATTCAAACCTAAAACTTATTACATGTACCTTTTGTAAAACAATATTATTATTTCTCATCCTAATTATAAAAAGGAAGTTACTATTCAACTTAATATTTTTATTTTTATTTTTGCTTAAGTAGAACTTAATAGTGGTAATCTTTGACTATTGAACTTAGAGAATGACCTACCAGCAATACTAAGCACAGTTACATAGATCTAAATGTTAGACAACAATTGTAAAGAATTAGAGTTTCTAATTTTAATATTAGAAAATTAAGTCAACTTAATGACATTTATAAGTTGTGAAAGTAATGCTACGAAATTGACTAAATTAATATGATAAATTGACGGTAGACTAAACTTTTAATTTAATAAAGACACTTTAAGAGACTAATATGAAACTTGTTAAATTTAGAAGATGAAAATAAAACAAATAAAAAAATCAGACGATATTTTAACATAGTTATACTTAATAATAAACTTCGAAAGAGTCAATTATTTTTATTATAAAAATAAGTAATTATTAAATAGGTCAGAATTAAAGAATAAAATGAGTGGATGACGGCAACATCCGGAATTCATTTAACTCACCCACATTTTCCAGTGTTGGAGATATCCACTTGTGATACAAATACAAGGCACTTCACCCTTATCCAAACTCCTTGTCAATTTCACAATCCACGCACTCGCCCTTGATCTTAACACCCCTTTTTATTCAATAAGAATAAGATATTTTGCTTTACATATTTTTATACCTATTTTATTACAATAATCATATTCATAAATTAAGGGCGTTACCACAACCAAAAAATCCGAGTCTTGCTAGTTGACTTGCTACTATTTTATCCTTATAATTATATTTATAAATTATTATTTTTATTTTATAATTATCTTCACAAATCATCCATTAACTTCCATTATCTTTTTTATTTAAAAAAAATGAAAAAAGAAATTAGTTACGGAATGTCTGTTTTTCCTAATAACAATATATTTTATTTTTTAGAATCATGTTTTCGTTTTTTACAGTGTTTTTTTTCCTATACAAAATTATGTATAAACATATTAGTTGGGTTTTGAATCCATCGGAAAAGCGTCATATTTAATGTGTCGTTATCAACATTTACTTACAAATTTAAGCTTGTTTGCTCTTAATTTAATAAAAAAAAATTAAAGAAAAATCATGTAGTGGTAATTTATATTTTATTATAAAATCCTCCTAAAAATATATAAAGAATTTTTTTAACAAAACATAAATTCATTCACTGGAGGATTTACAAATTACAATTATTCCTACTATACTCAAAATAATATAACACTTTTAATTAATTAAATGCAAACATTGTACATTCTCAGTTTGATAATATTTTTTTAAAACAAATATAATTTTATTTAACGTAACAAAATATTTTTTTTATTATTTAAGTGTTTTCACCGCCTATTGAAACCTGGTACAGTGGTACTACTAGGGAGAATGATGATATGGGACTGGGAGTTGCAGTTGGGGGAACAAGAAATGTCAAATTCGGATAAAGCCGAATCTTACTCTCTCTGTCAAAAAGATTATGATAAAATAGATAACACGAATAAATAAAAAATAACACTAATCTTATCTCAACATCTTATAAAGTATTGCTTATAAACCATCCAAATCTTGTGATTCTATTTAAAGCACACAGCTTTAGAACAGAGAAAAGTGCATATACATATATATGTTTCTTTCCACCCATTGAGTGCTAGCCAGATACAAATCGTTGCGTGGGGTTGATTGATTAATTGGGAAGAACAAGAATAAAAAAGTTAAGACATAAAAACCGTAAAAAGGGTAATTGAGAAACAGGATTTGTTAGGAGATGGAACAGCTAAAGTATAAGGTTGTCCAAGGTGATCATAACAACAACAAAGGACCAGTTGATGAGTGTGGTCTTGTTCGTTCTTTTTCATCTTCTTCTTCTGAGTCTGAGTCTGGAATTTCAAGTGGTTCATCATTGGATTCTGATTCATTTGAAGAAGTTACATCCCCTGCTTCTTCTTCCTCTTCATCAGGAGCTGATCAACTTGCAACTGGACCGTTGAGTGACATGTCTTCTTTGTTTCAACAACTTCCCATCAAGTAAGCTTCTTTATGTGGATTTTGTTGAGTTTGTAAATTTGTAACACACTTTGCTTAACAGTAAATTACTCTAAATATATTTTTTAACATAATTATTACAAAATATTAACGGTTTAATTCGTATACATAATATATAATAATTTGTTTTACACTATCATATCAATCAATCAGAAATCATTATAAATACAATTTAATATAATTATTATAAAAACAACAAAAATTAGTACATATACTAATATGTGATTGAATGTAGTGTAGAAATAATTTATTGTCTGTAGGTGCATATCTTATTTACTCGATCAATAATCTTATTGTACACAACAATTGTAAAAGGAGAATTTTGCAATTTGATTAATTTTTTTTTTTTTTGCTTGTAAAATTTTCTAAAATATGTGTTTGATAATGTTCAGGAGGGGGCTTTCCAAGTATTACGAGGGGAAGGCACAGTCTTTCACTTCATTAGCAAAAGTGAGAAGCTTGGAGGATCTTGTGAAGCCTGATAATCCATACAATAAGAAGTTGAAGACTTGTAGTAGCTATGGAGGGGTAATGGATGAGACTCGGAGAGTAAAGTGCACTCCTAGTGCTATCTCTAGGCAGGGTTCTCAAAGGGGTTCATGTTCTTCTCTAAGTGCAAATAGGGGCAGTGAGAACTTCATGGATAGAATACCCCCCAATTCCACCTCAGAGATCTACCACTACTAGCTCCATTCCTAATCAAACTGCTTTGTTTGTTTGAAAGGGACAAATGAAAACAAGTTGAGAGATCGGAGGGTTTTTTTGTTCATTTTGTAAATTAGCTAATAGTTGAGAGTTATTTTGTGTTAGAAATTTTCAGTCATAGTATGTAAAAAAGTAATTAGTGGTCAAATGACGTTGATTTACAGATCTAATTACTTTCATTCTTCAAAGAAGGCCGGTAAGAAGTTTAATTTTGATACATCCTCACTTCATTAAATGTTACGTATACTAAAAAAATTAAATTTATGCGAATTGTTCGAAGATTTTAAGTTTCGGTCATCTAAATCAATCAATTATTATTGATATATTTAAAGTTAGATAAACATGTTTAAGTAAGTGGATCATTCATGAAATCTTATATGATATATGATATACAATTTTTGATATTTTGAGATTGTTTAAATTAAAGTTTTTAATTTGTTCCATTTAACATGCGGATTAAATGGGTTTTACTTGCGAGTTATATGAATTTGTGAATTTTATATTTTAATGTAAAATATATAATATTAATAAATAAAGATGTAAATAAAGTAAAATATAAAATATAAAATTTAAGTATTTTATATATGATTCGGTAGTTGATAAATGATGATAGAATTTTTTATTTAGTATAAATATGATAAAAAAAATATTTTTTAGGTTAAGATGTAAATTATGTTATCATTTGCCAATTAAATTCTAAAAGATAACATCAGAAAATGTTAGCATTATTTTATTTTTAATTCTTATATGCAATTTGATCTAAGTGCTTTCTTCTAGTTCTATCCTAATCGATAGATGATATGCTCAATAATTTATCCATCGATGTTAGCATCGGTTTAGAATTCTAAAATTCATAAAATTAACAAGCATAAAATTTATATAAATTTTTTTTTATACTTTTGATATTAAAATTTCAATTAAATGGGAACATTTTAAAGTTTTATATTTAGTATATAAAGACAACGTCAACTTTTAGATGTATATATTTTTTGGTCGAATATCTTTTTTTTTTCAAAATTTTTAATATGTAATTATGTTAAATATTTTAAAATATAACATTTTACGAGTAGAATTCTTTATAAAAAGGATAAAAGATGTCTCTCATTCTCTTTATTTTACTAAAAACTAAAAAACAAATGTAAAATATACAAACATGACAATGCCTATCTTTCAAGTTCTAGTAATATTAAACGATTCCAAAAAAAAAAAGTAATAGTAAATAATTGATAAGCAACCTAGTTATCCTCTCTAAGATTGTGAACCCATTTGAACCTGTCCATCTAAATCAACCAACTTCTAGTAGCATGGGTGTTGAAACGGACACCCTCTCTGGATGTGATTAATGGTTGAGACTTGAGAGGGAATCTGATTTCAAAATGATGCAATCATAGCCTTGCCTTCTTCTAGTTTGAGAGAGGCTAGGCCATGAAAAATACCCCAAAAGCTTTTTGCAATCCAAACAGAGAAGGCTGAAATGAAAATTTCACAACTAACTCTAAGAACTCCACATTAATTTTGGTCCACCCAAGTGGAGAGCTTGCCAAGAAATAGAATTTTGAATGGAAGCATCCAAGGGGTTTCTCATTAGAATATTTAAGTTATTCTTTGCAATGGAAAATGTAGTCTTTGATTGCATAACTGAAGCAATTGCTGCATGAGGGCCCGTGACCTTTGAATTGAAAATCAAAAATTCAAGCAGCCCCCACTAGGCCTCCAAATTAAACCCAAAAACAAGACTCAAATCATCTTTGTTGTTCAAATTAGAAATCAACCAGCTATCACTTTCCTACATTAGAAAATAAACTACGAAAGTTATTTGATAAGATAGGCCAAACTTCTTTGCCCGCCATAAAGGTAGTCGCCTATCGCCTTAATTTTGTTAACTAGCAGCTAAGAAAAAGTTAACTCGGCTTAAGATAAAGAATCAAATAAATAATACAAAGTGGCATACTTTTGAATTAGGATCCAAATCAAGATGTTGATGGTTCATAATGTACCGTAGTTTCCCAAATTTGGGAATCCAAGCATCACCCTAAAAGCTAACTTTCTCTCTATTATTCAATCTCCAAGCTATGTTGTTTAAGGAAACGACTCCAATTATAGCAAACCTCCAAAAATTTGAACGAGCTTTAGTACATTAATAATGGGGATAAAATCATCACCACGTTTATATTTAGCTCTAACTTGTGCCTAAGGCATATCATCGTTCTAGCATAGATCCCACGAAGCTTTGAGCATGAATGCACTATTGACCTCCCTAGTAGATTTTATACCTAGACCTCCTCATGATTTAGGTTGACAAGTACTACTATTTTGCAAAGCCAACGTATGAGTCTTCCTATGATGAGGCATATCTCCCCAAACGAAGTATTTTGCCCGATGATGAGTATTTAAATTAACTAAAATAAAGTAATTAAAAATACACTCTGCAAGTTCAATTCATAAAAATACTAATGAAATGTAAATGACTTTTACCATTTTAAATTAATGAAATATATAATAATATTAATTAAGGTAAATATGATCAATATAATTTTTATGGTTTAAACATTCAAATTGATAACACAAGGATATTTTATTATTCAAATTAATAGTAGACTTGTTTTTTTTTTTTT
>PYAF01004620.1:1226116-1238431 GCA_007407185.1 Glycine tomentella
TTTTTTTTTTTTTTTTTGAAGTGGGTAGTAGATTCAAATTTAAAAAACATCGAAAAATTTATTCTGACTTAAAACACAAATATATTATTTAAAATTTAATAAATATATACATACACAATATATAAAGATGATAAACTCCTAAAAAATATGTATCTAATAACACACACACACAATAGTTATGTAACATATAAATCACAATTTCACATTAGTTATAATTGATTATTTTATAAATACATATATTTATAAAACTATTATTTGTATTAATAGAATAAATTAGAATGATATAAAACATTATATAAATATATAAAAATTTGATATATACTAATATTCATGATTCTTAATACACACCTGCAAACACACATTCAAATATATGTATACTTACATATATTTTTAGAAAATTAAGAATAATAACAAATATAGTTTTAAAAAATTAATAATATAAAAAATAAATTATAAACTTAATACCTGTATATGGCACACGATATTAAACTAACATATATATATATATATATTGCATATTTTTTATTTTAATAAAAATAATATTTTTGTCTTCTTAAATTTGGTTTTGAGCAATTTTAAACTCTTACTCGAAGCCCAAGCAGCCCATTCAGTACACGGGGGACCAAATTAATAGTGACATGTCTGTGCTCCAGTTGCCGCGGAGAAAGAAAGACTATGGCGAACGGGAAATGAGGGCACCGCGCAGTTTTTATTTGCATAATAACCGGTAAGCTCACTTTTTTAGTCAATTCTTCATCAATGAATCAATGATTTCTTCCTTCTTTTTTCTTCTTTTTTCGTTTGATTAATTTCTATATTTGTTAGCAACCCCTTTCTAGCGTATATTCATCTCTCCCCCATATAGCGTGTTTCTTCGCGGTATTAGCTCCGATTTTTGCATGCCATGCTTAAGAGAATTTAAAATTACTTTTGGATGCTACATTTTTATGTCTAGTGTTCAATTTTTTTTAATGATGAGTGCTGAGTGATGAAAGGGAATCATGGTAGTAGGAAGGAGAGTAAGGAAAATTGTGGTTTTAGTGGGGTTGGCCTGTTCCTTAGGCTGGAACTGTCTCTTTGTTAGTTTTTCTGCTCAAATTTATTCCTTGCATTGCTGTTTGTTCACATTCCAGTTGTTGCTCTACTTCTTCTTCTTCTTCTTCTTTTTTTTTTTTTTCTAACCAATGTAGTTAGTTCCTATCAGTTTCCAAAGCCAAGGGGTTTTCCATGGTTAGGGAGGTAACAATTGAGGTGCCTTACTTTTATAAATTGTGGATTTGATTTTTATGGTGTTTCTGGATTCAGACATTGATCATACTTTTCCTTTTTTTTTTGTCTGCTTTCAAATTGAACCTCAATCAACAATGCAATGAGCAAATCACATTTTATGAACACCTATATGATTAAAGTTGAATGACTCCCTTTTGTGTTGAATGACTCCCTTTTGTAGAAACAATAGAGTATGTTTCATCATTTCTAATTGCAAGTCTTGGTTAAATTTTATTATTTATATTCCTTGGTCTGATGGCAGGAAAGGAGTTAGTATGCATCTCTTCCATTTCAGGGACAAATCGTGACACCAGGATTTTTTATAGGGTTCTGAGTTCTATCTCTCTTCTTATCTTTCACTTTTTATCTATTTTTCCATGAACCCTATGGAAAACAGCAGCAGCACAAACGCCACGTCAAAACTACCCCAAAAAGCAAAAAGAAAAAAGAAGGATCTGGGAGTAAATGTTGCTCAAGTAGCAGACAACACATCAGAATTCTCATTTGCTATAGCCAAAATTGCAGTTGCTCAAATCTGCCAATCAGTTGGATACAAAACCTCCAAACACAATGCTCTTGAAGCCTTAACTAATGTTTCCACAAGATATATGGAAGCCATTGTGAGATCAGCTGCCACTTTTGCCAATGCCTCCAATCGTACCGACTCCAACCTCTTTGACCTCACCAATGGCATTCACGATGTGTGTTCTGTTCAAGGATTTCCTGGTGGTTCAATGATACACAAAAGTAACTTGCTGGGGTCTTCAGCTCTAGAAGAGATTATGAATTTTGTCAACCTTTCTAACAAAGTTCCATTTGCTAAACCAATTCCATTTAGAAATGTTTCTGAAGTAACCATTGATTCTGCTACATCAATGTGTTTATCTAAGCAAGTGAAAACTCACATACCAAGATGGCTCCCGCATTTTCCTAAGGAAAACTATGCTCAGGTTTTGGTTAAGGAGAGGAAATGTGATGAGAAATTGTGGGAACATTCACTCACTAGGGAGGAAAACAGTGGCTTATTACAGAGCAATGGCGTTAATGTAAAAGAAGAGAAAGACGCAAGGATGGAACTGCCAAAGGGAAGAGAAAGAATGAAGTTTAGAATTAGAGGTGAGAAGGAGATGCATGTTGAATTGGGTGTGAATATGATGAATGGGGTTTGTAAAGGAAGGAAACGAGTGTCTTGGAATCATGACAAAATCAATGATTGTATGGTTGAAGAAAATGAAGATGAAAAAAGATAGCATAAATTGTTATGGAAATGAAATGATGTTTGTAACTGTTGTGTAACAAGCTCAGAATATGAAAGAAGAGACTGACATGAAAACAAATGAAAATTTAGTGCAATCTAGTTTTGACTAAGCTTCAAGTTTTTGAGAGTTTTGTTACGGTGGAGTGGAATGGGACCGATTCCTAGATTATGGCTTGATTTTGAAACTTATCTTCCAAAGCAAAAGATTTGTTGGGAAATTCTTTTTGAATATTGTAGCTAAGTCTAGTCCATGACTGCATAGATTTTTTCGATTCAACTGTTTTGGACAATATATTTTAAAATCGGGGTCGATCAGTTATTAAACTGTAAAGTAAAGGTACTAAATTAGAAATAATAAAAAAGGGTACTAAGTATTTATTAGCTGCTTCTAGGGTTTCTTCTTCTGACTTTCTATTTGTATTAGTCCACTTGGACTCAGTTTCACATTGGCGTCCTTGCTGTTGTTGTTAGAGTTTTGGCATTTGAATCTTGCACCTCCTAACTTGTATTGTGCACCTTTTATTTTATTTGTGTGAACAAAAATATCCTAAAATGACTTATGTCTCAACACCTCCCTTTCCCACCATGGATGATCTGCATCGACCAACAACTCCTTTTGCCACCTCCATCGCAAGTGCAAAGTAGTGTCATGCCGTCGCAGGCACTAATAGATCTAGTAATAATCGTGCTGGATGTAGGTAGAAGCATGACTTGTGTGAAGCTTCCCATGACAGACCCACCACATAAGTCTCCTCGGAAACTACTGTCGGAGTCAGATTTGAGAAGAATGATGATGATGTGGCTGAAGGGGGGTAGTAGATTGAGAAGCTAGAGATGGACATTTTTCGTGGCATAAAAGATGCAAAGAAAGGAGAACAAGCGGCATCACCCTATTATGAAATAGCTATTTAGGAAGGTAATTTTTACCTTTTAAAATGACTCGTCAGACATAGTTTTGGAACACTTATTTTATTTCAGAATAGCAATTTCAAAAGGCAAAAACATTTTCTAAATATGAATAAGAATCCTAAGAGTAATGATAGAGTCACCTTTTTTAGATAATAAATTCTAATAAGAATCAAATTTCACATAATAAAATCAAAATTTAAATGAGTGAATAAAAAATCAAATTATATAGTCAAAATAAGTTTGTCCTTTTATAAACCAAATTTGATTTGATAATATATAAGATGGAGGGACATGTGATGTTTGGTCAAATTAATGACTTCTTATACGACGACCTCTAGGGTGGAGAAGTGAGATAGATGATTCAATGTGGTTAAATTAATTTGCACCATTAAATTTAATATTATAAAATTAAGGGCTTTGACTATTGGCTTGTTATCTTTTGTATAGTTTATTTTAATTGATTATTTTATTTTTCCAATTTGTTCCTTACTGTGTACTTTACTCATTTGCCCTTTGAATAAAAAGTCATGTCCATATGCCCACAATACAATATGTATATGGCGTGTGGTGTGGAAGACGATGTTGTGATGGAAATCAATGGCAGAGTCAAAGTTCATTGCAACGTCTGATATTGCATTGATGTCGTGGGATCGAAGTGGCAAGTGAGTAGTGATAACTATGCGTCAAGGATCAAACCAGTATTTGGGTTTTTTGTCGAAGACGCTTCAACACCGACAACCACTCCATCGCATGTGGCGCCCTACCTTTCCCAAAACCTTCTCAACGGCAACAAAAAATCAAGTATTGTGATTCATTAACTTCCTTTTTGTCAAATGTAATCAACAACATGTGCAGGATGTAAAAGGAATTAGATCAACCAATTTTTACTTTTTTTTGTAATTCCCTTTTTTTCTTTACAATTTTTTTTTACAATTCCTAAAACATGTTAAATTATTAATAGTTAATTATTGAATACTAGCATATAACATGCTCCTATGATATTATTTTGATCTTGATAAGAATATAATAACTAATAATTATTATCTTGATCTCGATATGATTTAATATTTATATGTTTTATATATTTTTACCATATTCATTTATGATAATTTGACAACTTTTGTATCTAACCCTAGAAAATAACAAAGATTTTCCTTAATAATTTAATGATAACACCCAATAAATGATTTATAATAATAAATAATTATGTAATATTAAAATATGAACTATGAATTAGTCATATTTTATTAGTTATATTATATATTTAAAATTTTAATATATATTATATAAGGCCGCTGAAGTAGATTCTTATTTGGCCCAAACCAAAAGGTCCAATAAACACAAACAAAACAAATAGTAACAAAAGAAAAAAAAAGTAATAATAATAATAATAATCAGATCGATATTTATTTTTTCATTTTTCTGGGTTGGGTTGGAGATAGGAGCGCAAGTAATAAAGAAAACGATGAGGATCTTTGGCAAACACGTCTTTCCAGGCCAAATTATACTTTTCGCGTCTGGGTACGTACCTACTTCTGTCACCGATTTCAGTTCCAATGTTCTCGAATTCCGTTATATTGTTCGTTTCAACACCGTGCAAAGTACCTAACGCTAGTTACTAACATAACAGGCTTTTGTTCTTGGCATCAACAACGTATGATGTTCACAGATCCATCAAGAACAACCAAACACCCCCTTCCGAGGAACAACTCAAAGCTCTTCAAGACTACATCGATTCTCTGCGTCGCTCCCGTTAAATCCCATGGCCTATTTTCTGCCACGTCATCCTACCACCATATATCCATGTAAATAAACTAACTGTGCTTAAATCAATCAATATATATATTATGAACTAAATTGCATGAATGTTCCGTAATTTTTTTTCTACTTGTGCTGTTCTTCTCACTTGTAGATATAAATCAAAATTACTATATTTAGTACTTGAATGACATAATACAATATATCAACTTTGTGTCTTTATCATATGCATAATATGATGTTTACTTCGTTTTTTGACATATTAACCGCATGTTTGATCCCAAGTTTGGAATATTATTTTTCACCTTTATTAATAAGAGTATGAAAAAGATTTTATTAGAGAAAATAAAACTCATTTCAATGATCTTTACCCTTGGAATGTTAGTCTTATAACTTTCGGTTATCGAAAATATTCACTTTCCAAAGAAGAAAAACTACTTATAGCTTCCAAATTTTTTAAGCAAAATTGATAGGTTTTTTTTTTCTTCCCCTTTGTCAAGCACACTCTAATTTCTTACTATGAAAATGCTAGGGAAATAAAATAATCTGATTATTTTACCATTTTTTCTTTGTTTTGTTTGGTTGGGACAAGATGAAAACATGTTATTGATCTAAAAGATGAAACTTGTCATTTTCTCTCCAAATCTTTAAATACAGAAAACAAAGTGAAAATAATGTGATATATATTTATTTATTTTTAGCAAAAGAGGCCAAGCAGAATCAAGGCCTAAAATATATCAAACTGAGAAAAGGATGGGAAGAAACATGAACCATGGGGGGGCATACTTTCAAAACCATAATGCTGCACCTAAAATATAAAACCAAACAGATCTGAAGTTGCCGCCACATATTCCTTTTATTTATCAAAAATGAAAATGTTCATTAATAGATTGTTCCCCGCCGCAGTGTATCTAAAATACATTAAGAAATCTATATAAATTAGGAATGGAACCAATTTTGGGAAAAGCACTTCTGCTAAGTTCCTTTACATGATACATCCATGCCATCTCTTGATCCACATCATCTCTATGCATTTATCCTTTCAATCTCAAGAATTTATTAGGCGACGGAAAATGTTATTATTTACGAATTCTTATATAAGTAGTAAAACTCTTAACACTATACTGTCCTTTTTTTATCCTAATGAATAAAAAGAGTGTTAAAGAATTTATAATAATTTATATACATTGTTTCAACCAACTTATAAGTTAAAATTCTTTGACCTTTATCGTCCTTAATTTCCATTAAAATATTTATTTTATATATCTTAATTTAATGTTTAGCCAATAATATTTTGACACATTTTCATACCATATTCGACTGTTCGTGCAAATGGTCTTTCTACCATAGTCCATATAGCACTGTTTTTTTACTACACCATATAGTACTGTTGTTACATAATCTGGGATAATTACGTGCCTATAGTCTCCCAGTCAATTTTTATATATGTTATATTTTAGCTCTAAGTTTTTTTCTTTCAATTTATAAGAAAGAGTTAATAAAATTTAGTTATGTTTTACTTGAATTGATCGGAAATGTGGTGATCCACACTCATTGATAATTTTTTCTCGACCTCACTTTTAGCCTTTGTTTGAAATGATAGAATCACAATAGAATGGATTTGAAGTACTGAAAATATTTTATTATCCTTATTTGTATACATTTCTTTATTTTATTAGGAACATTTGTGTCATTTTCATTTTTTTTCTACATAACTAAAAGAGGAAAGGAACTTTTTAGCTTCCTTTTATTTTCTTTTCTTCTCTCTTCTACTGCCAAGCAATATAAAAATCATCTTAATTTCTATTTTTTTCCGTTAACTTTCTTTTCTAAACGAAAATACTTGAGAAAATTTTCATCACCACTTCCCCAGGTTAACAAGGCTGGTTGAAGTAGGCACGATACATGAACAATCTGATCATACCCTCAATTACTTATAGTTATACTACCCTACATTATATTCTTTAATGATAAAAAAAAGGAAGATATTTTACATATTTACTATGAAAGACGTATAGCAACACTGTAAAAATTGGGAATTTGAAAATATCATTTTTCTTTTTTTAATGTGAAGATATGATTCTTGATATAAAATAATAATAAAATGGTCCATGCAGGTCTTCAACATGCCAGACTTTAGCATTATTAGTTCAAAGTTCTAACCAACTGATTAATAACATACATATAATTAATTTTATTTTACAAATGATTAAAAAGTAAATTTGACTGTACATAATTTATTAGTCTATTAATATGTGGTTAATGGTGTCGTGCAATTATTGAAATGTTTAATGATAGTTAATTTTGTCTCACAAATGATTACAAATATCACATAGTTATTGATCTTTAGATGTAGATAACATGTGAAGTATAATTAAGTTTGTCTCGTAAGTGATTAAAAGTAAACAAATTTAATTATATAAAATTATCGACATACAATTAAGTATAATAAGGTAGTGATAATTTTGTTTTAACAAGTGAATAATAATATTATGAGGTTATTAAAATATCTAACAGTAGTTAATTATTTTTTCAAAATTGTTAATATTTCCATATTGATAATTTTTTATAATTATATTAATTTATTTTATTCACTTGTTAGAAAAAATATAAGTATATTTCTATATATAGTTAAGCTTCTGTGCTAGACAGACTTCGAGTGTGTAATTCTCAGGTGGAAGTTGATACTTACACCTCAAAATTCATCTAAGTTCTTGAATGTATTCTTTTTTGAATTATCTATTATTTATAATGTTTTTGTTTTGGTCTTCCTTGGCTTTAGTTGCTCGCTCAACAGATAGGGGAACTGTCTATTTTTCTTTAGATCTGCGAATAACTTATAAAATAATAGAGTATATATATACTCTATAATCAACTAGGGTAATTCCTGTGCTCTGTAGATAGGCAGAGAAAAAAATAAATCATGGGTGGACACGTGGTGGCTGAGAAAATGGAAACTGGGTCGTTTTAGTAAAATTATTGATTGATAAATAAAAAAAGGGGGTGTGTTTCAGGGAATAGGGGTGTGAGACAAACTAAACGCGTTTCTGTTTTGGACTCCCCCCTCCCTTTCTTGCAATTTTGTCCGTATTGATGGCCTAGTGTAGGCCTTTTTTTGGTTCCACCAAATAAAAAAAAGAGGACTTTTTTTTAAGATAAAAAAGAGGATTTAAAACAGAGACATCGGCTAGTTTTTGAATAAAAAAAGTGTCAATTGAATAAAAAAAAAATACAGGGTAGTTTTTAACGGTAGTTTTTACTGTCTATTAACTTAGTTGTCTAATAAAATATTTTAAAACGTTCCTTTTACATTTATTTATTACATATAAAATATTTTCTCTACTTAAATGCACACAAATAAAATATAACATGTCTTTTGGTGAAAATTGATTTTATTTTTTATTTTTAACCCTTGGTTAGTTGAAATTTGAAAACTAAAACAGTCTCAAAGAACCCAAAAAGATGAATTTGAAACATCATTACCAAAAAAAGTTTAAAACTTTAGTTCTCACCTTAAATTTGTGTAGATTAATTTTGGGTCCATCTTCAACCCGCGGGGTCGCCCCCCTAAGGCCAGCCCTAATGCTGGTTTGTAGTACACAAGTTATTTTCAAATATTAGAAGTTTTTAAAATACAGTTTAATAAAAAAATGTTGTTTAAATTGACATTTTTTCAATTATAATAGTAACAATAAAATTAAGAAAATGTGGTCCGTTCAAATAATTCATAACTCGCATCAAAATGAGCTCTAAACTAACAATATATTAGTCCGAACTTTTTTTGAATAAAAAGGAAAAATTATGAATATCAAAATCCAATAATGACCAAAATTACGCCTTATTTTATCATGTACAAGTTGTGCCTTTCCATTTTTTGTGGTCCTCTATCCATTATTCTACACAACGCTATATAGCGTTGGATTTATGTCTTCATTACATGAGATAACTTTCTTGATGGAGGAACCATAGATCTAGCATAAGCAGCTGGCAAGGAAAGAAACTTCTTGGCTTTGCTCACATAAGCCCTCCTGGTGAAATTGTTGTAATCATTAGCTTCTATCTCATCCAATATTTGGCGATACAATAGCAAAGATGCCCATACCTACAAAACATCAACAACATCCTTTTGAGTTCACATTTGAAATTAGTTAAATAATGCATAAAATCATTGGCCTTAGCCAATGGCTTGACCCTTTTTTCCATTTGAGCTCTCATGGGTCCATGCCGGTTCTAGAATTACCATAATCTTTCTAGGAATAAGTGTATTCTTACTTTAGCACACAAGGGTCACCCTCAAAAAACTGCTTAGGAATTGGACATTAAAAAATTCTAATTCCACATTCAACATTACATTGTTATTATAATGACAAGTCAAGAGTTAGTTACACTGACGTCACTCCATTAGACGATGCTATAAACTTGAATGCAGACACGTAAGAGCATAGTCAATAAGAAACAATTTTATGTTGACAACAATGCCTGCAAAGCTTTATTTGTTGGATTAAAGTTCATATTATAAATGTGTGTGAGACTGTCACCGTGAAACAAATATTTTGACCCAAATAGTTAATGTTTCATGAAGCTTCCCCAGGCCCACCCCCACTGATTCTGAAAAGGCTATGCATCTGTGTCCACACTAAAATTTGAGTAAACTACTAATTTTGTCTTTTAACTTTTAAGTATGAGCAGATCTCCTAAAATAGTTCCTAAAATACTAAAACTATACAAGTAAGCCCCTAAGTATTTAGTCACTAAGTTAATACATTCTACAATATTTAAGAGACTACTTAGCATGATTTGTAATACTCAAGAGATTACTTTAAGAACCATTTAGGAGAGAGGAAAATACTTCAGGGATAAATTGATGGTTTATTCTTAAAATTTCAAGCACAGAAGAGGTTTTATAGAATGATGAATTTTTTGAATTTCTTACCGGCCATCTGCTAGCTTCGTTAAGTTCGGTCACTCCCTTTTCTGCCTCATCAAAAAACATTCTTGCCCTTTTGATTTGGCTCTTCATTAAGTTCCTCCACTTGTCTGTCACCTTACCAGCAAATATGTCTTCATCCGAAAGCCCTGCATGAGACAACTCATCTTGTGGAAGATACACTCTTCCTCTGCTAGCACTGTTGAAAATCAAGCATGTAATAAGAAGGGTGCAACCAAATTAAAATGCAGGTTCATTCTTGAAATCAGTATCAAAAATACCAACATGGTATTTTCAGTCCATTAGAATACCAGATTATAGTGAAACAAAACCAGTACCTACCACAGACTACTAACATATATATCCATTGAACTTGAAGCATATTTTGATATCAATTCCACTACTATTTTTCATTTCCATCCCCCTATGTTTTCATTTCTCTAGCCAATCAGGTGAGACACCACACAGTCGGGAAATCCTATTTAGTTTTATGGACCTGAGACAGAACAAAGACACTTTGAAACCCAAACCAGACTTAGTAGCATGAATGGCTATTAATGTATTAACAATAAAAGAAACTCGTATACAAGTTTTGACAAGTCCAGAACAAGAGTTAACAGAAAGATTCGCCGAGCTTGCACAGTAATATAAAATAATAAAATACAGCATTTTATATGCATCTCACTCAAGCTTTTCCTTTTTGGTGAGACGATACAGTCTGGATATCCTGTGTCTCAATGAGGTAATATGCATCTCATAATCTTAAGGAATCAAGTTAGATATTGACTTGTAATGGTCTAATACTCTAATGCATAATACCACAATGGTGATCATAGTTATCAATCCCGGATAGTGGAGCGGAGCAGTCGCCCTTGAAACTGGGATAGCGGGATAGCAGATAGTGGGATAACCACTATTCTAATGTTTTTATATATATGCTAAAAAATTTATAATATAAATATATAAGCTGAAAAGAAAAATATAACTAAAAAATCATGCACTAATTATTATTAACAATAAAAATTCTTAAGAATATAAAGACAAAAAAAGAAGTCAAGAAAAAAAGAAAACAAAGAAAATGAATAACCTGGTGTTAAGCAAGGAAAAAAACAGAAATAAAAAACTAAGAAGGAAACAGAGAATATCAAACCTGGTTTTAAAAAAAAAACAGAATTTGACAAAAAATAATTATTAAAATAGTAATAGTTATTAAAATATATAATAAAAAAATTAGTAATAGTTATTAAAATATATTTTTAATTATTACTACTAATGTTAAAATCCTATCAAAGGTAAATAAAATGGACTTGAATCAATCCCCGTTGGAAAGCAAAAGTCGTCTCCTCTTATCTACACCTCAGCCTCAAGTCCATTTTAAAATACAATATAATATACTGAATAGTGAATATAGCTTAAACTTTAAAATTTTAAAAGGGCTTTTGATATAGTGGAACAGACTTAAAGAAAAGTAGAAAACGAAACAACACATAGAAGGAGAAGAAAGAAAGAACAAAAAAAAGAAAAAGAAAAACTTCAAAACCTTGATGGAGAAGGAGCCGCCAGAGGAGAAGAAATGGCCGCCAGAGAGGAAGAAAGAGACGTCGGAGGTCGCGCCGGAGCAGGGTTCAAAGGTTGCACCGGAGAAGGGATCCAAGGTCGCGCCGGAGAAGGGATGCAAGGCCGCGCCAAAGGGAGGAGGTTTGCACACAGGGAGAAGGGTTCGAAGGTCACGCTAGAGGGAGGAGGTTCGCGTACGAAGTCGAACATTTCACTCGCCCCACCCAAATCGCGGCCGCGTCACCGCAATTGCCGGCACGACGCCACGTCCCCTATCGCGGCCGCAATAGCCGCTATCCCAAACCGCACCGCTACACTACCCTTCGTAGCGGTGCATGGCCGCTCCGCCGCTATTGATAACATAGATGGTGATAATGGGAGAAGTAAACTTCACATTCTACAAGTATTTTGTTCCTAATATTTCTGAAGAATTAAATCAACATCAATACTCAATAGTTATGGACTTACTCCTCTCCAACATCTCTGAGTATGTTGGTTAGCTGATTTGCAATTCCTAGGGCCAAGGCAGCATTGTATACACTCTCTGTTGTGGCTTGTGAATTTGGTGAAATGCCCATGATTGGAACACTCATTATACCAACTGTCCCAGCAACATAGTAACAGTAAAGATATAGTT
>PYAF01004620.1:1245793-1282127 GCA_007407185.1 Glycine tomentella
GATACCACTTGTTGGGAAATCGAGGGGGGTAAAGATCAGGGGGATTTACACGAGCAACCATATAAGTGAATTAGACACCACACTTTAACCCAAAACCTTAAGGCTCAGGTTTATGGGTCTTCGCCTCACTTATATGGTATTCAACTTTTCTAATTCTATCCGATGTGGGACTTTAACTCACACTTGTATTCCAACAATAGTTAATACTTAATTCACTCCCAAGATTTTATTACTAATCTGTCTTAGAATAGTTCTAACGGGGAGTTCATTCACTAAAAAATAGTTTCCCTTTTTTTTGTGGTAAATTTAATAATATCTTCAAGTTGCTAAAGTTGGGTGTATTGAAGGCGTCTAATTTCATACTTCCAATGATCGATGAAGAAAAAATTGGAAAGTATGCTCGTCATTGAACTGGATTTAGGTATTTCTCTGTTATTATTGAATAACAAACAAGTCACAATTAAGTTAAAATAAAAACACAAATTTTATCAAATCTTGCCATAAGTAATCCAAAATAGTAGAATATGATAAGTAATACATAAATCTAGTTTAAATATTTTGGAATATGAAAAATCTAAAATAATTATTCTAGAATAAGATATTCTTTTGGAATGATAATTTCAAAAAAAGTGTATGTAGAAAGAATATTTTTGTTCTGACTGAAATGATTTGTTCGGTTGAAAGAAAAAAAAAAGATAAAAAAAGAAAATTTTAAAATTTGAATTGAAAATAATATAGAAGTAACGACTTCAAGGTGGCATCCTTATCTTGTGCATTTGCCCAAACTTATGAATATACGTACTAGCCATGTTTGGTGAATTTGAGAAGCGTGCTCTGCCAGTTCAGTTTCTGTTAGAAATTTTAGTTTATCTTGTTAGCTTAGATTATGGCATCTTGACTAATGATATATATTAGCATTTCATTATTTCTTTGTTAAGTATTAAGAAATCATCTTTGCGATGTGATTATTAGGTGGATGAGGCGATGTGGGTTACAGAAAAAGCTATGCTTAAAGCCAAATCAGACTGGAAAGAAGCTCATGCTTTGATGGAGGATCTCATGTTTAAGCCCCAGTTTTTAACATTAAAGTCTTGGGTTTGGGCTGCTGCAACGGTTAGTCGTTTTTTACAAAGCTAATGTCTTCCAGGGATGAGATTCATACTTTCTTAGAGCACATAATATGAAGGATGCATATAGTTTTAATGACATAATTTTATCTAGAAAAGCAAGAAGGTCCATAGATAAGTGGAAATTAGCTGTCCAATGGAGGCTAAGTATAAGGAAGTCCCTTTTTATTGTATATCTTATTGCAATGAAATACTGGATTCTTTCTTAAAATAATGCTTTGACGAACTGCTTGAAGTGTAGTTAAGGTTTTTTCTTTTATGTTTTCTACTTTTCTTTCTTCAGATAATAGTTTCTTATTGATTGAAAGAAGAGAAAGGATATATTTACCAGAAATGGCTGAAATAGGAAAGTTGTAAGTTGAAGCTTTTGCATCTGCATGCTAGTTTTGTATCAATGATTTTAATGAAGTGTTTAATTTATGTGTGCTAGTGTAAGGTATGATGGATTTGCAAGGGAGTCTAAGTAATTGTCGAATTTTTGGCTATGTCTAGCCATTTAGGTGTTAAATAATAATTATTGTAAGGTATCATCACCAAGGTTGTCAGAATCGTGATTCTACTTAAACTTATAGAGGTCTCGTACAATCAAATTGTAAGAGTTTATTTCAAACAAAAGGTGTATAGTAAGCAATAAAGGGTGCAGGAAGCAAACTGGCCCAAATACAAACAAAACCTAATCCTCCCCGTGCATGATTCCTAACATTTCCCTAAGCCAAACATCTCCCTAAGCCAACGTCTTCGCGACTCTTGCAATTCCGACATCGCCCTCCTCCGCTGCTCCACCCACAACCTCGTCCTCTGTCACAACTTCGATGTGGACACCCACGGTGGCGACGCTTCATCCCTCCACCACCGCCACCGCCACCACCTCTACGGCCTCTCTGGCTGCCCCTTACACGGCACATGAAGGTAATAGTGTAGACTCGTCAACTCTCTCTCTAATTCGCGAGTTTGCTTAAAATTGACTGAGTTTACTTCTAATTTAACTCGTGGATGGGTGATAGACTCGTAGAATCGTATAAATTTGCGATTTAAATCGCGATTTTGATAACCATAATCGTCACCTTAATTTTCAATACCATATTTTGCATTCAAATTTAATCCCTCATTTCTTTTTTCTTTTTATTGTTACAATCAAATTCTTTAATTATTTTATTACTATAAATATTAAATCACATTTCCTTTATCATATATTTTTTATATTCTCGAATTCTCAAATTTGTTTATATAATTGCCATGGATCCATTTTCAAATCCCTGAAAATGAAACTCAAGGGCACAGCTGCTGAACCTAAATAGCATTAGTAATCTTGAAAAAGAAACCATTAGAATTGCTTTAATTTCAAACTTTTTTCACTCAAAAGTCAAAAACTAACAAAAACATAAATCTCCCACCATTGAAAATTTAAAATTTTAAAGCCATCCTCAAACCAGGGAAAGTATTCTCTCTTCATAAAAATTAAATAAATAAGATCAATTTGTACAAATTTCAAAAAGAGATAGACACAATTTTGATATATTCTCATCAAATGCGGCCTGAACATCTATTTTTTTTTTTAAAAAGCAAAAAAAGAGATTTATGTAAAACAATAACAAAACAACTTAATTAACACAGTAGTAATTAAAAAGTTAAAATATAATTTTGAAAAAATATTAAGAAACTAAAATTACACTAAATCGTAATTGGGAAATGAATATGCATTGCGTCCAATGCCCATCAATCCCATTTGAATCGCAATCTAACGAAAAACATTTCGGCTACCAGCATTGACTGTTAATTGGACATATGGCCAAAAAGTTATTTTCAACCCTTCTATTTGAGAAATAGCAACAGTTCTTAACTTGTTGGGGGCACTGAAGGATACAAAACTTACAATTTAACCCAATAAAAATTGTATCTTAGAAAAAACACGAATAAAAATTGAAAAAACTTTACTGAAATAAACCAGAACCAGTTATTTGGTTATGATCGAAATCAAACATTTGTGCGGTGGAAGAACTGGCAATGATGTTATACGAATAGATGGATCAGATTTATTTGGCTTGGTTTCTCAAAAAGAGAAAAATCGCACAGTTTGTTCAGCGTCGATCATCTGGGGAAATAATCATCACTTCCATCTCCACATCATGATAATGCACATTGCAATTCCGACAATTAATAATCAGACACATGATTTTCGATAAAAATCGGGACTTCAGCTTGAAATTTGAACACGCCCTAATAATAAAAGAGAAAAAAGAATCGGATTTTATAACCTAAAGTTGACTCTAATGGCATACAAATTTATATGCAAATTTTACACACAAATAAGAGATACCGATAAACCTAAACTAAACTAATATGCCTATGGGATTGTAATGCGAATAGAATTTGAAGTTGGAAGAAAAATTGCTATGACAGTGGTGAAGGTGAGGCCGTGTATATATAAGGAGGGTAAAACCCTAATTTGAGGTTGGGAGAAGTTTCTAGTTCTAATTGTTGTTGATAAAAGCGAAGAGGCTTTTACTTTCTGCACCTTCTAATTTGCTTCATGTACCTCCAAAAACATTGCAAATCAATAGACAAAGATATCCCTTTCACCAGGCACCACTATTCCAGAATGGCTATTTGGAAGAATAACTTTTCTGAAATAGATTCTAGAACACGATTTTCGTATTTTAGAATAGTTATTTCGGAATAAAATAACTAATCAGGAAACATATTCCATAATATGTATTCAGAAATAAAAATAAAAACATGTTCTACAAAAAATAGGAGGCGCAGGAAGTAAAAGTCGAGCGAAGGAAACGACCCTTTTGCTGCAGTCCAATTGCGGATTCTATTTGCACTAGTGAGCATGATTGGCCTGTTGCATTAATCCTGTTCAATTTGAGGTTGAATTTGACCGGTTTGAGTTTTAAAATTTGATCCAATGCATTTTGAGAATGAATTTGAGTTATATTTCAGATCATCTTGATCCAGTTTAGTGTTTTATATTTTCTTTTTTTAAAAAAAAAATAGAATTTTTTTTTAACAACTGTGTATTAATAATAGGAAAAATATTTAATAGTTAATATTTTATATAACATAATATTATAATTATGATGCAATATTTATTTTAAAATTGATATATTGTAAAATATACTTTAGTTTAAATTTTATACTTTTTCATCATACAATTTAATTATACACAATATTAATATTGATATATTACTTTCCAAAGTTGGATTAACCTAATCTTATCTCATATTTTTTGAGTCTTAATCAGGTGAAGTTCAAATTCAAATAAATGAAACAATAAAACAATTAAGGTCGAGTAGTAGGGACAAAGATAAACTTGTCCCAACTTACCTCATGCTTTCCCCTATTTTGCGCAGCACATTTCTAGACCAACCCTACTAATTACACTACGTAATGTATGAAAAAAAACCACATTACAGAAACTAGTTTCTATTTTGCAATGTAAAAATTACATTATAGAAATTAGTTTTCATACGATCTTCAAGAAGCAAAAAAGAGAAAAAATGAAATGAAATGAGAAGGGAGTATATGGTGGGGAGAGTGTGAGAAAAGGAATGATGAAGGTGAGAAAAAGAAGTTGGCCATGGACGAGGGAGTGGAGCGGGGGAGACTGTAGGGAGGTGAGGAGAGTGAAGGTGAGAGGGAAGAACTGAAGAAGGATATTTCAGAAATATAAAATAAAAAAGTAGGGGTGTGAAGAGAAAAATGCAAAAAAGAAGGGTCAGTCTTCTCACAGTCTGACTCACTAAACACTCTTTCGTCCTCCAAGAAAAAGTGTAAGCAAATGCCGTGAAGATGGCCATCTTTTCATATTCGTTTTCTGTTGATCATCATATGGCACCCCAAGACAAAGAGAAGAAACGAATGATTCCTATAATTCCGTGATAGAAATAATATTCCCACACCTTCCTTCACTTTTTAAAACAACGAAAGTCTCTTCTCAAAACTCAAACATTCTTTTCCTTTCCCTCCCTAAGCAAATATTCCTTCTCCAACTCATGCACTTACACCTAGCTATATCAAAGCCTTAAAGTTATTATAATTCACATGACGTACACATAGTAGCCATGCATATAAATTGAGACACATCTCATTTGACCACCAATCAAGATCCATCTGAATTTCAAAACCTTAATTAACATTTTCTCTTTTGCTTTGTACGTTTAAATGGCTTCTGCACCAGCCTTAAAACGCACAGATTCTGTCGTTGATAATATGCCTGATGCATTGAGGCAGAGCCGGTACCATATGAAGAGGTGCTTCGCTAAGTACCTTGAAAAGGGTAGGAGGATTATGAAACTTCATCATTTGATGGAAGAAATGGAACTAGCTATAGATGACAAAAGTGAAAGAAGTCAAGTTTTGGAGGGCATTCTTGGCTTCATATTGAGCTCCACACAGGTTCTGTGTTTTCACTCTTCAACTTATATATACATGGCAATAATAAATAAATAAATAAATAAAGTGGTCACATCATTATCAACTAAGAATTTTTAACTTTGATTATGTAAGTATGATTATATGCATTAAGTATATTATTATATTATTGGTGGGAGATTAGAATAATATACATGAGGCAATAGATTCCAACCTTAATGTGACCCTTATACAAAAACCAAAAGAAAAAACATTAAATATATTGTTGAAAAGTTTTATATCCCGTGCCTCAATAGTTTTATTGGACAACTTCTCTTAACGTAAATTTAAGAAGAAAGCTAACATAGTATCAAGAGTTTAAAACCATATTGCCTTTTCCTATTTTGACAGCATTAATAGAGGGAGTGTTGCTTTTAACATCAATTTGTTTTAAAATAAAATCTAACATCAATATATAATTTTGATATTGTTAGCATGAGTGCTGTTTCATTATATGTTCCATATATATATATATATATATATATATATAATATTGCCACATAATTAGCTAGTGGATTTTAATGTTGTGCACCTGAAACTTGCAGGAAGCTGTTGTTGATCCACCATTTGTTGCCTTTGCAATAAGGCCTAATCCAGGAGTTTGGGAATTTGTAAAGGTGAGCTCTGAGGACCTTTCTGTTGAGGCTATTACCCCCACAGACTACCTCAAATTCAAGGAAAGGGTACACGATGAAAAATGGTAAATCATTTATCTTACATTGTAACTTTCTAATCATCAACGCTCATCAATATCCTCCTTTTCTCCTCTCTATTTGCATCTTTTCCTTAAGCCAAATTATCATTAGTACCATTGACATGGCATAATTTTCATCACATTCTTAATTTTTGACTCACATATTGATCCAATTAAATGTAAATAAGACGAATTAGAATACTGTTTGACGAAATCTTTTCACACCGCACTTACACGTGGAAGATCTAGTGTAAGTTGAACACTTGGTGTAAAATGGTCAAATAGTATAGTGTTGCCTATTCCATCCAACAAGAAAAATTCACTTGAACTATGCTTTTGATGTATAACTTGGCCCTATATTGAAGGGCAACCGATGAGAACTCATTTGAAGCAGACTTTGGAGCATTTGATTTCCAAGTTCCTCAGTTAACCCTCTCTTCTTCAATTGGAAATGGACTGGAATTTACTTCCAAGTTCTTAACTTCAAAGTTAACTGGGAAATTGGAGAAAACACAGGCTATAGTGGACTACTTGTCAACATTAAATCATCAGGGAGAAGTAAGTGAAATAACATGAGATTAAATTTATAAATATTATACTACAACACCAAAGTTATACCTTATAATATAATATTCATTTTCCTTTTTGTCATCTACACTGGCAGAGCCTGATGATAAATAACAGCCTTAACTCTGCTGCAAAGCTCCAGATGGCACTTATAGTGGCTGATGCATTCCTCTCAGGACTTTCCAAAGACACTGCATATCAGAATTTTGAACTAAGGTAAAGAGTTTGTTATTTTTCTATAAAAGAGACCAAGGATATTTGAAGTTTTAACCCAATGGTAAGACCAAATTCATTGACAGGTTTAAGGAGTGGGGATTTGAGAGAGGATGGGGAGATACTGCAGGAAGAGTGAAGGAGACAATGAAAACTCTATCAGAAGTACTCCAAGCACCAGACCCGATGAACTTGGAGAAATTTTTAAGCAATTTACCAATAATATTCAATGTTGTCATCTTCTCTGTTCATGGTTATTTTGGGCAAGCAGATGTTCTTGGCCTGCCAGACACCGGAGGCCAGGTAAAATGTATACCATTAGGAATAACTAATTTGATTATAAGGGTAAGTTGATAGAAATTGTTCACCATGTAGCAAGGTCAATAAAGTTTTCTAATTGAGAAATGATGGCAATACACTGCTTTGAACACACTCTACTATTGATTGAAAATTACATAATTTTGTGGAAGTCAGTTCTATTTTAATGAGTTTTACTCATGATTTTTTAATTTCAATAAATTTTAACCAATGTTAGAAAATGTATTAGAAGAACTTCTTAACTAACACTCCTCCTTTATGATATCATGTCAAATGCTATTTCTATTAAAAGCGGGAAAAAACTGATGTAGTTAAGAGATGGCTCAAAGGCAAAATGCTTTTTCATTTCTAATACTCATTGAGAAAAGTACAACAGGTAGTTTACATATTGGACCAAGTCAAGTCTCTGGAAGCAGAGTTGCTTCTGAGAATCAAGCAACAAGGGCTAAATGTGAAACCTCAAATTCTTGTGGTGAGTTTCATGCAAAAGGAATGAAGAATTATCTCTTTCTATATACACTTGAACTTACTAGAATCTTAAGAGTATGCTATTGATCTTGATAGGTAACAAGGCTCATTCCTGATGCTCGGGGAACCAAGTGCCACCATGAGTTGGAACCAATCAGTGATACCAAGCACTCCCACATTCTACGTGTGCCTTTTCAGACAGATAAAGGAATCCTGCGTCAATGGATTTCTCGTTTTGACATTTACCCCTATCTTGAGAGGTTTACTCAGGCATGTACAGTATACCTGATACCTGATTCAATATTCTTTAACTGGTATCTATTTTCCCTATTATGAAGTTTCCTTCTTAGTTATGACCATACTTTGGTTCATATTAATAGGATGCAACAGCCAAGATTCTTGAGTTCATGGAAGGGAAACCAGATCTTGTTATTGGAAATTACACTGATGGAAATTTGGTAGCATCACTAATGGCTAGAAAACTTGGGATAACTCAGGTCACTATAACTTTGGTTAAGTTTTTCTTTCGACTGTTTTTGTGGCTGCACAAGTATATGTCTTTTTTCGCTACGTGTACTGATTCCATAGCTTGATTGAAAACCAGGGAACTATAGCACATGCTTTAGAGAAGACCAAGTATGAAGACTCAGATGTCAAGTGGAAAGAGTTGGACCCCAAGTACCACTTCTCGTGTCAATTCATGGCGGATACAGTGGCAATGAATGCATCTGATTTCATCATAACCAGCACATACCAGGAAATTGCTGGAAGGTTTGCTCAAATAGCCTTACAAACATGTTAATGAGAACAAAGTATAGTACCCTAAAATGAAATCTGAATTTTTTTAAGTTGATATTTGCAGCAAAGATAGACCTGGACAATATGAAAGCCATGCTGCATTTACCCTCCCAGGGCTGTGTAGGGTTGTTTCAGGGATAAACGTGTTTGATCCGAAGTTCAACATAGCCGCGCCAGGAGCTGACCAGTCTGTGTATTTCCCTTACACAGAGAAAGAAAAAAGGCTCTCTCAATTTCACCCTGCCATTGAGGACCTTCTCTTTAGTAAAGTGGATAACATTGAGCATATGTAAGTGACTTTGTTGCACTGTTGCATATTAACATTTATGAATTACCACATTCTTCCAATTGAACGACTTTCGCTTTTGGAATTGTTATGGAAACAGTGGATATCTAGCTGATAGGAGGAAGCCAATCATCTTCTCAATGGCAAGGCTGGATGTTGTGAAGAACTTAAGCGGGTTAGTTGAATGGTATGGCAAGAACAAGAGACTGAGAAATTTGGTGAACCTTGTAATAGTAGGAGGCTTCTTTGACCCTTCAAAATCAAAAGATAGGGAGGAAATGGCAGAAATAAAAAAGATGCATGACTTAATTGATAAGTACCAACTCAAGGGTCAATTTAGATGGATTGCTGCACAGACAAATAGGTATCGCAATGGAGAGCTCTACCGTTGCATCGCTGACACAAGGGGAGCCTTTGTGCAGCCTGCTTTGTATGAAGCATTTGGATTAACTGTCATTGAAGCAATGAACTGTGGCTTGCCCACTTTTGCTACCAACCAAGGAGGTCCAGCAGAAATTATTGTTGATGGGGTCTCTGGCTTCCACATTGACCCCCTCAATGGAGAGGAATCAAGCAACAAAATCGCTGATTTCTTTGAGAAATGCAAAGTGAATCAATCACAATGGAACGTGATTTCTGCAGCTGGATTGCAGCGCATAAATGAATGGTAACCAACTTATCATATCATATCATATCATTTCCTTAGCTTCAAGCTAGTACAGTTATTATTTAACAATTATGTTACACCTTTGTGTAGTCAACATTCTCTTTTTTATGCATCAATGAGAAATTAAATTTCAAACGTGTTACATGTCTTTGTCTTATAGCTATACCTGGAAGATTTATGCAAACAAGATGGTAAACATGGGGAACATTTACACCTTTTGGAGGCAAGTGAATAAGGAGCAAAAGGAGGCAAAGCAGAGATACATTCAGATGTTCTATAATCTTATATTCAAGAATTTGGTATGCCGATATTTAGTTTTTTAGACACATTCACCAATTACTGTGTTATGAGTTTCTGAAAAGGTAAACACTTTTGATATGTAAATGTCACAGGTTAAGACTGTGCCTGTTGCTAGTGATGAACCTCAACAGCCAGTAGGCAAGCAGCCGAGTCTCAAATCACGTAGCACGGGGTATGTTACTCAACCAATAAATCATTCTTCATCTTTGTGAAGGGAAAAAATTGTTGAAGTTAATTGAAATGTTGGATATCTCTATTAATCCTTCCCCTTAAGGGATTTGTTTCTGTGACATGCTTTTGAATTAGTCAAATTGTTACTTCATTATTTGTTTCTTAGCATGCACCTTTGTGCAGTTAAGAAAATGGTTTTCCATTTGATCCATGCTAACATCTTTTTCCTATTCCTTCTTGGTTTGCTGCATCAGACGTTCACAGTCCAGATTACAAAGGTTAGGCTAATTACATAGCACTTAATTAGCTCATGATTATTAGTTGTGTGTACTAAAAAATTACTTGCTTCCTTTCAGGTTATTTGGAAATTAATGTCTCAACCATGAAGCAAGTCAATTAGTACGATGCATCTTGTCACTCTGGATATTGATATTTCTCTGATGTATACAACTTAAATTTATGTTTATTTTTTGTTATTCATCAAACGGAGAAGCTCTGCTATTGTTGAATAATAACAATATTTTATGTGATCAATAAAATGCCCTATGTGAGGAAATTTAAAACGAAGATGGAGCTAAGTTTAATTTCACGTAGGAAGCTGAAACTTTATTCTTAAACTGTAATAAAGATATTATATGCTAACATCCTAAAACGAAACCCCGATCGAGAGACTTAAAGATTTACATCATATCAGTTTATCAAGGATACTAATTTAAATAAAGAGAAGTTCTAGGAAGATATTTTCAAAACATTCTTTTTAACTACAAAATTAAATGATATTCATGACGCGAGATTTATAAAATTTGATAATTTTTAATAAATTTTTCTCAATAAAAAAGATTATGTTTCAAAAGAATGAATATGAAAATACGTTCTTTATTTTTTTCTCAGCAAAATACAATATATTAAAATAGGTACAAGGGATGCCTAAAACCCACATACAAGAAAATACTTGAGAATTTAATAAAATTAAAGAAGGTTATTCGCTATTTGTCTTAAATAAATATTTGAATCCAATGTAATTGACGGCAAAATGTTACACAATCAATATAATAATTGATCAATCAAAAGTTATTGAAAAAAAGGTGGTTCAACATTTATATTAGATCACTTAATCCAGGATTGAGGATTTCTAGCTTAGATATAGAGTCATAATATTATTTTACTTCAAAATGAGTCGATCTAGTAGGAAAACAAATTAAATGTTAAATAAAAAACTCTAATAAATACATACTAAATACACAAAAAAAAAATACATAACAATGAGTATAATGATGTCTTTTAGTCTTTTTTAATAAATCAATCCAAATATCCACATTTACTGGTCTATCTATAGATTACATTTTTTCTCACCCATAATGCTCAAGGCCTTTTTAAGAGATTCAAAATATAGTATTATTCATACATCAGGACTAGTTGGTTAACATTTGAAATCCTTTAATAAATTATTATTATTATTTTAAAATATTAAAGATGAAGTTATTTGAAACATGATGTTGATTTGACATTTTAATATGACATATATAAGTTATAATATGAATTTTCTTGCTATTTTTATTACTATATTTTATTAATAAAGTAAATATAATTAATTGTGGTTTGACATCTTATTCATTTTACGTTTTCATGAGTTACAGTTGATTTGTTTATTCATTTAAATTAAATTATTTCATTCATTTTAGAGGGATAGATTAAATATTTTAAAAGTTATATTATTTTTTACATTTAATTAAAAGTAACAGTTTTGGATCAGTAAAACATTTCTTATGTTTAATTGATTCTCAAGCTCAAAATCTAGTTTCGAAAACATTCATTGCAAATCGGTGGGAAGGTAAATAAACGTTCATTTTTTTGTATGGTGACTAATGGTCAACTTGATATTATCTAACTTTGTTCACTCTCTAATAATTACTATACGTACTGATCAGTTGGTGAACTTCTAGTATTTCTTTTGTTGGATTTAATCTCTTTCATCCTTTTAATTAATTAAGTTCTTCTGAATGTTGACATGAATATAGTTATCTGACTCTAAATTATTCAGGCAATGAAGACTACAAATAGATTTTACAACTCGATAACACCAGAGAGCATAACCTTATGAAACTGCAAATATGCCCTCTTTGAATAAATTCTATTTGGATGAAGGCCATCGTATTCAAACTTATTACCATTTCATCCGATTGAAAACCTTGGGTGCACTTTTATTTGTCAAAAAAGGATATATAGTATGATCTTGATAAAACTTGGACGACCAAATCAATTATATTAGTGTAGTCACAAACTTTGTTTTAAACGAGCCTATCTAGATCAAACCACTTTTACAAGGGAAGACTAAACCATTTAATGAAAGATGTAGTATTGTAGAAATTAAATTTTTGCATGTTAAGGAGTTACATTAGTGATTGTATGGTAATATTAATTTTTTTTCTTTAAAAAAAAAAATCGAGACCTGCACGACACGGCATTTTGTATATAAAATTTGAGTAATTTTCAAATAAAATTTACAAGAGTGAGAGAAGGAATTAAAAGTAAACATTCTATTTGTAATTAAGATTCAATACACTTAAGTCTTGACCAAAGAACAAAGTGATACTAAAGTAAAATATAACAAGTATATGGATACATCAGCCTCCTACTTAACTGGGAGAGAAGCACAATTTGAGCGTTCCCAAGCTAATTCCTCACAAGTTAGAGACAAAATTAAATGAATTTAAGAGATCAAGGGTTAACTACCATATTTTGGCTAGCCCACATGGTACAAAGAGCCAAAGATATGGTGAGAAAAATGCCTATTTTCTTCAAGACTGCACTTAATCCTTTCTCATGACTTTTGACACCAACAAACCAATTAACCTCATTATTTGACTCATTCCAAATTTCCACTTCTTCCTTCAAATAAACACAATGCATCAAAACAAGTGCAAAGAAGAATACAATTGCACTTGCTATTGTCTTTGAAGGCTTTATAAGCTTCCCCATCACATAGGCCTTAACCTTATTCCTTAATAAAGACCCTTGGTTCTCCATTATCATTAGCATTGCCTCTGCATTCTCTACATAATGATTGTTATGTGCCATCACTGAATTGATGAGGTGAACTTGAACAGTTTGTGAAGGAACTATTTGGTGAAAGAATGTCTCCACTACTTGATGAGTCGAAACTAACATTCCACGATTGACCTTTATTTCCTCAACGACCTCAAAGCTAGGAGAACTTGAATAATAATCATCCATGTTACCATCTTCTATGAAGTTCTCGTTAGGGTCATCATTGTCATTGATGAAGCCCAATGAGAAATCGTTGATTTCAGTGTCGTCATTGTGTTCCTTGTTGCTATGTTGCTCAGATTCTGATCATCCAGCAATTACTAGAAGATTAGAAGTTTGCATAAACCCTTATCATTTACCGAAAAAATAAAAATAAGAATAAATCCAAGCAACCATGCATGGGATTCTTAATATATACCTTGCACCTCATTTTCTTCCCTGTTAGTTTGGAAGCTTGAAATATCTTCTATTGGGACAATCTTTTGTTCTTCCATCTGTACGTCCAATTGGTCAGACTAATAATCATATAAACTTATTGATCATTAATAAATTATCAAAAAAAAAAATTGACCCGTAGAAATCAAAAGACCATATTAAAAAATTTTAAATAATTCTTACATTATGTTCAACTAATTGAATTAAATTAAATATTTTAAGAGAGCTCAACAAGGTATCAAATTACACATTCGATAGATTGACACTTCCAAGTTAAAATATAAAATTTCAGTAAAAAATAAGATAACTAATAATAATAATTAAGAGAAAAAAATATTATTTTTATAAATGAGAAAAATTAATGGTAAATAAGTTTTTCAATTCAAGGGATAAGAAATAAGACATACAGTGAGTGGACACAAATGATTTCAATCCCTCTAAAAATTCCGTTAAGATATATATAATTCATTTTTTTGGGCAATAATAGCCTTAAGCCAATTCATACAGTTTTCTCATTGAAATAAAATCTTAAATGGGCTAATTAAAATTCATGTAACAAAGAAACTTGAACAAATAAACAATATTACTATACCTTTTGTAAATCTTCACTTGACATTCCAACCCATCTTAAATTCTCCACCATCCTCTCTGCCTTAAATTCTTCATCCACATCTCCGATCTCTATTGTCCTTGTGTTTGCATCTTCCCATGTTTTGTCAGCATACCTCATTGAGCTCATTTCATGATTTGAATGATCGTAATTAGTGCCAACCATGAAGGTAAAATCATCTTCACGAGGAGCATAATTATCATTATTGCCACCCCATTCCTGCGAGTAGTTGGATTGATTTATTAATTCCTGAGAAACTTGAGCAACTGAAAGAATTTCCTGCAAGATATCTGTTTCAGTTCTGCTTCCTTGCATGGAACCGGAGGCTTGTGCCATTTTCAGCTCTGAGATTCCAACTTGAGGGAAGTCATCCACCTCCAAAGGAGGCATAACAAACCTATTCTGCATCCTTGCGCACTCTAGTGCTATATCCACCTTCAAGTTAATTAAATCAAGTGTAAGAGGAAACATAACATTAAGCAAAATTAGCTTAAATACATTTTGTCTCTAAATAGTACTATATATATTTTTTAGTTGTAATTCTTACAAAATATTTATTTGATTTTAATATCTGCATTTAACAAAAATATCGGGGTTTTAGTTTCTCTCACTATTAATTATAAGCACATATTTTGTAATTTTTAAAAATTAAAAATGATAATATCTAAATTACAGATCTTGTTTGTACTTACATGTATTCAAATGTTTAATTTGGACAAAAAAGAAAACTGTGTACGTACCTTAGATGGAGGGTATGCTATGGCTCCAAAATTGGAAAATGAAGAAGTTGGAAGACTAAATAAAGGGTCTTGTGATGAGAAGTGTGACCATTTCTCATGATCCCTTGTCATGATCCCACTATTGATTGTGAGAGAAGTCTCATTTCCCATGTTGTGTGGTGAGCAAGCATCCACCAGCATAAAATAATTTGAGCTATCTAAATCTTCGCCCCTTCCTTCAGGGTATATTTCAATACTTGATGAATGATCACTTGTAATTTGGTTGGCATTGGGAACATTAACATAGTGATGCTCCCCAACTTTTGGAGGAATCACTGCAGTCTTCTTGACCACACGGCAAAGAGCATATGCATCCTGAAAAATTACATTTCCCCAAATTCAAAAGAGAGCCATATCAAGAATTCGAAAAAACATGCTTAGGGATTAGACATCTATGGTGTAAGGGTGAAGGGAAGAGGAAGAACTCATAGATTTAAATCTCTATCACTTATACTTTTTACAAAACTAATAAATTAATATTTATAGATAGAAAAATGTTGTAAAATTTTATCCAAAAGATACTCTACAAAGAGCATGGCTAACACAATTAATATCTTTTGCCATTTATACTTAATACTCTATTATATATATAAAGGATTTTGTTTGTATGTGTACGGTTAATATAAAGGAGTTTCATCAGTTAAATTTGTATCTATATACGTAAAAGAAATAAAATGAAAAAGTGATGAATACCTGCAAGCCTGAATTGGTTTCGCATTCTCTCTCATCAAGACGATATTCATGCATAACCCAATTTGTTCGAGAGCCATGGGGTGCTCTTCCTCGATAGTAAACTAGGGTTTTCTTCATGCCTACAGCCCGAGCCTGGGAATTTACTTTTCTATCCTTCCCCGTGGCCTTCCAATATCCAGATTTGGTTGCACGGTTTGTTCTTGATCCATTTGGGTACTTCCTATCTCGAGGGCTATAGAAATACCACTCCAAATCCTTTCCCGGTAACAATGATTTCCCTGTATTTTTTTTTTTTAAAAAAGGTTAAATATTCGAAATTAATTTTAATATTTTCATACGAACATGAAGTAAATTATCATACATATTCTAGCGAAAGTAGCAAAATTTTAATATTTTCTTCCATATTTCATAGTTTTCACATCAAATTCGTAAGGTGATAAAGCAAATGGCAATGGGAGAATAAGAAACGCAAAGTATATTGCATGGGAGTCGTGTATAAATGTATTAATTATATCGCGTACAATGCAATCCTTTCTTTATCATACGCTTTTTGACTTGGGAATCTACTATTGTCTCCTACTAGTTTACTACTAATCTTGACGGTCACAATAGGAACCCTAAAAGGTGAAGGGACCATCCTCTTTAAAAGTCTTAAGTACAGTCCTTTCCACCATGCATATATCGCATTAGATATTTTATGATAAAGCAGGAAAATATACTTGACCAAGAAAGCAAGTATGTGTTTCATCATCACTGAATAAAGATCGGAAGCAAATCTCGACAAAAGCGCGTGCCCACTTTTTTAAGATATAGTTTTTTGCATTCTAATAAGCTGTCCAAAATCATTAAGGAATAGTAATTTACAAATAAGCGGGAGAAAAAAGAGATCTTTTATCAAAACTTCTCTTGATGATGTTAAAATTTGCGCGTCATCATGGGATTTCCATATCTTCAATGTTCAAACTAAAGTCAACAAAATAAATTTCACATATAATATGGTGCTGGATGGTGTATTAGTTAGAATAAGATCGAATTTTAAAATCAACTATAATTTAGACGCGGCCATAATCCCTTTTTCGAAAATTTTCAACTTTTGATTTCTACAAGAAAAAAATTACTAGCCAGAAAAATAAAACAGTACAATATATATATATATATATATATATATATATATATATATATATATATATCCATGCACAAGATATGTAGTAAAAATATGTTATGTGTACGAGTAATAAGCATCTAATTAATTACCTGGCAAGTCCCATGGTTCACACTTATAGAGATCAACTTCAGGTATTATCTCCAACTCAATCTTTCGGCCATTGATCTTTCTTTTAAGGTAATAAGCAACAAGTTCTTCGTCAGTAGGGTGGAATCTGAAACCGGGAGGCAAAACAGGTGCCATGTGTATATATTTATTTATATACTTTGGACCTCCTTCTTCCTCTTATAGTTATCTAAACAACCTGCAATATCAATGAGTATACAAAGCTTCAATTACAAGTGATGAGAAGACCAAATTATACAAATCAAACCCTGCCATGCATAAACTAATCGTTCAAGAATAAAACCAAATTAGCAAGTTAAAACAAGCATAAACTTATATATATATATATATATATATATATATATATATATATAGTTATAATAGAGAGGGGAAGAAATGGCTAGCAAAGACCTTAGGGAAGAAGAAGATCCAAAGTCAGAAAGTGGGAGAGACAAATTAACACAAGGGCGAGATGAGAAGCAAAGAGGAGAAGGGGTGGAATGTGGGGCTTGCTTGGGGTTTTATTAAAGAGGACAAAAAGAGAAGAAGAGAGAGAGAGAGAGAGAGAAAAGTTGGAGGGGGGTTGTCACCCATTGATCTCTTTTTCTTTTTTTAAGTACTTTTTATTTGTTTTTATGATCAAATGGATGGATTCCTGTTATCTTTGCTATCAAGCTTGAATTAATGCCTATTTACTAATTAATTAATCCATGGGCAGCTATATAGATTGATTAATTAATTAATAAATATTATAATGTTATAGTAATTCTCTTCTCTTAATTCTGCACACATTGATCCTATGCTTCAAGCTTGTTCTTTCTTGGATTCTGGGCCTATAGCTAGCTATTATTCCAAAGAAGGATCTTTCAATAACCGACATTAACGTGATGAAAACTCTTAACAAAACCAACTATGGCGGCTGTACATAACTGAACAAACGGTCCTTTCACATTTGTTGCCAATCATTCTCTAAGCTTTATATATTTAATTGCTCCTTTTTTTCGTTCATGTGGACGATTGGTTATTAATAACTTGATTGAAGGTTGTTTCAAGCATGATTAGTTGTTTACTTCGAATTATAATAAAGTTTTCAATGAAAAATTTAATCTTATCAACCACAAGAAACACGTCCCATGTTGTTATACTTGTTTAAACGTTTGGTAAAAAAAAAGTACGTATTTAAACGTTTACAATTTGACTGTATTATATATACACGGCAATATTTTCGTATCCTCATCATCTTCTGCAACGTAAAATATAATTGGCAGTATTTACGAAATCGGGAGTTATTAATATTAGTAATATTTACGAAATAATATTACTATCGAAAAAGGAAAAAAAATAATGAAAAGAAAAGATCAAACTAGGCTTCATGTTTTAGTTTAAGCACTGGCTATCGATATGTGGCACATGGACAGCAAACTAATAAGTCCAAGGCGGGACCCATGTGGGGCCAGCTTTTGCCACGTGAACCAATTAAGTTATCCACGTGGCATGGCAGGATCACTTGTAAGTTATCTCATGCTTTTCCCATCATGCCAAAGTTCCTAACTCTCATGCTTTCCCTTTCATGAATCCATCTTTTGGTGCTTTTCTCCTTTATGAGTTTATGCTTTATCTTCCTAGTCTCCCCAGTCTTCATCCAATGTAGACCAAGTTCCTTTTAATTCATTTTTCCTCTCTCTACTTACATTATAAAAAATACAATGTGAAATCCAATCACTAATTGTAGGCGTAAAATATATAGTATTTAAAACATAGGAGTGAATAGTGTACCAAGCACCTAATTAATGAACCTCTTATGAATATATTTTCTTTTGGCTTCACAACTAATTTGCAGCAAAAATAAAACTAAAACCACCTAGAAATTGTAATTTATATATTTCAAATTATGATGATTTAATAAAGAAGATTCTTATTACATGAAAGGGACTTGGTTGTGAAAAAAGAGTATAAGAATGATATTTTTTTTTATCAATTTGAGTATAACAAGCATAAAAATAACTTTAGAGTATCCTAATTGGTTTCCACTTTTTAATTGTTTGTCATATTCAAAATAATTTATGTAAATGTTACTAAACTAATTATTCCTATTTAACCAATAAAAAGTTTGAAAAACATTATTTTAACAACAATTCATACAACAGTATGTATAACATTTTTTTTTATCTATCTCTCTCTCTTGGACATCATTTATTATATATCATAATAATAGAGAAAGATAAATACAAAAACTAATGTTATAGAAATTGTTGCATAAATTATTGAACATGTATCACATTTTCAAAAGATTTTAACATGAGCTTTAAGCTGTGGGATAATTATTAGTTATAAAATAATTTAGTTTTAGAAAAGCATCACGTTTACATTGTGCGACGAGTAGCATTTGGGCATCCAAAACACAACCAATTTAGAAGACACAAATCATATAATTAGTAACCCATGCATGCATGCAATGCAAAACTATGAAACACACTCAAACCAATTTATATAAGTGATCACAAAAGGTAGGTCGGTGTATTCTCCCACAACGAGAAAGCAATACACATTTGAACGCACGTATATAGCTTAATTGGGTTGTTTGGCTTCTTTCAATCATATATTTATAAATATTCTCAATGACAAAATATTATATTTACTTCCATATTAATTAATTTTTCAAAAAACTTATGCATGTATGCAAAGTATATTGCTGACGAAAGGAAACAATCTTGCATATCTTTTTCAGCTTGAAATCTGAAATTCTGAAAGCTCAAAAATACCTGTTCGTACTGAGGTGGCGAGGGTCCACATGGATCAAAAGCTTCCAGAGCAAAATAACGCTAAAGTAATAATTGTATAATTTGATTTGTATGGTTGAAGAAAATTTGAGAAAGAGTAAAGCTATGACCTAATTTGAGCTGCTGGTAAAGGTTTTCGATTAATAACAATTTTTTATTTTTTATTATTAGTAATCTTTGTCTCCCAAATTTTGGAAGAATAATGCGCACTTCTTTTCTTCAGTTTATTGGGTTTTTGTAATACTTTAATCTGACTAAATGGTATGACATATATAGTTCCCGATTCGATAGGATTACTCTAATTCTCAATATATCATGTACTCTCGTCTTTACGATCAACATACCAAATACTTTCGTTTTTTGAAGCTCATTCGAAAGTATCAATCCCATTGAAAGTCGAGAAGAATGGAATAGTGAGTTCAATGCTTGATAACTTGCAAACTATCCATTTATTATAAAAAAAATTAATTACGATTGAAATAACATCTCCATTGAGTAAAAATGTAAATTACAGTTTTATTTTTTAGTTTGGATTATGTACAATTTTAATCTCTTAAACTTTGTGAAAAAAGTTAAGCTCTTTCATTTTTAATGTTAAGCAAATTTAGTTTTATCATTAATTTTATTCTCCATAAAACTTTTAATTTTCATTTTTTCTAAATTTTTCAAAAATTGAATTATTTATATTGTATTAAACCTTAGTTTACTCAAAATTTTCACTAACTAAACATTGAAATTTTTCTAATAATAAAGAAATGTGAGACTCTTTTTAAACCCTAATATCACATCTTATAAAGTTTTTTCAATTTTTATAAATTTTAGCAAATGTCTAGCTTCTAAATTTTAAAATTATTTCATATTTAATCATGAATATGTGAATATTTGGATAGAAAATAAATAATTTGAAAATTTTTAATATAAAACATCATGACCAAACGAAACTGCTAAATTTCTTTTAAACAAAAGTAATTAAAATGAAAGAAAAAAAAATCAAAATCAAGTTTGCACATAATCCAAACTAAAGGGGTTGAAAGGGCAATCAAGCTAAAAGAATTAAATCATCATTGTTTTAATCAAGAAGCAATTGATTAGAGGCTGGGATCAGGCCACAAAAAACAATACACCTGTATTAAGAACAGGCAGACCATAATTAATTTCCCCTTGTTTCTTTCAATCCCATATATATATCAGTAGCACAAATTGGAATTGAAAGTTACTATGTAAGCTAGGAGAGAAGAGTTAAATAGATAGTTTATATGAAGTCCTATGTCGAAGTCCTACTCATAAGTCATAAGTTTAAACCTCAACACAGTTGTTATACCAAAAGGAAAGTGGAATAAGAGAGCAAGGAATTTTGATTTTTAGTACTACCACTATTGTTTTGGGTGAAAATCTTTCGACCCTTTATTTTTAAGAGATATGGAGATGAAGGAAACAATACATAACAATTAAGCTAAAATGTTTGATCTATTAGCAAACCCAGAGGTCATTATTATTTCTTATTCCCCTTATTTTAATTCAAGCCATCATATGAGAGTTGGCTAAAAACTAAAACAGCAAATTCTAATAAAGTGGAAAAGAAAGAAGAAAAAAAAGCAGCAACAAGCACCCTTCACTGCCATGAGACATACCATTAACCAAGCATGCTTAGTTTCATTCATTATTCAAGTCCTAACATCTTCCTGAAATGAAGGATAAACTGGTAGACCTTCTCAGGGTCTGGCAGAACTTTGGCAACAGATTCCCTTTGCAAACTCCTCTTAATCCAAGCTGAGATTTTTGGTGCGTGGTCTTCAACTTTGAAGCCACCAAGCTTCTCATAGGCCAAAAACCAAGCTGAATGACCAATGGCTATGATGTCCACATAACCAAAGGCATCACCTCCAAAGTAGTCCTTCTCCCCTAGAACTTCCTCAAGATGCTTTAAAACTTCAATGAAGTCCCTAGTGCCCACTTCTCTCTCTTCTCCATTGCTTCCCCAGATACTCCTCCCGGTTTCAAATACCTAATTCCAAGTATAAAAGTAACCATCCATAATCATATATGCACACATAATTCTACATATCATTAATTTAACCTCTAATTTAAGAGAAATTGTTACATAGTCGGAACCACTATAATACCAACTAATCTTCATATGATAAGTGATTAAATATTCTTAATTATTTCTTGTGATTACAAAAACTCTGAGTACATGTCACACAACGATTAGACATGAGCATAACACACCATGTTGATTGAAGACTATCTAACTATTTTTCCTAAGGTAGAGATTTGGATATTAGACATAGTTTTTTGGGGTTTATTTCAATCTCTTATGTAGGGGGTCACAAAAGTTTCATATAGTGTCAAAATATAAGAAAACAAAATTTCCACACGATACCCTTAGACATTAAGAATGAGGCAACAACTAACCTTTTTGTCAATGTAATCAGTCCAGAATCTGGCTTGTGCACGATCATAAGCAAGAGTTGGAAGCAGTGGGTTGGAAGACCAGACTTCATCAATGTAGCTAACAATGATAGAAGACTCGGCTAGAGGTTTGTCATTGTGCAAGAGCACAGGAACTTTTTGATGAATAGGATTTGACTTAAGGAGAAGCTCACTCTTGCCTCCAAACAAATCCTCTTCACTGGCTACATAATTCACCCCCTTCTCTTCCAAAGCAACTTTCACTCTTGCACAAAATGGGCTAGCCCAAAAGTCCAAAATCTCAACCTTGTCACCCTTTGACATGTTATTGTCCTCTAAAGTTTGATGTCTTTTCCTTTCTTTTGGGGTGATTAGAAGACGTGAGGGAAGTTCAAATTTATAGTGAACAATTATAATTAGATTAAATCTTTGGAAATTACACGATGCCTACAATGTTCTGTTTTTTTTTTTTTTTTGCAAGGCAATGCCTACATTGTTCTTGGTTTAGTACTTCACAATGTTGCAACAATCTTGTAAGTGTCAATTTCTGTGTTTTGGTTTCAACAGCCTTTAGTGTGAGGTGTCACTGAAGTTTGCTGAGGGGTGGGAAAGGATGTAGTATCAAATGGCCGGCCGAATGACACGTATTCATGTTTTTTTTATTATTATTATTGACTATGAATCCAAAGTTCCTAACTGTGATTTGTCCTCAACCTACAACTTTTCTTCATTCTTTAGATTTTTAAGTGAATACATATTACTTAAATTTTGTACAAGTAGCTGGTTCAATATTGAAACTCCCATGAATTATTTTATGCTTTCATAGAAATTTTGAAGCTTTAAAAATAACAATGAATAGGCATGTGCTATTTTTTTGTGTGTGTGTATATTACACCATTAAACTCCAGCCTATCTATTACCCACAATCAAACCGTGCTGTTAAACCAAACAGCTTAAACGTTTCAATCTTGGCCACATCAAATTCAATCAATAACAAAAAAAAAAAAATGTGTTCAAAAGAGTAATATTTAGCATTCCTGTCGCATAATAATTGATCAGCTATTCAAAAATAACGACATCTTTTGCTTAATTACAGGACAATTGGACAAACCAAACTTTTTTTTGTGCAAACACCTTTCAACCAAGTACCAACTCACTGACTGAAAGGAAAATTCAGAACTGAAACATAGCCAAAATTATGCAGGGAAACGGTACCCTTGATTGGATTTGAAAAATAATCATCTGTTAACATTCATTACACTTGGAAGTGGAAAATAGCAATCGAATCATGAAATGAATATATGATATGAAACCGTTCTGTACATATATGTACAAAAGAATTGCACCTTCTGATTTTTCCAATACAATGTATGTCCAACATAACTAACTTTATCCCTATTGCACAGCATTGGCCTTTGAAACTTTTAAGCAAACACACATATGAAGAAAATACTCGGGATTCATCAAGTTGTTAACCACCCAAGAGAAAGGTATGTCTAAAATTGGTTCTATTCCTTGAATGCGAACAAGTTTGATTTCAGCAATCTCAAGTGTGTTGCAACATGACCTTTCTCCCTCTTCTCCACTTTGGTTAATGTTTGCATCTCCTTCAGTTACAAAGGAATTTTCCAGAAAAAACTCGGGTAATATTCTTTTAACCGCATCATTTAAGCTAAAATATTTACCTGCATGCAACAGATGTATGCATCTCATTCAGTTAAAATTGTGGGAAAGTAAAGATGATGCTAAGAATAAAATCATTTATACTAATTGTAAGCAATTTAAGTAGAGGCAAAGGAAGAGAAAAGGAAGCACCGACACTTCAAAATAGTAGCCATACCCATGCCATACACACATTAAGAGACTTCGAATACAATACAGCTGGCATTTTACAATTTCACTTTCATGCTTTGAACTTTTATGCCAGGTGAAAAATATTACAATAACTAGATAAATAATAGCATTTTATTTATTTCTAAAATGATTCACGCTAACTTTATCATTTTTTTTCAATTTAGGTTTAATTATGAGGGCAAGCCCTGACACAACAGTAAAATTGTGTTTTTGTGACTTGTTGGTCATGGGTTCGAATTTGGAAACAGTTTCTTTGCATATGCAAGGATAAGACTGCGTACAATATCCCTCTTCTTTACCTTTGCATAGCGAGGAGCCTCTAGACAATGGAGTACGTAATTTTTTTTTTTAGCTTTAATTGTACTTTTGATCCTATACTATACCAATGTGCATTTTTTTCCTCCAATAATTTTATACTCATAGAATTAGAGCAGGGTGGATGAAATGGCGAAGTGCATCGGGATTTTTGTGTGACCGCAAAATTCCCCTTAAGCTGAAAGGAAAATTTTATAGAACAGCTGTAAGACCGGCAATGCTATATGGAGCGAAATGCTGGCCAGCACATAGGCAATATGAGCATAAAATAGGGGTAGCAGAAAGGAGGATGTTAAGGTGGATGTGTGGATATACGAAAATGGATAAGATAAGAAATGAGGATATTCGAAGAAAGGTATCAGTGGTACCGGTATGTGAAAAGATAAGGGAGCATAGATTGAGGTAGTTTGGGTACGTTATGAGACGACCACTGGATGCTCCCGTAAGAACAAGAGTTTGTTACCAAGAGCTCAATACAAAGAGAGGTAGAGGTCGACCGAAACTTACCTGGGGAAAGGTAGTTAGACAAGACCTAATGGAGTGGGATATAGATTGACGGACGGTATGTCTTAGGACGGAGTGGAGAAAAGCTATAAGCTTGATGGAGGGTTAAACTCATTAGTGTTCTATGTTCCAGTTATTTCCTTGTTTTAGTTCTTTTCCCTTTCTTTTCTCTCTTCTTCCTTTCACCCTTTTTTCTCTCTTGTGTCTTATTTTCTCTTTTTTCTTCCCCTCTCCCTTTCTCTTTCTGTCTCATTTACATTTTATCATTGGGTTCATCTACCACCAACCCCAATTAACTTGGGGTGTTGTTGATGTTGATGTTGAATAATTTTATACTCAAATTATTTCTCCTAATTCTTTTAAATGCTTCAATAATTCTTCCTAAAACTTACAATTTCTCATTTTCCTCTCAAAATCTCCATCAATTAAATCAATCAAACCATTTTAATCCTCTTTCACTCAAAACTGACCAAGAAAAACATCATATTCCACCCAATATAAAAAAAAAAAAAAAAAAAAAAAAAACATCATTTTTCATGACTGTTTTCTTTCCCCATTGCCCACCAATCCATCCTTCATAAAACTACGGCTGATTTCTGCCCAGACACCATTGACAACATGATGACTATACTATTCACTTTACCATATGCAACTTCCCATACATGGAAAAAAAGACAGTCATGGAAAACAATCAATTTAAAAGTTACAAAGGAGGATTTTCTACAAGACATGACTTACCATCTTCCTTATAAATCTCAACAGGTCGATTGATATATGAGACTTTGTCCCAATTATCAATTTGTGGAGCATCTTCAAAATCATCAAACTCCTCATTGACAGTCCACAGATATAAACGAACAGGAATCCTACCTAACAAAAGATAGATATTAACCACACAAAATAAGCTTTTCAAGAAGCATTGATATACATGCTCATTGTCAACAAATAGATATTTATACAGTATTACAGTTTTAAGTACAATTAGAAAGTAAAGATAAAAATACGAAGAAAATAATCAAGTAAAACAAATAGCCTCAGTAATAGCTCTCGGCCTTTACACATGATCACACCATACAGATATCCTTTTTAAAAGGGCAAGCTGAGAGCCCACAAGGCACTCAGACTTGGTTAAATGCACTAAAATGTTTGAGAGATCCATAAGGAGGAAAGAGGCTCCTTGCCTGTGCTAGGAATTTTGAATTTAAAGATAATAAGATTATAAGAATAATCTTAATCTTTATAGATAAAAGAAGGAAATATTATCAAAAAGAAAGCACAGGGAGGCGATGAAATCATCTATAAAAGAAGAGGAAAAAAAAACAGCAAGAGCCAAATTGGCAACAAAACTAGTTAATATTGCTGACCAGTTTTCACTTGTCCTGTAACATCAGTATCCCCTGTACTTTGTGAAGATTTAACCAAGACTGAACTAACATTTTCCATATATTCATCTTCAAAAGCTCCAAGCTTAAGCTTAGATGCCACCCGTCGATAAGTTTCAAAATTACCTGCAATGCAGATGAGTATTGACACAAGTTCAAGATCAGAGGGCAACAAAACAAATTCTCCATAAATTACCAATGGCAGATGCAACCCTTGTTTTTTCTGGATTTTAATGTTGAATTATATTTTGACTATCTTATCTTTATGAATGTTAGGGTCAAATAGTATACATTCAAATTTGAGATTGGTTATATATTATTGTGCAAGTGCAACTGGCTTTTGGAATTGTATGTTCACTTGTGTGTTTTAAATATTTGTTGCCCAAAATAAAAACAGAGGAACAAAATAATTTGGTTATCTCAAACAACTGTTTCTCTATGGGAAAGGTCCTGTATGTCTCTCCTTAAGACACTTAAAAATGACAACATTTTAATCTTTATGTGTGTCAATAAAGATAGGGTATGTTTGATTTGCTAAAAGATGAAGGACAGAACAGCACAAAAACACTTGCCCTATATTTGATTTTAAAAGTTGTGATGGGATAGCACAAAAGAAAAAATGAAGCTTATGGAATGAATATGAAGCTTTCGTGCGAACAAACTTCACAACAGAAATTTATCAGCAACCTTGCTAACATCATATTGACTTGCCACCAAAATAACAATGGGGCCTTTTAATCTACACACTATCGGCAGACAAACAAGAGTAGGTCAGTAACTCAACACAGTCACCTCTATTTTAAAAACAGTTGCACTATCTATAATAGGAACTGATCTTAAATGTAGAGAAACAGGTAAAGAACTTGAAATTGTATTGATATTCTCTCTTATGCTGGTTCTGAATCAAAGTTATTGTAGAAATAGATATAAGGCTTCAAAGAGAATTACAAATGTAGTTTTGCTCTCTCTCCAATCCCACCAATTAACTATCAATAAAAAAACCAGCTCGGGCCCTACATGTTTATGTTGTTCCTATTTTGCTTAACATTCACCTGCTAATAATCTATTTGATTGAAATAAGTAAAAATCCTGTCCTCCTCCCCCTCCCAACACCTGGGTGAGGACATTTTAGAGGTCGAATATAAAATCACTCAAGGGCATACCAAAGAGAAACAGAATACCAGATTTCATAACAAGTAATTAGCAACTGTACCATTTAAAACAGAGCCCCAGAGCTCCACCTGATCAGTTTGAGACATGTTCATCACATTTTTGCTATTCCCATTTATTACATATGCAGCCTGCAGTAAAATCAAAATCCAGTTAATGACAGTGAACACAAGATCATTTAACATCTCACATGTATTGCCATTGGAATTTGGGACAACATAAGTTTTCACAGAAGTTAATTCTAAAACAGGGATGAGGGACATAAAGTTGAATGCAATATCCCACTTCCCTACCTAGAGTCCTACACCACCTAATTTGGCTGGAACACCCACTGCTCTGCAAGATAGTGCACTAACTGCTGCTTTCTTTTGTATTCCAGTCTAATTTACAAATTAAGGTTTGGTAGCAAAACATGGCCAGCGACTTTAAAAGTATTAGCATGTGAAATAAGAAAGTTGTGGATAGTCAGAAAAGGCCCACAATATGGAGGGTTTATTCTAGAAGGAATGAGAAGGGCATTGTGGAGAGCCAGTTACCTGAGGTTGAAAGTAGAGGGAAGGTAGATCACGTCGGAAAAGGGAAATTTAGTAAGCAGAGCAGAGAATAGGGGGTCTGTTATGGGAAATCATAGTTTATTAGGCATTTTGCTGAGCAGAGAATATTTTCAACGAGGAGCTTAGGCTCTGGTTTCTTTCTTTCACTTCTATAATAGTTCTTGAGCTCGCTTCAATTCAATAAAATTCATCTTATTCAGATTTTTGTTTTCTGGATTCCCATCACCTAAGCATATTATTACTAAATTACTAATCTTACTCTTACCTACTACTAAGCTCAAAGATGTCTTCCCTTATCATATCATTGCTAATTATATCATCAGTGCGGTAGTAAATAATATCAGTTGTTCCAAGATATGGAAGACCTGAAAACGTCATAGATTCCATTTGAGAACTCCTTATCTGAAAGAAGTAGTAGGTTCTAGCTAGGATATTCCAAAAAACCCATCAATCCATCAACTTTTTATTATTAAAGCACATTTTATAGCAGCTAAACATCACACTAACTTGGTCCATAAGCTTCACTTCTGTCCAGTAAACTGCCATTACCTTAACACATACTCAATAAGTCTTCAATTTAACCAAGTTCCACAACTGTTATCCATCCAAAACCATAACCCTAGCTCTTGACATCATAGTTTCATTACTATCCTATACCAATAAACCATGTAACAGACTCAGGTGAGATGTGTTTAAAGATTCATATAAGCAAATACCAGTAAATGCATATAATTGAGTGCATAAGCATCTTCTTTGAAAAGTTGAACAGGCATGAGACATCATATTATAAATCAAACAAGTACCATCATAAACACGGGCATACACAGAAGAAATCACATAACTGACCTCTTTCAGTGAGTTAATAAAGCTCCACTTTACACTGTCTTCACCTTCACAGGGAAGCAATACATTACTTGGATATCCTCTAAAGTGTACCTACAAAATTAGGCTACAGAGATTGAATATTGTTGCATGTGAAAAGATTATTTTATGTCAGGGCCACTAAAATGTTTGTAGTAAATCAGTCCTAATTTCTACAAGCACTCTTATTTTTAATTTTATTTGCTTCCCCTGGTTCAGGAACTTTCTTAGTTTCTTGTTATTAAACACCACCAAGCAGGTAGAGACGAAGTGGGAGTGGGAAGAAATCCAAAAGGTAGCCTTCATAGAACATAGAGCTACATTCATATGATATTCAAAGAATATAATTTCTATCCAGAGTCTGTAAAACCCTAAAACATTTTACAGACATCAAATAGGAATTCCCCTATTGTCACGTCATCCTATTTATGAATATGATGAGGCAGCAGGATGAATTCCTATCGGATGCTAGTGTGAAAAATAACTACACTAGTACATATGAATTAAACTCTATTCAAATTTTGGAATAAATTACAAAGGCTTTATATTAAGAGAAAACAGATACCAACAGTATAAAACAATTTTACATTATTATCCAACCACCACCTATAGTAAGTTTGATTTGACGAATTTTACAATAATTACCTTAAAATCCATATCAATGGTAATTTCAGATTGGTTGACTGTGTAAAAAAATTAACCCTGGACCGTACACAATCATTAAACTCTAGTGTTAAACTGCTTCGTGCAACTAATATCTAAACGAGCCAATTCCTAGCATACAATATAAACAGTGCAAACAAGATGAAATTTCAACAGTAAAGCATTCGGCCATCCCAAGAAAAATCCATAATTGACTAAAAAGGAAACGGAGACAGAATCTGAAAGTCGTTACCGTTAAATTCCACGGCCTCTCAGGCTCCACGCACAAAAGATCAAAAAGAACTCCAGTAGGTATATACCTGCACGAGCCACAACAAAAACCAAAACAGTTAGTGTAAATGCGACAATTGAAAAAACCGCGAGGATGCATTGTTAAATTGTATGACACACACACACCACTTGAGAGGGAGGCCTTTGTACTCAAACCAAATGGTGTCGACTCCAGGGGGAAGCGTGGTGCTGAACTGAGGCTTCAAGAGCGAAATCAGCAAAGGCAAGTACCCTATCCGAGGTGCCAACAGCTGAAACCGAAATATAAATTGAAAAGTAACGATTAATTAACTAATTAACTAAGTTTTAGGTAGAAAAAAGAAAAGGCAATGGGAAAACGAAGTTAGAGTGTAGCGTGAGAAGAATACGAGAGCGGGTGGAGGAGGAGGGAGAGTGGTGACTTCGGATTCGTGGAGGTGAATCTGGAGAGGAATGGCCCCTTTCCAAACGTGCTTCTGCCCTTCACTCATCTCTTCCAGATCTCTTTCTCTCTCACTCTCTCCGCATTCTTATACCTTCGTTAACTGCGCTTCTTCTTTGACTCTTCCACAAAATCTTTTTTTTATAAATGATTAAATTCATCCTTGACATAGGTGTTTATAAATTAATTTATTTCTCAAAATTATTTCTCAAAAAAATTTAATTTAATTTTTGAATATGTAGATAATATAATAATAATAAATTAATCCTAAATTTTATAATTTAATTTTAAATTAATATTCAAAAAATATAATTTTGTTAAATTAATTCTTAAATATTAAAAATGATAAAATGATATCATAAATTTAATAAAAAAAACTAATTTATTGAATATTTTTTCACATTGAAAATTAAATTTGTATTTCTAATCGTTGAAGGATTAATTTATCAGCTATTACACTTTTGGAACAAATTTCACTATGTACTCATGTGTTTTTTTTCCAAGTATTAGTTTGTTACTTTCTTTCCTACTTGCAGAATTATCTTTTTACAACAAAAATTTAGAATTTCTTTACAATTATTAAATAATAAATAGATAGAAAAAATATTAATTAAAACGGAAGAAAAAACAGTACGAATGTGAGAATAAAATACAATAAATATTAAATGAAGCGGATAATATGATGGGAAGAAAACACAGTATGATTATGAAAATTGTAATTCTTATTTTGTTTAATGTTTTTGAATCTGATAAATAAACTTAAAAATATTTTTCGGATCAGAGTGGGTGAGTCCAATGTCAGATGATTGGGCCTAAGGCCTTTTTGTTTTGTTCTGGGAGTCAAGTATTTGTTTAATCTTGTCTCAATTTTTAGAATAATCTTCAAAATAACATAAGTCGAGAATTTTCATTTTTAAAATTATTATTGATCTCTAATTTTATGTGAAGTTAATTTCTTCCATTTATTTTTTATTTTCATTATATATATAATCAAAATCACAGTAACTAAAAAGCTTGATCCATATAAACTAAAAAAAAATTAATTCAAGGAATTATTATAATATTTGAATATATAGATCTTTTTTATTTTTGTGTAGAGAGAGAAAAAAAAAGTATCCTTTATTTAAAAACTTAGGAGAATCTAATATTCTCCATATTCAGATTATATCTTTTCTTGATGACATTCATCTTTGTTGTAAGACTAGATTTAAGAGGCTTATTTGTTTCTCTTACTTTAAATCATAGTTATGAAATTTGGTTTTGGATCATTGATTTAGTAGAGCTAATTGGTAAGTGGTCTAACCGGTGGACTAGTAATTAACTCGGTTTGATCAAGTATATATTAAAAAATTTAATATTATATATGTATCTATTATATAAGTATATAACTAATATTATTTGAGTAAGAAAAGTTCATTTATACTCCAAAATTCAAATTAAAAAAATCTAATTTTGTTTTTTAAAAAAAAAGTATTTTTCATTTTTTTAAAATATTTTTTAAAAAAAATCGTCAGAGTTAGACTGATCTAATCAGGATCCACTGATCAACCTAAAAGGATTTGACTGAGTTAATCCGAGTCAACTACATAACCGATCCAAAAATGAAACTAACCCATTTAGGACACTAGATCTCAGTCCGACCAGCCAGTCCAAATCAGGTTTTATAACACTACTTCAAACACTTGTTTCTTTGGTTAAGAAGGTGGTGTTTGATTATCATCTTGATGTGAATAAGCTACAAACTATGTGTAATTGCATAGTTAAAGTATGGTTTATTACCTTAACCATACATTACAGGAAAAAAAAAATATTGTGCAGATGCCCTAACTAAGATGGGTGCTAAAAGTGTTGATAGTTTTGTTGTTCTCCACCAATTTCCATTGAAGTTAAACTTGTTGCTTCAAGCGGATGCAATGAGAGTCTCCTTCCCTAGGATGTAATTTGTTTTGTTTTTTATTTCCAAATTTTATTTTCTCTTGTAAGTAAAAAAAAAAAACTAGGTCACACATGAGTGAAATTGAAGTTATAATAAAATGTATACTTTCCCTTTCTTTATATGCTAAGCTTTCATTGGTTAACATGTAATTTGAGAAAATTAGTTTACAAATCGAAATTGGGAAAGATTTTTATGCTATTATTTAAGATTTTAATGCTCATATACTACTAGTATAAATATTTTGTTAATATTAATCAATTATAAATTATCATTAATATCATGATTTATAAGATAATTATTATAAAATTTATTTTTTTATTATAATAATTAAGATGATTTATGATTTAACGATAAAATATAAAATTATGTTTTATTGTATATGTGGATTATTTTTTCATTATTTAATCACAATTTATATATATATAATAAATTTATTAATTTTTATTATAATTATTTTCTTACAGAAATTGTAATATAATTATGTTAAAATTATATTTAACTATTTTTAGGAAAAAACAGTGGATAGAAATTAGGCAATATTTCCGTAAAAATAAAAAGAGTGATATCAGTGGATAGAAATTAAAATCTAAAGAGCATCATATAGTTAATACACATCTTAAATGCTTGGGGAAAAAAAGCTTTTTATCCTTATTGTTAGTGGTAGTGGCAAGTGGCAAGGCACCTGCAACTCTGCAAGACCTTTGTAACACAAAAACAAAACAAACCCATACACCGCAAAAAACCGCACTCGTGGACCAAAAGATCAGATGCAACTGAAATGACACACAGCACTCACAATCATCGGCACCATTTTTTGCATCCGACGGTACCGTGTTGTTGTTGTGTGTAAGCAAATCCAATTCTCGCACCCATGTTCGCGTTTTACTCCTCCTCGAATTGAAATCTCGTTCTGCAGTTATCACGTTCCCATCACCCTCAACAAAAAACAAAAAAAAAAAAAAAACGAAATTACCTTCAAATTCTTCAATCCCAAGCTATTCACGAACCCCCCCCCCCCACCACCACCACCAAATTTCTCTCCGACCCTTTTCCCAAGTCGGAGAAAAGTTTTGTTTTTTCCTCAGATCTCACGTTTTCCTCTTCGTTTTCCTTCACGGGTCGTGTCAAAAAAAGAAAACAAACCATATGTGAGAGTTTCAAAGGGATCTTGGGGCAATGTTAGGTGCGGTTCAGTTGGGGCTATTAGCAGCGTGTGTGGTTCTCTTTGTGCCTATGGGCATGGCAGGGTGGCACTTGAGTCGCAACAAGGTTCTCTTCTTCAGTGGCGCACTTTTCATAACTCTCGCAGTTGGTGTTCACCTCACGCCTTATTTCCCTTCGGTCTCTGATTTCGTCACATCGGTTTCCTCGTCTTCCGTTAACGTTGTCGTGGACGATCGCGATTTGTGTGTTTCCTTGCTTCACGAGATTGTCTGGGAGGTGAGACCAAGAAGGGTGTTTGACCTTGAGTTAAATAACAACAACAACAACAATTCCGTGAATTACGACAAGTCTTGGTCTTGGAAGAGATCGGGTTCCGTGGAATCGTGTGAGTTTCAGAGACTTAAACGGCACGACGTTTCGGTTTTGCTTAATGGGTCTTGGGTTGTGATCGCTGGAGACTCGCAAGCTCGAATGTTTGCGTTGTCTTTGCTGGGTTTGGTTCTGGACTCGGAGGGTATGGAATCTGTTAAAGAGTCATTGTTCAAGAGGCACAGTGATTATCACACTGTGGTTGATGAGATTGGGATGAAGTTGGATTTCATGTGGGCACCTTATGTAACCAATTTGACTAGTTTGGTTGCTGGGTTTAAGACGAATCACGTTTATCCCGATCTTTTGGTGATGGGTTCTGGATTGTGGCACATGCTTCACTTCACCAATGCTTCAGATTATGGTCTCTCTTTGGGGGTTTTGAGGAGTTCAGTGAATTCATTGATGCCGGTGTCATCGGAATTTGGCAACGATGAGGCAGATGTGGCGGTTTCTGCATCGGTCAGATCTCCGTCTCCGCACATGTTTTGGCTGGGGATGCCAACTTTGGTGAACTCAATGTTGAACACAAATGAGAAGAGGGAGAAGATGACTGATCTAATGTGGGGAGAATATGAAAGAGAGGTTCAGGGAAGTGGCATGTTGAGGCAATTTGGTGGTCCACTTCAACTGGTGGATATAGGGTCATTGAGTTGGAATTGTGGGATCAAGTGTACAGATGATGGGATGCATTATGATGGTGTTGTTTATGAGGCTGGGGTTCAGATTATGTTGAATGCATTGCTTATTGAATCTCATCAGAGGCTATGAAGTTTGTAGCATTGGTGTGGTTGCCCTCTTAGAATGTGCTCAGCGCAGCTTCCCTCTGAAGGGGGATTGTATACGGTAGGACTCTCCAACGATTTTGATTAATAGAAGTTGAGTTCTTCCATCATATAGCTTGCAAATTTTTGCCTGGTTTCTTCCCAGGCTTTAGATTCAATTAGTTTTAGAGTGATTATTATTGTTATAGTATTCCACATTTGAAATTCTTTTTTGTTTCTTTCTTTCTTTTTCTGTTCCATTGTATGCTAACAACTCATGTATTATTAGTCACGAGAATTGGAAACTCGAATTTCTGTACAAACAGTTCACACATGCTTTTAACCACAATTTAATTTGCATTCATTTCTGAGTTCTTTATATGAATATCCTTTAGGCTGACTAGAATGTAGTGGCATGTTGATGTACTATGATTTCTGTTTGTTACTTTCTTTTACTGGATCATTCTTTGTGAGATATGTTCTTGTGGGGCAGATTAATATCATGTTGAGCCTTGAGATCAACCATGAAACCATTGTTTGTTTTATTCTTTGTGGATTATTATAATCAATAGGAAGCCGTTTAATGTTTTTCTCTTTGACAAATAAAAATTTTGTTGACATAAGTAGATCACCTCAGGTCTTAACAGGTCCATGTTTCATTTGGCATTAGTTTGATGGTAAGCAACCATCATTCTGATATGATGTCAGTATTCCGAAGCACTTTACACCTTTTGATGCCTGAGTGTATAAATTATCAATGAACGAATTTATTGGTGAAAACTTTAGTGACCATTCATTTGTTTATTAAGGTATCATACAACAAAAGTTTTGATTTTGCATTTTAAAGCAAGTATGGACGTAACTAGCCTGTTTAATATGAATAGGACTTCTAGATGGCTTATGCCTATCATTATCAATAGAGCACAGAACAGTATATTATTGTGGGGAAGGAAAACTTGAGCATGTGTTGAATTTGACGACCCCAGTTTTTCCATTCAGCTGTATTAACTATTAAGGCCGATAGTGGTAAAAAAAATGACAGACTAACGGCTAACTAGTAGTGAAATACAAAGCATTGGGAACGTGGAAAAAACAAATGCATAAAAAATTCATTGAAAACTTGAACAAAATATCTCACCAAAAATTATGCATACACATCTAGCATTCTGATTACTGTTACAGTAGAAACTAATCTAATGCGATGGGTCATCTAATAATTGTTAATGGAGCTTGGATTATGTAGTAACATTTAAGACAACTAGTAAGTGAAGTTAGTAGGATGAATACGTCTTTGAGAGGCTCACAACATTTTACATTGAGTCTTCTTTGGTGCTGGTTGACCAACAAGGTATACATATAGTATATATTTTTTCATACAAAACTTCCTAAGAAAATAAATGGAAAGGTACACCGTCACATCGACAACCTTTTCATACAAACCACCCCAAATCATTTGCTATCTACACAGTCTTCTACAAAACCAAAAAGAATCAAAATGTAGAAAGAAAACCACCGGCAAGTAGACCATTTTATCACCATCGGGGTAAAAAATTTTGGGGAAGGAGAATGGTCCCTTTGAAACGATCTCTCTTCGATTTATTGAGCTTTCAAGTCTCAAATTGCTTGCCTTCAAAGGTTTGTCCAAAGGTCCAATCCTTGGGAGCAACATTGTAAGAAGTAACCGTTTTGCCATCACTAGCTTTAACCTCGAACGAAAGAGGTTGGTTTTGCAGCAACGCATTTACATGCCAGTTTTGCCCCCAATTCCGACCCATTGAAAGCCAACCAGTTCTGGAGCCTTTAACCTTCACCTCCACTATGTCTCCGTGGCCAGCAACATTGCTGATCAGCACTGAAATGAAGATTCCAGAACCAGTAACCGTAAATCGCATCCCTCCTTCCTTCCTACACTTTATCCTGCTCCAAACACATCACAACATTCAAAAATCAAAATAGAATTTAACTCAAATATAATGACAATGCAAAAAAAAAAAAAAAAAAAAAATATATATATATATATATATATATATATACATATATATTGTCATGAGGAAG
>PYAF01004620.1:1284368-1296120 GCA_007407185.1 Glycine tomentella
GAAAAAATTAAAAGTACAATTATATTTTAAAAAAACAGTGTAATATGTAAAATTAGTAATGATGTATTCAATTCTTGCGGACTTTTTTTTTTTTTACTAAAATAATACTAGTATTTGTTAATCATATTTCTTACAATTTACTGTAATTTTGTGCAATTATTATAACGGTAATCGACTGGTAGTGAAAATAATTTTGATACATAGATGTGGAGTGAAAATGAACTAGATATTCTCTTTCTTCTTCTTCTTTTTTTGTTTTGTTAACATAGATATTCTCTTTCTAATCAATGCCAACATTTTACTGTGGTATATGATTTGATATGTCTTTATCATATAATTTTATTGAAAAATTATCATGAAAAATTTAAATTCGTGTCTACAGTTTCAATGTAAGGCCACACCAAGATGAAAGAGACTTCACTAAAAAAACAGATAAACAAAGACAAAAGAGAGAAAACAATTTAGCAAAATTATAATTCACATATTATTTTTTTTCTTTTAGTTTTTAATTTTGTCAATGAGTATTTCATCCATTACAAAGGATATTTAACTTGACAAGGTTCATATCACTATATTTAATGTTTCTTTTTTTTTTTTTTGCAGTTTTAACATATCTTTTCTTTTTCTTTCTACATATTCTTAGGCTTTAGTGCATTGGGGCGACGACTTAGGGTGTATATGTGCAGCTCAAACATCTTACTTGCCTCTTCTAAATATGCGAACAAACAACGTTTGTTCTACCGTATGCAAAAAAGGAAGAAAATATAAATTACTGCATGCAAAATTCTCTTTGACCCATGATAATCACATGTCGTAAGTAAGACTATTTTTTAATCGAGTGGGTTGAAAGAGTTTTTAACCCAAAAAAAGTAAAATTTAAAACAAAAATCATAGTGTCGATTAATAAGAAAGTTAACTAATTTTTTTTTATCAAACTATATATATTTAAGGGTAAGTTACAATGTGGTTTAGTTATAAGCGAGACATTTCATCATTTTTATTGGTAGATCCAATCTCCTGATTGTCGTAAACAGGGAAAAAAAAAAATCCTTGCGATTTTCTCCAAACCCCCAAAAAAGGCATGGAAAAATGTTTAAACAACATCATGACTTCGTCAGCCCAGAATAAAAGAGGATACTTTTAACTTTTAGAGAATTATAGAAAGAAAAAACTTGAAAATTTTATTTATAATTACTTCTCACTATGAAGAAGTTGGCTCATATGAAAATGTATTAAAGTGTAAATTTCGTAAGATAAGAAAGTGCATACTAAAAAAAAGTTATCTTTTTTCGGACTGAAAAGCTCCGTTATTCCAAAAAAAAAAAGCCCCGTTATTTTACAAGTCTTAATATTTCGTCATTTTAATAAAATATATTAAAAACATGTTGATATTTTTTTATACCCTCTTTTTGGCTCTATTTACTCATTTCTTACCAGTTTCAAGTCCATAACCCGTGTAAAAGTTAAAAGGACCAAGGCCCATATTAGTTTTAATTGCAAATAATGAAGAAGTATATCCCAAAGGCATAAATTTATGGATAAAGGCCCAACTAATGGGGCCTATTAAAGAAAAAGTTACTAACAAAAATGTTGTTGTCTATTATCAATTTTACACATATGTTTATGTAAAAAGTATAAGAGAACGTTTGTTTTACAAATTAAAAATTGCTTTTCAAAATTATAAACATGAAAATGTTTTTTCTCATATTTGTTATAAACTTTGAAAACTCATTATCTGATATGGTTGATTCCTAGAAAAGTTGTAACTTTTATTTTAATCATATATTTTTATACTTTTTATTTCAATGAAGAGGATGACATTCCAATATTTTGATGGAAATAAGAAAATCAATTTTCTAAAATATTAGTAAGTTCCATTTTGATTGTTTTCGTTTAAATTATTTAAATTTTAAAATATATTCTTAGAAATACTAAAATATAACCGAACACAATTTTAAATATGTCTATAAATAATATTCTTAATCATAATATTCTTGAAAACATGATTCATGAGAATACAACATGATTGTTTGAAACAAAAACTCCCTAATAAATAATTGCATTATCATTTTTTGTGGATAGAAATTATATTATCATATTTTTCATTATTATTTTTTATTGGTAATTACATTATCATTTTTTGTTGATTATGAGTGTTTTCTAATCCATTGGATCAAAAACCAATTACACTCACATTGTATGACTGTCATTAACTCAAAAAAAATTTAATAAAAGAAATTGATACGACATAGTGAGATCTTTCACCATTGTGTTAACCATGTGGGTGAACTTATTACATTATCATTTAATAATGCATAACTATTTTTTTAATAAACTTGAGATTATTATTTACTAATTTCATTAAATAATAAGATGATATTTAATTATTTATCATTGAATAGCGAGTATTTTTTTCCACGATGACTATAGTTTAAATTCAAATTGGACATCCTTTTCAAAAAAACAAATCAAGTTGGATATCAATGTTCTTTCATATAATTAAATTTAGGTGCAATCATTTCATATAAATATAATTATTTAATTATCTGACAAATTTCCTCTCAAAAACCCTACCTAAGCTAGATACTACTAAATTTCCATCATGATTCATTGGGCTTGTGCTATGTGATAAGAGGGGACAAGTATTTGACTAACATACCTGAGTTGTTAGGCGGTAATAATGAAAATGATGATTGTTGTGATAATGTTTGGGAATCTGATTTAACAATCCACTCGGAGAAGCAAATATCATCTACAATTCCTTGCCACCTAAAGCACATGTCCCCTTATAGTCGTATCTTCGCACTGTAATTCCGCTTTTCCATTCATTTCCAACTATGTAAGATTAGTACCAGGGTCTCATTAATGGACAAAGGTTAGAAAACGACACATGAAAAGGAATAGGGATAACCAAAAATAAAATAAAATGGAGGAGGTTTTAAAGTTACCGAACACATAAGTATGAGGAGAGGATTGACATAAGTCAGGATCTCCAAAATCAAATAACGTTTTAGAAACATTTTATTTTTGTTTTTTTACAATGATATTAACGATATTAGAGTTTATAATCTTACACAAATTATATATAAAATATCAGTTTAACCATTGGTATTAGATTCAAGTCTTAGAAGAAATAATTTTATTATCTATGATTATTCTATTTGACTCGAATAAAATTATCTCCCATAAAAATTAGTTATGATCTAGATCAAAAATATTTAGACACTAAGCATAATAAACTAATACTCATCGATTATAATCAACAAAGATTTTTTCGGATCAAAAGTAAATCTATCCCTTTTCAAGAGGCAGAGATATAAAAACACACTAATAATCAAAATCGGACGAAAACAATGCTATTATATTACTTTAAGAGGTCTTTCTGATTTATAGTTGTACGTATAGGTGTAGATATGTTAAAAATTTAGAGATAACTGACAAGTAATTTAACTGCCATCCAAATTTAGATGTCAATTATTGATTTAAGTGACATAAATGACCTGTTTTTAACATATTTATATGCTATTATCTATTCAATTTATTCATTTTTTATTTCTCATGGTGAATATACTTTGAAGAAAATGAAAAATTACTTGTTATTAATAATAATTCAGTACATTATACAAGTATTTTAATTTAAATAGTTAGAAATACAAATAAATTAAACTTAAGAAAAAAGAGTAGATTGACAAAAAAAACAAATTGATATAAAAATAATGACTTATATTATAAAATTAAAAAAAATCTAATATCAAAGAAATTAGACGCTAATTGTTTATATATAATTTAACTGTCATAGACCACTATTCTTCTTAAGAATACCTTTATTTAGAATAACTAAATTAAATTACTTTGGTGCATGTTTGTATTAATTTATAACTTTCTTCCATTTTCACTAACTTTTATCGTTTTTTTCTTCTTTTGGTCAACAATAACTTTACTTTTGACTTGGTACCAGGTGAACCACCCTACCCCTCATGGATTTGATTACCCCCCATGGATTTGATTTTCTGTTAATGGCCCAACACGCCAACACGGTTGTTTGTGACAAAAAGAAATTTTCGTTTTTTTAGCCTTTGATGGGCTATTGTCTCTTCCTGCCTCTAATATATCAATAAAATATGCCAATAGAAGTGTGAATGTGTGATTCCATCATAATATATCTTGTTATAAGGGATAAATTACACTCTAGAAATTTTAAAGTTTAATAAAAATTTATTCCATATCCTTTCATTTTATACACTACACAAACTTTCTTACTTTCTTTAATTTTATATGACAACATAACATCATGTATCTTTTTCGTTACTACAGAAAGGGAGATTAAAATAATGCCACAAAAGGAAGGAGTACTAAGTACAATGTTATTCAACTTCAGCTGATTTGAATATAATAATTTGCTTCATTTGAGAAATATGAACAATTACACTAATAAGCCATACATAAGTATGTGCCTTACAATTGAAAGACAATTAGAATTAAAAAGAAAAAAAGCACTGGATATATCCGGAGTGGAGGGTGGGAGAAAGAATCTGAAGAAATACAAAAAGCCTAGGCTTGAAGAAATATAAAAGGTGGGAAAATTCACTGGGTAGTTTTTCTCCCAAAATCTTGAAACTCACATAGGTAAATACACAGGCTTCTGGAGAATTAACAATGCAGTAGAAATATAAAAATTTCAGCTCCCTTATCTTTCTTCTCATACATGGTCATCCAGTTGCATAAGGCTTAGCTATGTAAAACCCACCACATTCACATGAATGAAAACGATCTATTTAACAGAAGAATCCATGTTCAATTCAAACCGTATGCAAAATTTCTTTAGATCAATGACAACAATGCATCATCAATAGAAGTAGTCTCTCATCCAATAAGTGAAAGACATTCGTGATCTCTGACCCAGAATTAAAAATAAAATACGTGTTCATCAAGCAACAAAAACAGGTACGTTATACCTGTAAAAAGGAAACTGCTTTGAAGAAAAGCCAATAAGAGGGTACTATAAGGAAGCTTAATACGTTGCTCTTCCGTCTCCTCGTAACATATTATGAGTACTTGTTTTCTCTCTCTGCCATGCACCTTTTATATGGTAATAACCCTTTTCCACATGTTTTAGGCCTTACCCTTAGCTCACATATAATTGATGTTTCACTTTTGCTAAGGCAATGCACATGACTCTTGAGGTATTTTTTTAATATATCATATATATATATATATATAATTTAATATAAAAATAAAATTTACATTACCAGAAAAAAAGAGAAGGAGCCATAAAAAAGGCTTGATCATCTGATTTTTCAGTGTTATCTCCATCATTAATTGAACTAGTGCTTGAACCAGTCCATGATCCTTCCTTTTGAACTTCTTTATGTTCAAACTCTCCAAGGTTGGAGTATATATGATTCCCTTTTGGCTCCTTGTGCAGTGGCATGAATGGTGTATTGTGGGGAAGACTCCACCAAGGAACAATAGAAGCAGGACCTTCTGTAATATCTGAACATCCATTCTGAAGTTGCATAAGATACATTGCAGCCGCAGGTGTTGGTTTACATGGCTCCGTTGTTGGTGAAGGTTTGCATGTATCTGTTATCAGTAGAGTGGTCCCAAAAAGTTTGAGAGTACGACCAGATGATTCTTCTGATGCATCATCCTTGGTAGAAACACATTCTTTGTGAAAAAACTCCAGTTTCTACACATTAAAATCAAGGGAGAGTTTAATTTTCATGTATATTATCAATGTAAAGACTTGCACTTCAATATCAACTAATTAGAAATCACCTTCAATATCACTTTTAAAGTAGTTATCGTAAAAGTTAACAATCAGGACAGTTAATAATTGGTTGACAATATTCAACATGTTTAAATTAAATTCTAAAATCAAATATAAGAGCATAAAATTATTTATCATTTTCTTAAAAGTATTCTCATGATGATATTGTAGTCAAGAAAGTGAAAATTGATTAGGATTTAAGTAGTACCACAGGAGGTTGCTTATCATGAGCTGAACTTGGTGGAGACCCTTCTTCCTCAAATGATGTTTTGGGCTCAGCCAGTGGAAATCTGTTTTTGGGGACATCACTAATGGATGAGGTTGGTGACAAACATCTAGTAGGTGTATCTGAATCGGAGGAACCAAGGGTTTCTGAAACAACTGTAGAGAACACTGAATCGGGAGAATTGTTTTCTTGACCAAACTCTGATGACTTAAGAGAATTCGACCTCAGTGGGTGTTCTGAGTTGGAAATTTCTGTCTTTGGAATCTCAACTAGTTTACGAGGGTAAGGATGAATTGGCTTCCGTTTCGGTCGTGGAGGGGGGATTTCAATTGACTCCTCCAAGGTTGTACTGTTACCACTAGACTCTCGAAGAATCTGCATGAAATTAAACAAATGAGTTAAAGAGTGAATTTAAGATGAACCCTTCAACTTCACCCTCAAGGAAATTAGCACTTCTGCATCTATAAGGTCGTCACAATTTTAACTCATGTGTGACTTTAGTACTATATTGAAAATATGGTAAACATGGGTACTGGAATAAAACAATAAACCTTAGAAAAAAACTTCTGAGCATGACTTCGAATCTGAACAGCAGTCTTTGTACCAACATGTTCTGTGGTGAAAATAAAAGGATCCAAGAACTTAGACCATACTTCTTGATTCACTAATTATATATATATATATATATATATATATATATAGATATTGCTAGAATCTTTATGGCATACTTTGCCTAAGATATGAAAGTTCTAAATTAATTATACCTTCAATCCGTCGCCAGGCCCTGCCATATAGCTTTAAGGCTTCAAGGAACTTCTTATGTTCTTCATCTGTCCACCTCTCTCTTTGCTTTGTGATAGTATATGGTTTCCTTACCTGTTAATGTAGATATAAAATTGATTAAAACAAAGGTGATTCTGTCACAGATGTGAAAAATCAAATTTATAATGCCACAAACACACAAGAATTCAGGGCAGAACCTTCAAGGCATAGTCATTTCCACAAGAAAACTGATCATGTAGTGGAATATCTGCAACAGGATGCACACCAGAATTCAAAGATATTCGATCTCCAATTGGAAGACCACCCCGTGATCTAGTAAATGCATTTTGGCCCTGCATCCAGTCCAAATAGCAAATAAATATAATATAATAATCAAGAAAAAAGAAGAAGAAAATTTTCTCATAATAGAAAATTCAAGTAGAGTTAAATGAAATCATAACCAAAGAGTATTTATCCACCAACGAATTATTCATCTCATAGTAAATGGTAAATATCAATCAACAATCGCAATTTCTCCATTAAATGACCCTTAAGGTGTTTTTGTTTTGTTTCATTTTTTTTAAATGAAAAGGGAAAACACACAATTGATGAAGATTAGATCATTCATAAGACCTCCAGCAGGCATGGTGTTCTTAACAAACTGTTAACTAGACATGAAGCATTCAAAAGTTACTTTTCAAAAATTTATAAAAATTATTATCCAATTTATAAAATAAAAAAACTACACATATTTGGCATTTGAGAAAAGGTAAACCAAATCATAATTCATAAAGTTACCTTCTACCTTTTTCATTATTTTATTTGACCTTTTTATTTTTATCCTTAAAACAGAACCAAACGTATCCTACCCAAATGAAAAGACTTTTTTTAGCTGGAAATCCAGAATAAACCATAAAACACACAAGTACAATCAAAACCAACAATAATCTCATGTCCCTCAAAAAAATTCCCCACACATCAAATATTCTATACCATAGAAAAAACAAAGAAGAAAACTCATGTTTACATACTTGTATCGCCATGTGGGGAATATCTTCTCCTCTGTGCTTGGTAAACAGTAAAACTTATCTTTCTTTGAACACAACTTCCAGAACAGTATATATAACACAAACAAACAAATCACAAAGCTCCACACTTCCCCCTTCTTCCTCAAACACTAGAATCCACAAAATTCTGTGCAAAAATGGACTTCTCTTGCCACCAAACAAAAACACTGTTTCGTCTCTTTGTTTTTTTATACAACACTACTGTTTCAGCTCAGAATTGAAGACAACCTTTTGAGATCCCGTGACCATGCATTGCAAAAACCTTGATCTTCCAAACTGAATCCACTTCATGAATTTGCAAAGAACAAAAAAGTAATGGATGTTCAAAAACACTTCATAAAACAAAGGACACAAACTTGACAACAGTTTCTCTGAATTGTCATGGTTGTTCAAAATTCAAAAGCTGGAAAGTGGTAGATAGAGAGAAAGGAAGAGAAAAAGAGCTTAAGGTTTGAGGGTACAGAAGAAGAATGAGAATAACAAAGAGGAGATAAATATAAGAAGCCAAGTGGGAAAGAGACTATTGTGAAGGAGAGAGAAAATAAAAGGACCAACGAGAGAGTGCCACGTCGGATGTTGAATTTTGTTTTGTAGGAGAGAAAAAAAGTTTTCTTTTTCATTTTTTTTTTCACTCGATGGAAATCTCGACTCGAGAACTCGATGCTATCTTGTGGGCTGTGGCTCAGGTCGAAAGAGGTCCTCCACACGTGGCGTTCCGCTGTCGCGTCTGTTTCTTGCTTTTCTGTTTTTTTTATTATTATTTAAAATAAACAATTTCTTTACTAAGAGTGTAATGGGATTATAAATTAACTTTTGTAAAATAAAAATTTAACTTTAGTCATTAAATATATATAAAAAATATGATAAGATGGTTTACAAAATTTAACAACAGTATTAGTTTATTATATTTTTTACATTTAAAAAATAAATTTTTATTTTATTTTTTAGAGATTAATTTATCATGATTTCGTGAATAAGATTTGCTATTTATTTTTATTTTTTTCATTTTGCGCGTTTTTTTAAATTGTTTATTTTTTAATTGGGTGGGCGAAAACTAATACAGAGAGTGTTGTGGATAATTGCGTTCAGACTTCAGACACAGAGCATACTCGGGGGTGCCACAGCCACAGTGCTACTCGCACTGTTACAGGTGCCACGACATTTTATCATCATTAATGCGTGGCCATTATTTTCCCAGCTCTCAAACAGATAATTTCTTCTTCTTTTTTTATTATAAATATTCTAATTAGTGTTTTTGTTTTTTTGGATATATAATATATTCTAATGGAAGAGACTGTTTTTTGAAGAATATTTTATTAACTAAAATAAAATAGTTCTTTTTTCTATCATTAAAAACATCACTTCCTGAAAGTGATATATTATCGTCATACGAATAGACTAAGGAATCAAGAGTTTAAAATTTAAACTTCTATGATCTAATAGTGTAAAAAAATTGTATATTATTAAGGCATACAATATGTATTTGTAATGAAAATTTATTTATGCCGTATTGCTATTAATAAATTGATTTTATATACATAATATGAATATAATTACTCAGTACTATAAGCTGTAATTTTTTTTTTGCTTGTTTTTAACGTGTTCTAGTAGCTTTGTAACAGATTTTGACCTGCCGTATACTCCGCCTTACATTTAATAAACGATTAAAAAACATTCTATGTTTGACTAGATAAAAAAAAGTTGTTCTTTTTTTCTTTTCTAAAATTAGCATTTAATGTTTCTCATGTTTGAATTTTTACAATGTAGAACTTAAACATCTTCTACATGTGCAGCATTTGATTATTAATGCAAAATAACAAGTTTTATGTAAATTTAATAAATAGTTATACGTAGCCTTCTTAAATTAATTAAATAAAACATTGTTGTTTCATATAAAAAATAAATAAGAGATATAAATTTTAACACATCATAATTAATTTCTTAGATAATAATTTTTTTAATTTTATTTGAATAATTAAAATATAATGTTTTAAAACAATATTAAAAAAAAAACTAAAACACCAAGGATCCGAAAATTTTTCAACGGGAATAAATAACAGCTAAAAGGTATCCGCAGCAATGAGCTAGTAGATGTATGTGTGTCAACCAAATAGCGTTGCAACACGAGTATACAAGTGGATAATATTCCAATCAAATAAATAACAAAAATTAATTAATATGATAGATAATTATTTATCTTAAATATAATAAAAATTTCAATCTTTAAATCTGTGTGAATATGAAAGAAAATTTATTTGAAAGAGATTAATATCTTATTTTCGGCTAAAAGATACTTAAATTCAACCAATGAAAATTAGTGCGGTTGTTGTCATTGGCATGAAATGAAAATAGGAGGATCTCATATATCAAAAGTGTTCTCCAGCTCATTTGGTAAGATTAATTTTATTTACTATCTATAATTATAATTGATATAAGAAAATTTTATATAAAAAATCAAATAAAATTTTAAAAAAATAAATAAATAAATCGTTATTTCACATATAAATATAAAAAAAAAATTATATTATTATATTAATCCTTTGAATTAAAATATTAAAATAGGAGGATATAAAGGAATTAAATATCTTAAAAATGAACAAGCGAGAGAGAGATAGAGAGAAGAGAGTGAGGGTTGGCCAAGAGTTGTGGATAAAAAAGCGCGAGCGGTAGAGGGTGTCGCTTTCACCTTTGCGCTTTTCGCCACGTCGTCACTGCCACTTGCTGCCCCACTAAAAGAAACACCGCCACGTGTACACTCAGCGGAGGGATAGAGATCATTCCACACCACTCGTTTTTTTCCTTCCATTATTGCATTTTCTTTTCTTGAAACCCTCGGAATTTTCTAGCCACAACATTTTGGTCGCCCTTTTTTATTACTCAAAAATAAAAAATTCTTGCTTGCATTGGTGAGTTGACAAGCAGAAAGAATCGTGAATGCGTGGTCTTAATTAAGATTAAGAAAAATTACCATTTTTCTTTTCACACCAAGTTAATTATTACTCAGTGCACAACATTTTTTTAAAACTTTTTTTTTCTTAAGGAGATTTAATTTAAAAATCTTGAAAAAGTGAAAAAGAGATATTTGAAGACTTTAATGGAGAATTGGACAGAGGCAGGTGTGGGATTGTAGGAGAACGTGGAAGGTTGCATTCATTTGAGGGACCAGTATGTCTGGCCAGATATTCAATTTCCGGGTCTAACCTTGATCCGGCATTGTTTGGTGGGGAGACAACAAAAACTATATGCATACCATCGTTATACAGGGAACAGTGGCCAAAATGCCACAAATTTATAAAAAATTTGGCAAAATGCCACGGCGTCCAAACAATTTGTTAAAGTGTCACGGAGGATAATTCGCTAAAAAGCTAGGCGATTTATGTGCACTGACATGACTTGCTTTTTGGCCACGTGGCAAATGATGGTTGGATGCTTTAATTTGCTGGGGTAAGGGGCGAACTAGGTGCTGACTGGCCGGGCAGGTGACGTGGCGCTTCATGAATGGATATATAATTTGGTATGAGGTCCAGCGAATTTGGTATGACGTGGCTTACTTTACTTATTAAATCTTTAACTAATATTATTATTAAATATTTAATTTTATTAATTTTTAAATAAAATCTTTAATTACAATTTTATCTTTAATTATTAAATCTTTACTTAATATTTTTACTCAATTTGTATTTTTCGTCATTATAAAATCATACGTTTAATTATTATACCTTTAATTATTTTTTTTAAATCAAATCTTTAATTACAATTTTTATTACAACAAATCTTTACTGCCCCATAAAAAATAAAATGTTTACTGCCCCAAATAAGATTACATAATAAGTCAATAATTGATTTAATAAAAATACTACATAAAGATTTGATTTAAAAAAATGTAAATATTTAATAAAAATAACAAGTAAAGATTTACTAATTTTC
>PYAF01004620.1:1302451-1316238 GCA_007407185.1 Glycine tomentella
AACTAAAATATTTTATCCAACACTCGTAACTTAGTCAAAATCAAACTTAGAGAAAAAAAATAAAAAAATAAAAAAATTTAAAAGTACTTTTGATAGAATTTTTAACCTCAAAACCCATATTCATTAAATCTATTATTATTTTTGTTTAAAAAATTTTCAAGTTAGAGATTCAATTTTAAGAAAAGAACTCTCAAAAGAACTTTATTTTAAAAAAGATAATATATATATATATATATATTATTTTTTAATGTTACTTGAGAGAAAATAAAATTTTTATTTTTTTATACAAGTAAAATTTAAAAATCAAAATTAGATTCAACTAAACTAAAAATGACAAATTATTTATTATGAAATAAAAAAATAGTCCAAAAATTGAAAATGGATTTTTGGGAAGAAGATGCTCATAGAAACAAGGGGCTCACACATGACAGCACCAAATTTCTTACCTTACATACCGGTTGCGTGAAAGACGCGCCACTCATCCTTTTGGGATTGGACGAGAGGCATCAGATCAGAGCAGGGTCCCCTGATATCTACATATTCGGGGTGCAATGCAAGCATATTCTCATTATTCTGTCCAGAAACTAACTACACTGGCGTTTTGTTCTCGTGTCAATTTCTAAATCCACCACCACATCCTCTCTTCTCTCGAATCTTCCACCGCAATGGCCACCGCCACCGAGAAGCTCTCCGCTCTCAAATCCGCCGTTGCCGGATTGAACGAAATCAGGTCTCGCATTCTCTCAATTCCAATCCCTCACTCTCATTTTTCCTTCGTTCTCTTCCATTTTCGCGAGATCGGGACCTGATTCGTGTTTTTTTTTTTTTTCGTGCAGTGAGAGTGAGAAGAACGGATTCATCAGCCTCGTCAGCCGCTATCTCAGGTCAATCAATCAATCATTCACCGAGAGACGGAACAACCTCTTCTACATTCGTGATTGTTGTTTATCTCAGCGAATCTCGTCTTTTAGTTATTCTGTATTTCTGAAGTAGCTCTGTTGTTTTAAATGTGTTGCAGTGGCGAAGCGCAGCATGTGGAATGGAGCAAGATCCAGACGCCTACGGACGAAGTGGTTGTGCCTTACGACAGTTTGGCGCCAACTCCTGATGGTAACGAATCGTCGTGTTTTGTTGTTTGCTTTCGTCGATTTGATGTTGTAAATAGTGTTCGGTGTTGTTATATGAACGAAATCGGTGCAGGTTCTTCGCACGTGAAGAATCTATTGGACAAGCTTGTGGTGTTGAAGCTAAATGGAGGCTTGGGAACAACTATGGGTTGCACTGGTCCTAAGTATGTCTATGCCTATATGCCTAATTGGAGATGTTATTCTTTGTTTTAGATAACAGGAAATTTAAATCGAGATTTAAGATTGAGATCATATATATATGATTTTTTTTGTATTTTTAATCTTCAGTTTTTTAAAATTGATTATGATCGGAAAGATATATTATATATACGGTCAATGTATGTAGATGTAGTAGGTGTGTGTACTGTGTATTGCAGTTTGCTTCTTTTTTTTTTTTCTTCTTTTGGTGAATGTGTATTGCATTTTGTTTGAAAGCAAATCTGTGTCTCCTTTTACAAAAGAAAAATAAATTTGTAAAGTACTTTTCAACTTAACTGAATATGAAGAGTAATTTGACTCTGTGCCGGGATAAAAGTTTCCTGAAGGATTATTTTCTTAAATCACCATTTTTTTGGCGAGCTGTATCTGTATTTAGTTCTTAGTTGGCATGTGAATGAAATGCAGATCTGTAATTGAAGTTCGTGATGGGTTGACATTTCTAGATTTAATTGTCATCCAGATTGAGGTTAATCTCGAGTCCTTCTTTTGCTTGGTTTTTATGTTTCCCCTGCTTATATGGACTTTCCACTGATAAATTCATTCAACACTCATTGTGTAGAATCTCAATTCCAAATATGGAAGCAATGTTCCTTTGCTTTTGATGAATTCATTCAACACTCATGATGACACTCAAAAGGTACTTTCCTTTATTTTTTATCCACTTTGCTGAGTAGAATTATAATCTGAATTTGCTTGTAAACCAACAATTTCACTCTTTGTAGATTGTTGAAAAATACCAAAACTCCAATATTGAGATTCATACTTTTAACCAGGTCTGTAACTCTGATTTCTTGTTTACTATATTATGTATTTTCTGGACTTCAAAATTTAATCTTTTGTTTTGATATTTTGTTGCATTATACTAATTTATGCAGAGCCAGTATCCTCGATTGGTTGCTGAGGACTTTTTGCCATTGCCTTCCAAAGGGCATACTGACAAGGATGGATGGTATGACTTCATTTTTGTATTTTTATACTCGACTATATTATTACACTGATTTCACAGCTTTCACGAGATTTATGTCTATCTTATATCTTTTCTGAATTAGCACTGATAAATAGTACATGCCTACATGGATAATTTAGATGTAAAATCTAAGCTATGAAAATATTCAAGCAAATAAATTTTATTAGTAGAGTGCCTAGCATAGTTTATATTACCTGGTCTATATGCATTGGAGTGTCATTGATGACATGCAAACTTCTTCGATGGTGATTTTTCCATGTCTCTTGACCAATCACATGTCCTATTTATGGATTTGTACGTAATATTTGTTCAGTGCTTTGGTTGTCACTGCAACTATTTTCTTTTTTTCAAATATGTGGTTTAACGCCGCATTGTTCACTGTTCATATTTTGATGGATTGCTTGCTTATGTTCTGTGCCCCCCACCCGTATCAATTTTGTCTCCAAGTTTCAAAAGATTTGATTTATTATGAAAATGACTGACTATTATAAAGCTTCTCTTTTTTAAAAGAGGCATAGCTGATAGCAGAAACCTTAGGATAAATTGATATACCTTTGGTACCAAAAAGAAGAGTAAGGTTTAATATTATCAATTGAAAACTATATACTCAAAGGTTTATCCCATAAATCAATGTTTTTTTAAGTAACTTATATATCCCCTTTAAATTTTTATCTTGTTGGCTAAATTCTAGGGAGTCATCTAAGCTTCATCTCAACAATTAATATGTAGAAATATCCTCAGATCCTCTTTATTCCTCTACCTTTTGGATAATTAACACATTATTGGCATTGAACTCTCCTCATTAGCAATTATGCACCATTTGAGGTTCGTCCAACTGAGTTTATTGTTTCTGGTATGCATCACTTGTGTCCAGCACTGAAACCCCATATATCAGCCATCTTGAAGATAATTGGTCTGGATGTAATTGACTTTTAATGCTCGGAGGAATTCTGGAGACTTTGTAAAGGCTGTTTTTGTCATTTCTCAAACTTTTTGAGCCAGAATTTTCACGGTTGCCATGAGTGTGAGGTCTGCTAGTGATGGGATACCAAGAATGGTTGAGTTTTATTATTAAAATAGAAATTCAAGAGAAATTCACCAAAAGGTCTTTCTCACTAACATTCTGTCCTATATTTATGAACCCCTCCCTCAACCAACTCCCTAAAAGATACATCCTAAATATAAGATTGATAACAGACTCCTAAACTAAATCTGTTTCTATGAGTTGGGCTATATCAGCTAGGGTAAACACGACTTACATATAGTAGGATACAATTAGTCACAGTTTAATATATGCTGTATGTCATTTAAAATTTAAATTAATCATGTTAATATGTCTTAGACCCAAGTAATATTGTATTTGGTTATGTTGGAAGTGATACCTATGCTTTATGGCGGTTTTTTAAATGGAATGTGTTCAAGATAGGAAACCAACATTGAGCGTATCAGCTAATAGAGTATAAGTTTGGCTTATGAGTAATTCCTATGCATAGGTACCCTCCTGGCCATGGAGATGTCTTCCCATCATTATTGAACAGTGGCAAACTTGATGCACTATTGTCACAGGTTGATCCTAGTGCTCAACTTGTTTTTAGTTGGAATGTATTTATTTATTTATTTTCATAATCATTATCATCACTATATTGTTATTTTCCCTTTGTTCTTACAGGGTAAAGAGTATGTATTTGTTGCCAATTCAGATAACTTGGGAGCTATAGTTGACTTGAGTATCCTTATTTAAGTTTCATTTGTTCTTTCTGTTTTGTTTGTAATGATCTTTGGCTACATTGCTTATTATTACATAAAACAGTGTCTTTAGTGCCATCAGTGTACTTGACTCATTGATGTAGAAATCTTAAATCATTTGATCCAGAACAAGAATGAATATTGTATGGAGGTAAGGAAAGATGGTTGTTATCGTGTAACTTCTATTTTTCAAACTTCAGATCTTTTTAATTTTTTTTTATGTCTATTATGCAGGTGACTCCCAAAACATTGGCTGATGTAAAGGGTGGCACTTTGATTTCTTACGAAGGAAGGGTTCAGGCATGTAATCTAGCTGATTTCATTTCTTTACAACCTAGCTTTATCTGATTATTTCAAACTCTAGTTATAGAAAACTTTTCAAGTCTCTGTAAACTTTGCTTCTATGTAATATATTCTTTCTGTAATTTATCTCAAAGAAATAAAAAAATCCATCCAGAGTTCAACAATTATCATGTTCTCTTCCTCTTTTTGGTTTAATGAGAAAATCAAAATCAATTGAAATCTCAAGAACGTTGCTATTGAGTGACATTTATCTTTGATTCTTCAATGCAGCTCCTGGAAATTGCACAAGTCCCAGATGAACATGTAAGCCACTAAATCTGTCTCTTATTCTTGGATCATTCCCTCTCCCCAGCATAGACAATTGTTTAAAATAAATTATTTAGTTATTTTATATAAATAATGATAATGCTGTCTTCTATGCATTCAAATGTAATGCTGTCCGTATCAACAAAATGTAATGCCGTCTTCAATGCAGGTCAATGAGTTCAAGTCAATAGAGAAGTTCAAAATTTTCAACACAAATAATTTGTAAGTTTTGCTAGTTAGTGCCCTTATTGTTCTAGATTATATGCTCATACGAAGGTGTTTGATAAATAATCTACAGGTGGGTGAACTTAAACGCAGTTAAAAGGCTTGTCGAAGCTGATGCTCTTAAGATGGAAATTATTCCCAATCCAAAGGTTCAAATTGGTTATTTTTCAAGTGATAGCCTATCTTTAATTCTGTAGGATACTCTATTGTGGGCTAGTTGTTTGACAATTGATATTTGGTTAGGAAATTGCTGACAAAATTTGTGGATTTGTAGGAAGTTGATGGAATAAAAGTTCTTCAGCTGGAAACTGCAGCTGGTGCTGCAATCAGGGTACTCAATGTTTATTAACATATTAGTGAAGTGTTCTTTACTGTAACTTTCTTTTAGTGCTAATATATTCACATTACATCATTTCTAACAGTTCTTTGACAAGGCTATTGGGATTAATGTCCCTAGATCACGATTCCTTCCTGTGAAGGCAACTTCAGATTTGCTTCTTGTCCAGGTTATAAACTTTTCTGATATTAGGCATGGAATCTTGCTTGGAAATTTGAGTCTTTTATCTGACATAGTTAGTTGTCTTGTTTTTCAGTCTGACCTCTACACTTTGGAAGATGGATTTGTCATTCGGAACAAAGCTAGGGCAAATCCTGAAAACCCTTCTATTGAACTTGGGCCAGAATTTAAGAAGGTTAAGATTGATATTACTTATTACTTTGTGTTAGAGAGTAACCATGATACTCATTTTCTTAGTCTCCTTCACAGGTTAGCAACTTCTTGGGCCGCTTCAAGTCAATTCCCAGTATTGTTGAGCTTGACAATCTAAAAGTGGCTGGCGATGTATGGTTTGGAGCTGGTGTTATCCTCAAGGTATTGGATTTAATCATTAGTTTCTGTTCTGTTCTTTAATACTGTTTCATTTTAAGTGTGAAAATAATTCAAATAATAAACTCGAGTTTTAGAGCTGAGCATTTCTAAAATTATCTTCGATTTCTGCCCTCAATATAATTTGGTTGCTTTATGATGAGAGAATTGTTTACTGTTATGATAAATGTTGAAGTTGTATTTATGAGAATAAAGCTTAGACACAGTACTTTACGTGCTTTTTGATATTTTTCTCCAATCAAACCAGTTTTATCTCGAGAGTAAATGTTGACATTTATTTTGCAAATTACCAACGTAAAACTCCAATTTTGATTGAAGAATAATGCCAAAAGTATCTAAAGAACTGCATCTAAATTTTGTGCCTTTTATTACTAGTCAAGCTCAAAATTGTTTTCCCAATGTTCAATTGCTTGAATTCAAAATCTTGAAACCACATACAAAAACTTCTTAAGTTTACAAATGTTCTAATGTTTTCTAGTAAATGGGAATGTCACCAAGAAAATTAGGTAAATATTTTATGGTTTTAAAAAAATTAATTTTAGTCCCTATAGTTTCCACTGTTTTGGATGTTCAGTGTTGGTTTTAGTCCCTATGATTTTTCTTAGAGGAGTACTAGCGACACGCTATGATACTTTTCTTCTGACACTTTGTGATTGGTTGAAATTTATTCAAAATATCAATTTTGGTGGGTTTTACAACTTAAATCAGGAGATAGAATTATTAAATGATATGCAGCACCCACCAAAATGGGTGATTTTTAATAAATTTCAACCAATCATACAGGAGAGTCTCTAAAAGAGAATGTCCGTAACATTTCTCCTTTTCTTACTTGGTTTTCGTTACTAAACCCTATATTTTTTTAATTATTTGTGTTAGTCCCTACAAAGAAAATGATCCTGCATTATTTTAAACTTACTGGACCAAACCGAAACTAAAAGATAAGAATAGTGTTCTAGCTAAATCATTTGTTGTTTGACGTTGTTTTCTGGTTTCTTAATAGGGAAAAATCAGTATCGTGGCAAAGCCTGGTGTTAAGCTGGAAGTTCCCGACGGTGCTGTCATTGCGGACAAGGTATCTAATTAAATATGGATTTTGTTTGTCAGCACTAGGTTGTCATTCCAATTTCTATGCCTAAAGGCTTAACTGTCTTATGCAGGAAATTAATGGCCCAGAGGACCTGTGAGGAAGCCAAATGAGAGTTTAGAAGTATTAGACTGTATACTATACGGTCTCGTATTTTTTCAATTACTACTACTCCCAAGTTTGATAGGCAAAGAAAATAAGAAGTCGCTTTTTGTTGAGAGGATGTCTCGGTGTGGAGATTTACTCGTTGTCTTGTGATTCTCTTTAGAACAAGAGAGGCCATGAGTTCTTCCCCATTATGTTAGTGTTATGTCATTTTGTATAATCACATTTTTCCATTACCATAAGTACTAAGAAGTGATATAATTAAAACCAAAGGAATTAAAATTACACGTAAACTAAGACATGAGAACTAAATTCATAGTTAAGTTTATTTTTCTCCATAAGTCAAGATTTAATATAAAACTAAAAGTATTTGATATGATACATGACTCGATTCCATTTGTTAATACTTTCATGTTGAAGGCCGTGGTGAATAACTTAAACTTATTACTGGGTAAGAATTTTTTTATCCTTTAGATATATTAGGATTAAAATCAAAAGTTATTATAAGTATGGAGTACGGTATAATTGTCTACATAATCTAAAATTAAAAACATTTTTTTTTTCTTTTTTTTTCCTCTCTCGTCAAAACTTTTCATTTCAGAGGTTTCAACCACCCCCTTCCTCTCTGACACCATCATGCTGTCATCATCACAAAACCCTCTGTCGTAACTTGAAGGGTCGTCGTCATTGAAGTACTCGTTACTCGTATCAAAGTTGGACAACTTGTGTTGGGTTCATTTTCAAATTTGATGTTAATTCTTCTTGTTTTTCTTATCTCATGTGATTATTTATTTCTTCATTTTCAATCTCATATCTAATTATTTCTCTCATACGCACATTTCTTAATAACCACAAAACATAACCTTAAATTTGGAGAGAGAAAAAACTCAGATTTGAAATGCAACTTTGACATTTACATTTTCGTGAGGAATTCATTGTCACCACACTTAAATCGCAAAGAGAACACATCACCAACCTCAAATTTGGAAAAGAAAAAAGCAAGCTTGGATTTGGAAAGCATCGCCATGCCCGAAGTGCGATGATAACGCATCATCAACCTCCAATCTGAAACAAAAATAAGCAACTCAAATTTGGACAAGACCTCATCATTTATCGTGTTCGTAGAGGATTTTTTCGTCATCGAGCTCAAAGCATGAAGGGAACCACGATGGCGGACTGCTACACATGAGATGACAATTGGATGTAGACTCCGACGGTGGGTCTTGGTGAAGAAGAGGATGAGGACACCGTCGTCAACATTCATGATCTTCTTGACGTTGACAAAATAAAGATAAGGAAAAACAAAATAATTTGATCAGATGTGTGCACTCTTAGGGTAGTCCTCACATTTTTCTGTTTCATATATTATTGTCTGATTGGGTTACACACCCTAGATCTCGTCTACTTTCATATATTGTTGTGTCCATCCATTTGGTAACTACATTACATTGGTGTAATGGATGATTGATAATATATTGTAAGTAGATTATAAGTATTCTACTAGGAAAAAATCTTGTTTGAGTGAGTAGTATTTACATCATGATTATTAGCTTTGCCAATAATTTTTTTTTTTCAACAACAAAACTTGAATGTTATAATTTAATAATGGTGAATCTATTAGATTTGAATTGTCAAAGATAATCACCACACTCGAACCCTATTAGCAACACATACATCTGCAAAAATGATAGATACCTTATTGCTCCTCTTTAAATAAAAATTAACGATTAGAAGTCCTTAAATTTGCTCCACTAACATGAAAATCACAAATTAAAAATGCAAGCAAATAAAAACAGATTGAAATCGAAATGTTTGGGAAATCAAAGTAATAGATTCCATCTTTGATGAGAAAAATTCTAACCATATATCGTTCTTACATATGACGAGCTTACGTTTTTTGGGTAAATACCAAATATTTGTTTTCAACCCAGCTGCAATAAGGCAAATGAACATGGAACAAAATTTGTGACAAAAGTGCATTACAATATCACAGCTAACTTCCATATTTAATTGCCTTATGCATGTTGGGTTAGTAACCAATATCTTAGAATAAATAATTATACAAGATTTCTTTGCCACTCACTTAACATTTCATTAACATGTAATTAAAAACCCAAGAGGTTTATACATGCTATTAGAAAGCTTCTTCTCTATGAATATGAGAATCTATTCCATGTGAATATTTGAAAACCAAAGCTCAATTTATAATGGAACTTGTGTTCAAGTGGCAAATTAGAATGGATTTATGAAGCATTCAATTCCAGCATTTAAAGTCGTGTCATAACTTATTAAAGCAAAGTCATGATAAAACATTCAAAGCTATTAATGTTTATTATTTAATGAATTGAATTCTTTTATAAAAATCATTAACGAATTTACTTTAATGTAAAATTATTAGTTTGACTAATCAATGTGCTTATGACATTGATTAAGAAGTTAAAATGAAAAAATATTTATTAAAAAATTATAAGAAAGCAAAAAAAAATATAAACAATATAATTTTATGTATGCCAATAAATGTTTTTTAATTTTTTAATCAACGCACCATTCATTAACATTTGACAAATATTATAATCATTAAATTAGGTCATGATAACATTTTTTAAAATAGTTAAAAGGACAATTAAATTGGGTCAAGCAACGATTAGTAAGAATTAAATGCATTTGATTTTGATAAATATATTTATAAGGTAAATTCAATTTAATTTTTAAATACTATAATAAACAATACAGTATGGATGTCAACATTAAATAAATATATAAATATATTGTTTTAATACCAGGATGCCAACAACAGCTTCGTTAATTAGTCTAATAAATAAATATATAAAAATTTGTTTTAGAACATAGTTAATATACATAAATATTTAATACAGTGGTATTTGCTTTCTTTAAATAACTACAAGCAATTAATGATATATTGTACCAAAATTAATGATATGCATTAGTGTGTGGTTGAATTGAATTATTTGTAGGGCTCTTTTTTGCTGATTTATTGGTAGGAGTTATGTCAGTAATAAATTTATTTGTTATGATTTTTATTTTATCGTAAATTTTAGTTATTATTATTAATTGAATAAATAAAAAAGAGAGGAGTTGGCCTGAAGTAGGCAAAACGCAAAAGACAAAAGGGGCAGCGTATTTGGCTGGGGTCATTCACAGTGGTAGGCTCTGCGTTTAGCAAAAACGGTGTCGTGTGAAGATGGAGGCTGCGTTTAAGTAAGCATCTAGTTTAACCTCACTCTCTTTCGATTCTCAATCGCTCTCTATATATTGCAGTATGATTGCTATGATTTGTGTGCTATTACATTGAACTGTAGAGACAAAATCATTAGTGCGAATTCAAATGCAGCGATTGAATCAACAGTAGCTTTTACCTCCCACTACATGCTTGATAAGGTGCCCAAATGAACCGCAAGTTAGGATATCTATGTTGTTTTATTAATATGCTATTTTGGGTGTTATGTGTTTTTTACTGTTGGATGCATTGCAAATGTAACTGATAATTCATTGCTGGCCAATCCTTTCTGAGAATACATATATATATATATATATATATATATATTTTTTTTTTGTTATAAAAAAGGAACAGTAGAATGAGGAGACATTATATATTATATACATAATAAAAAGAATGAGGAGACATTTCTAATACTTAAAAATAGAGCGTGAATTACATGTTAAAGTTACCGATAAAGGCCGACCAAAAAAATTACCACACATTTTCTTGACACAAAATTGTTATTTTGTTTTAATGTTTTTTAGATATTAAAATTTAAAATCATCTTGCCATCACCATAGATGATAGAACCATGCCGAGGCTAGAATTTCCTCTGCTACTTTTACATGCTGAAATTCTATTGTTTTGGATACACTGCATATTTTCTTGTCTCATTTCTAGTAACTAATTGCATCGCATGAATCTCCTATCTCAAGTTATCTGGACACGACTATGAAAGTAAAACAAGAGCATCTAATTTATGTATAGACACAGACTCCTTACTTTCAATTTTACTGTTTTGTAGAAAACTAGTGATTCAACATAAGTGTTGTAGAATTGGTAACTGATACACAATTGTGCATACAAATTATAAATGCTGTAAAATCAGTTTGAGCCTCATTGAGTTTATGACCCTGTTAGTAAAAATGTACACTGGCTATCGGTGTTGCGTATATGTGTCTCTGGTACCTTGACTAAGTTGACGACTAGGATGAGTTTTATAACATTGTGGATTTGGGGTCCATATTGATAACATCCTGTACTCTTTATCTAAAATTTCCTTATAAATAAAATTTTCTTTTTCTGAACTTCTCACATTTATACTTTTACTGGTGACACTAGAAGGTCAGCATACATGTTCACCATGACCAGAGGCAACAAGAAAGAACGGGGAGATATGGAACTCGCAGAGTGGAATTCCTTCAGGTGCCTTTTCTTCTTCCTCTCTCATTTTCAACCATGATATAATAATGAAAATGTTTTATTTGCAATTCAATAATGTACCATTATATTGAATGTGTGTTATGATTTATTTTGTATGAGGACGGAGGACCTTAGATGTATAATGTTTGTTTCAGGAATTGGTGAGTCAGTTTCAGAACACATCTGAGGATGGTAACCTTTTTTTGTTAGTTAATAATATTCATGTCTGTCTTGGTTGCTAATGTTTCTTCTGTTTGCAGAAACAAGTGAGGAAATTTTGGCAAATTTGGTCAACTTTGCCTATGATCCTTACAACTACAACTTCTTGCGTCAGGTATGGACCTATCAGTTTTCTTTCTAGAGAAAGCTACACAAGATTAACTAGAATGCACTTGCATAATATTGCAGCTTAAGGTTTTGGAACTTTTCATTGACTGCTGACTGAACCCAGTGAAAAGCTTGTAGAATTTGGTATAGGAGGAATCTGCAATTCTTGTGTTGGTAATTCTAGTGACTTTATCTTTGATGATATTATTATTTCTTGCCTTATCGTCTATCTTATTGACAAAAATAACAATTTCTTAGAAGATCCAGCCAATTCTGCAATTGTAACTAAGTTTGGTAGGATACCTCTTATTATACAATGTGTATCAAGCCCAGTTAGGAACACTGTAAGTATAAGAGCTTTTTTGCTTGTTGACATTGTTTCACATTGATGGTTCATAAGTTGCGGACCATGTAACTTGCAGGCCAAAGGGGATTGCTAAACCATGAATACCCAAATTTTCAAAATTTCTGTTGATAGCATGTTCCTCCCTTCTGTTGCAAGCATGATTTTGTTTTCTAATTCATCACTAAATGTATTTTATTATATATGAAAAATATTTGTGTGGTTTTTATATATGAAATTTTATTATTTGAAACTTGCGTTTTTTGACTTCTCAGAACATACTGTTATTTTTAGTATTCTTATAATTACGTAACTCACATTATAACTCATTCTCTTCTGGCTGGCACTTGCAAAGTACCGTTCCTTACATTACCCTAGCCTGTGCATTCTAAAGTTAATTTACTTCCATGAAAGATTCAATTTCAATTTGTTAAATTAACAATGCATTTATCTGATATTAGGTAAATTATGCACTCGGGGCACTTTATCATATCTGTAATGAATCTAACAATGAGGAGATTTTAAAGCGGGAAGTTATTGATACTTTTTTTGGATCGGTTATAGGGGAACCGTTCTAATAAGGTTTAGAACAGTTATAATTTCAACCGTAGATCAATGGTTCCTCCATCAAAGTTATCTCATGTAATGAAGACGTAAATCCAACGCTATATAGCGTTGTGTAGAATAAGACATATTTTTAGTCAATATTCGATTTATTCATATTTTCCCTCTCTTTTATAGAAAAAAAAGTTTGGGCTATATATCATTACTTTAGAGTTTAGCGTTCACTTTGATGCGAGTTATGAATTATTTGAACTGACTACATTTTCTTAATTTATGTAGTAGTTATTAACTATTATAAATGAAAAACTTTCAATTTTAAACGGTATTTGAAACTGTTTTGTTTTAGGGTTAAGTCGTATTTCAGATAGGAATGCTAATAATAGATGGCGACCTTCGCAATCATTATCAGATGCATCCTCCGTTTTATCGCTTCTCCGGCTTGGTCTGTTACCGATGGTGTATCTATTCGTCGCTTTGATGGATGATTTCAAAAAATTAACTATCGAGTTACTTCATTTTACTGGAGTGAGCAATGGATTCAAAACTCATTCCAACATTTACAGTATATTGAAGGTTGCAAGTGCCTGAATCCAAGGTTACAAAATATTAATATAAAGAAATATATCAATAAATCAAACTTGGTGCATTTTGAGTCTTGGATGCATTCTGAGCCTTGTGTTTGATGATCTTTAACAATATCGCACAATTCTTGATTCACTGTACATTAAATATCTTGAAATTATTAATGAAGCTGCTTTCTGCTTTCTCTCTCCATCCTACAAAGTTGCACATCTTTGAAAATATTAAATAAAATATGTTAAAACTAAAAAAACAAAAAAATAGTAGGTGCTTACAAAATAATGTATTTCAATATTTTGTATGCATCTCTTATATTTTGTTTTTTTTTCTTTGAAGATAATTTTTCAATGTGTTCATATGAGCAAAAAACATGATTGAAAGAAAATATCTTACTAGGTGGTTAATTATATTTTTTGACAAAGATTAATTTTTGACAAAGTTAACAAATACTTTATATTAATTAATGAGGTAGTAATTTTTTTTTTACCAAAAATGATTTTTGATTAATTTACATTGACCATGCTTATTAAAATATATTTTAAGGATTTGGTTCTTTAAACTAAAGGAACAGTGTAGACTTTAG
>PYAF01004620.1:1316338-1332289 GCA_007407185.1 Glycine tomentella
ATATTAATCTTTTACAATAAAATTTTAGAAAGTGCTAGAATTAAAGGTTAAATACTCATTTTGATATCTAAAAATGGAATATAATAATAAATTGATAACTAAAAAGACGAAAAATTCAAATTTATTTATCAAATATGAAAAAAAATCATGATAGATTTGTAGACAATAAATTAATATTAAATTAATCTTAAAAAATATAATTTATTATTAAATTAATTCTTAAATATTATAATTCAATAACCAAACAGTCTCACAAATTTAATAAACAAAGTCAATTTATCATATTTTTTATCCAATAAAAAAAATTAAAATAATTTTTATTTTATTTTTTTTAAGATCAAATTATCACGATTCTCACACTTTAAGACCAAAATAAATATTTGTCAGTAAATAAGATCATCAGAGTGTTGAATGTACTGGTACAAGAGATGTGGGGGCAAAGAAGTAATTGAAATGCAATAGATGGATATATATAAAAAAATAAAAAAGTTCATAATTAGGTGAGGCTACCGAAATCATTACTTATACAAGTCTTTTACGATTATTCATAGTGCGGCAATAGCAGAGCAGCGACTCACACTGGTCTTCGCTTCTCATTCATCATTTCTCACCTAACCGTCTCAGATCAGAAACCTCAGCCAGCCATGGCAGCGTTCCAGAAGATCAAGGTCGCCAACCCCATCGTCGAGATGGACGGTCCGTTTCTTCTCTTTCCGATCTGATCTATTCACTCCACTTCTCTCCTTTTTGTCTCTTCATTATTACTTTTTGACGTTTCATCCATCTCTTCTCTTCATGTTTATTAGTTTTTTTTCTTCCTTTTCGCGTGGTGTGTCTTGTCGTGTCGATGTGCTCCCTCTGATTTGCTCCTATTAGATATTTTTTGATATTTTGCTGCGATATTTTTTCTTTCTTTTTCTTGTGGACCACTCTGTTTCGTTCTCTCATTTATTGGAAACGTTACGACGTAATGAATCACTTTTTTTTTCCTCCTCTCTTATTATTTAGATATTTAATTTAATATTACTATACAAAATCATTTTATCGAATCATATTGTTTTTATTATCATTATTGCCGAGATTTGATCCGTTCTCTTGCAGGAGTAGCTTTTGATGGAGATATGTTCTGTTTTTTTTTTTTTAATTTTATTTTTAATATTATGAATGTGACATGATTTTCTTATTGAAAGAAATAAAATAAACTCGTGGAAAATAGGAAAAAAAGGGTCTACAGTGGTTTGTTCCATGCAAGCGCGTTATCATTGGATTCACTGAAGTATTGAATACTTGAGGGAATTGTTTTTTTTTTTTTTTGAAAAACTAGATGGGATGACAGATGTATCTGGTTTGTGTTGTTGGTGTTTTGTGTATGAATTTATGAAGTCTTGTGTTTTATACTCATAAATTAAAGTGAAAATAATCACAGTAACTTCCATTAGCATTTTACAAAGTTACATCTACCTCCATTTCTCTGTTGTTATTTTTAAGGGGATTTTGTGCATGATTCCCTACTTCTAAGTAGGGAAATGTGTATTTCCTATCTGGTCTCAAATATAAGAAGAAAAAAATCACATATTAACTATGAAAATTAGTTAACCATATTTAATTGCATCAATTTTAATTAAAACATATTTTTTCCCTCAACTTATCCTTTATTGAAACTTGGTATCAAGGATAAGAAACAGACGTTGAAACTAACACCTCATTTAAATTCATGGTATTTTAGAGATAATAGCATCAAATAAGGTAAAGTTAGTTGAAATTTTCTTATATTTAAGATCAAGAAAAATATGTTTTTTTTCTTCTTATATTTGAGACTAGAGGGACTTGTGTTTTGGAAAGAAGTTGTTGAATTGTTTGAATAGTAAATAAATTAAGGGAGGAAGATGTAATATTTCAAACAACAAAGGCAGAAGTGAAAATAAAAAAATGAAAATACAATATTTTTTCAACAGTAACCTAGAATTTTCAATTTGTGTTGTATTAATTTCTATGGTGTTTGTGTTTATCTGTTGGGACAATCTTTATCTTGCTCGTTACATTGTTTGTTTGTGGATACTGCATTGCAGGAGATGAAATGACTAGGGTTATCTGGAAGTCAATCAAGGACAAGGTGATTTATCATCATGTTGCTGTTAATGCAATCATCACTTTTTTTATTTTCTTGTGAAAAGTACCTATAATATATATCTTTCTTTCATTCTCTTTTGGGATAGCTCATTTTGCCCTTCTTGGAGTTGGACATCAAGTATTATGACTTAGGCCTTCCTTACCGTGATGAGACCGATGATAAAGTTACAATTGAAAGTGCAGAAGCAACTCTCAAGTATGTTATTTGTATACCTTCCTCTAACACCCCCTCCCCCAAAGGGAAATGTTTTTAAGTCCTTGATGTTTATGTTTATTTAACTATTTTTTTTTTATAATATTCTAGGGTTCAGTATATGTGAAGCAGACAGAATTTGTGAATTTTTTTTGGAATTAAAAAAAATTGTGTATTATAGTTATATAGCAAGTGATATATACTAGAAAAAATATTTTAATTTTATTTATTTTCCATGTCATACAATGTTGAATTTGAAGGGGTTAAATGCTTTTCATTCTTGTGCTCTTATTATTCTTGTTTATCTAATGGTTGTACCATACTACCGCTTGTAGGTACAATGTAGCAATCAAGTGTGCAACTATCACTCCAGGTTTGGTAGTCAGATCGGGACATATTGTTTTAGTTTTAACCTCTGTTCTGTGTTTGTGTACATAAATATACATTTGATAAATTTGGAATACAAGATGTATTGCTTGATCAAGAGTTGTAATGATTGGATTGCTGCATGATAATGTTCCACTTGGTAGTAGATGTTGGAGCTTATACTAGTGTTATGATTGACAGATGAAGCTCGTGTGAAGGAGTTTGGCCTGAAGTCAATGTGGAAGAGCCCAAATGGGACTATTAGGAACATTTTGAATGGTAACTCAACTTCTGTTGATTGTTGTTTGTTAAGTATTAAATACTAGTGAATTTATATGTTCTGGCCACTCAATGGTAGCAAATATGTGGTAGATGGTAACAATATATATAGTTTTTTTTATTGGTTGTTTGTTTGCACATTTTTCAGGAACTGTCTTCAGAGAACCAATTCTTTGCAAAAACATTCCCCGCCTTGTTCCTGGTACTAATATTGAAAATTTCTTTTTGATTACTTCTTGATGAATAAAGGTGTCTAAATATCTCAACATTACCAGGTTGGACAAAGGCAATATGTATTGGAAGGCATGCATTTGGTGATCAATATCGGGCTACTGACACAGTAATTAAAGGAGCTGGAAAGCTGAAGCTGGTGTTTGGTATACCTCTTGCTTGATATAAACAACTGTTATCAGAGTCCTTAAATTATCTTGTACTCAATAATGCTGTCCCATCTTAGGGATATAGTTTTCATTGTTATTATTTGGTTACTAAAGATTATTTTTATGAATTCTTCTACTGTAGTTCCAGAAGGCCAGGGTGAGGAGACTGAATTCGAGGTTTTTAACTTCACTGGTGAAGGGGGTGTTTCATTGGCTATGTACAATACTGATGAGGTTGATTCAGCACTGTCTCACATCATTTTGATTGGGTATATTAAAATGATTTCTGGTATTTATTGAACTTCTATCTATTATTTGGCATGTGATGCAGTCTATTCGTTCTTTTGCCGAGGCTTCTATGGCAACTGCTTTAGAGAAAAAGTGGCCACTTTATCTTAGCACCAAAAATACAATTCTCAAGAAATATGATGGAAGGTATACAATTCATTATTAGCTTATTCATTTAATATTTTTCAAAAACTTTTACTGCATTGATCCCTGTTCAATTATATTCATTTATTGGTTTGTAGATTCAAGGACATATTTCAAGAAGTTTATGAGGCAAGCTGGAAATCAAAGTTTGAGGCTGCTGGTATATGGTGAGTGGATGAGTACCTTGTTTCGAGGGGGAAGTGTTTATATTAATACTATACCATTTGTTTACATTTATCTGATGAATTTGGAAGGTATGAGCATCGGCTCATTGATGATATGGTGGCGTATGCACTTAAGAGTGAAGGAGGTTATGTATGGGCATGCAAAAACTATGATGGAGATGTCCAGAGTGATTTCTTAGCTCAAGGTTTGTCTGATGTGCTTATTTATTAATCTTTTTCTTTGTGCAACTTCATTTGCATGGGTTTCTTTTCCTGTGTAACTAATACCTATTCACCCTGTTTCCAGGTTTTGGATCACTAGGTTTGATGACATCTGTATTGGTAGGGTTTATTACTACAATTTGTGGTGAATGATTTAATGAATTGAACCAGATTTTTTATTTATTCAATAAATCAAGTTTAATAAATTCCCCTTTTGATGGGTCAGGTTTGCCCTGATGGAAAGACTATTGAAGCAGAAGCAGCTCACGGCACAGTTACCCGTCATTTTAGGGTTCATCAGAAGGGAGGCGAAACCAGCACAAATAGCATAGCATCCATCTTTGCCTGGACAAGAGGACTAGCCCACAGGTATATACTATGTATTTTACATAGTTGAGTGCTAAGCTTTACTCATTGTATTAGAAAGTTAGAAACTCAACTTATAATATTATGTGATAATGGCTAATTCATGACTTTATGATGACAGGGCAAAACTGGATGACAATGCCAAACTCTTGGATTTCACTGAAAAACTAGAGGCAGCTTGCATTGGAGTAGTAGAGGCTGGGAAGATGACCAAGGATTTGGCACTTATTCTTCATGGATCCAAGTACGTTAAATTGTCATCGTTGCGACATTGCCCAATACATTTGCTTTTATACTTGACATGATTAATAACCTTACTATATAATTGTTGCAAGTAGGCTTTCAAGGGAGCATTATTTGAACACAGAGGAATTCATAGATGCCGTGGCAGCCGAGCTTAGTGCTAAGTTTTCTACATAGACTTGATTTAAGGTATAACTCGCTCTTGGTTCCCTTTATATTTGAGCACACACTAAAACACAGATTATGGACCATTTGTTACAGGCTTACAGCTGCTTTTATAAAAGAATCATTTTTTAAAATGAATAAATTCTTTTATTTTTCATGTGTTTTTTCAGTTTTTCAAAACAATAGATTTTTATGATTGTAAACAAATATAAATTAACTTTTTTTTAATTTTTAAAAATAATCTCGATTATTTTATATCAAAATGACTTCTTGTTTTAATATATAAAAACTGGTCATACATATTCTTTTCGTTACAATTTTTAACCTTTTTTCTGAGTATATCTTTATCTTACATCCTTTTTTTTTTCAAATATATCTTTTAATTACAAAATAAATATTTTTATCAAGTAAAAGTCAAAACGGCCGGGCTCATGTCATATTCCATCACTAAAGGGTTTTTTGGTTTTTCTGTTTTTGTTTTTGGCATAATTAGACAGGCGGAAAAGAAGACGATGGGCGTGCGTGCGCATGATGATCTCTATTCAGAAGAATAAGAAAGGGAAAAAGAAGCATTGGTCCTTACCTTAGCCCCTTTTCCTTCATTTGTTTGTTGGTTGGGAAAGCAAGGGTTGACTGTTTCTTCTCCATATTGGTTGTGAACTGATTTGTCCTTTGTAATTTGTAACTGATCCCTTCCAACTTCCAATTTTTATAAATGGATTTTCTGCGGAATTTATTTTTGCATGTTTTTGACTTATTATTTTTCTGCAAAAAGAAAAGGTGAACATCCTCCCGAATCTTTAGTGGGTCACCATAATAGGTACAGCATGGCCACATGGCCTAAGTATCAAACTTCTAAGAGCTAATTAAGAGCATCTCCAAGCCGGTTTTTCATGAGTTTAAAATTACATTATTTAATAAGTTTTTATAATAGGAATAGAAGACTTGAAAATGTATTGTTTAAGTGAGTTATTTATATAAACAGTTTATAAAATGAAAGAAATATTTTTTAATTATAAAATTTAATGTGGCTAAGTTAAGTATTTAGTAATTTTAGCATTGAAGTAAATTTTTTTGTAAAATTTTTAAATCTACATGACATTGTAAGCTTTAGAAATTTAAAATAAATAACTCATTTAAGTAATTATATATTATAGATGTTGTAAGTAGTAATTAACATCTCTCTTATTTTAATATTAGAATTAAAAAAGATAAATTTACTTGAGAAAAATTTAAACTTAGGAATTTATTTTTTGTTTATGTTTTTTATTCCAATTTCAATACGATAGCACGTGTTATCCAATTCACAGAATTTTAATGCATGTTTGGATATGTGGTTGTTGAAATTTTGAATAAATACTATTTGATTTTAAGTACATGTGAACGACTATATAAAATTCAGCAAAAAAAATATGAACGAGTATATAAAATATCTATTGAAAAATTTTCTTCATGTTTGGAGTAGTTTTTTATTTGGAACAAATATTAGAAAAATGATTTTTATAGAATATTTGAAAATTCATTATTAAATTATTTTTGGAGGTGTAATTATTTAAAATGAGTTTTAATGATAATCTTTACGGAGACATCTTTTATATTGGAGTTATTTATATTGATGTTGATAGATTTGTAATAATTCTTATACCAAATTAATAATTAAATATATTCTTCATAAATATATTAGCTTTTGAAATAAAATGCATAATTGTTAAAAACTTGCAGATTAAATTAGCACAACATTAAAATATAAAGTGGCGTCAAATAAATTTCTTAATTTTTTAATTAAGTAAAGTTAACTTTTTTTTTTTAGTTTTCAAGTGAATAAAAAATATCGATATTTGAAAATTGGATTAGTATTCTCTTGTTATTCAGATAGATGGAACTCAAGTGCCAGAGCTCATGTGGAAAGATTTCTTTCCGCCCAATGCTCAAACAAAATGTAAAATTCCTTTTTCCCCCCTTAAATCTATAATCTCTATTTTCTCTCTCTTTCTCTTAAATCAGCTTAACACTAGATTGAAAAAAATCAACTTAACAAGGTATTGAGGTACATCTGCTTCATGGATATAGTGTTCCATCGGATTTAAAAATGAAGAAAAATTGTTTTTTACCCGACTCTTTTTAAAAAGAAATATATTGCTTAATATTATCAAGTTTGATGTCTTTAATTATTTAACAACTATTTTTTAAAATTATTATATTATATATCTCTGAAGCATATTATATTCCCATTTTTTATATTTAGAACAATTAAATCTTATACACTAGAAAAAAAATCAAAATTATACTAGTGTTAAATATGAAAAAAACAGAGTATTATAATTGCAGTAAAAATTACAAATATTTTTATCTTATTTATAAAACCATTATAATCTTGCAACTGCGTAATCCGAATTCCGCAAAAAGAGAAGACAGCTTCTACTCCGAGTTTCGAACACCTTGCGTTGCTAAAATCCAAACACCGATAATCTCCCCAAATGACGCCTAAACCTTTCAACTTTCCCGCCAAACGCACAACCGCACTTTTCCTCCTAACCTCCACCGCCACCGCGGCCGCCGCCGCACAAACTTCCAGCTCCGCCGTGCCCTCTCCTCTCCCCGCACTCTCCCCTGAAAAACTCGGAGGCGAAATCCACGGTCTCATCCGCACCGCACGTGCCGTCTCCACAGTACTGATTCTTTCCATTTTCCACTCTCGTCTTTTTATTTTCCCTCGTTCAACTCTTCGCACCGTTCGATTTCATTTCTCTCTTATCTTTTAGGTTGTATCCACTGTCGTTGACTACGAATTCTCGTTGCGCGGCCTTCAAAAGGACTCCGATCAGTACCGTCAAACGATTTCTCAGGTTTTCGCCATCTCAACAATCGTTCTCGTTTGTTTCTGTAATTGTAAGTGATAATAGTTTGATCTTATGCTGTGCTGAGATTCTGAACTCATCGTTTTGGTGCTTAGGTTCATCTACGCTCTGCCAAGAGGTATCTCAAGCTATGCGAAGCCAACAAAGGATTTTATGTGAAGGCTGGACAGTTCGTTTCGGCGCAGAAAGTGCTTCCGAAAGAATACTCGTCCACTTTGTCTTCCTTACAGGATCAGGTATAGCTCATTGTATCTATTTGAGTTCAATTGTACTTCGTTTTTGGTTAATTATATTGCTAATTGGAATATCTTGATGATCTAGGTTGCTCCTCTTCCTTTTAAAGTTATTGGGGAAGTGTTAAAGGATAATCTGGGACCTGATTTCTCTGAGATGTAAGTTGTCTTTAGAAACTGAATTTTGATTTTACAAAATCATATTTATCTTTCAAAAATTAAATCTCCTCCAAAAGCTTGAGCTGATAGGACAACAGTTCCTGACGTATTTTTAGTGCTACTGTTCTCTAGTCAGAATTAGAGTTTCATCTTGGAAACATATGCTGACCTTTCAATGTAATAATTTATTATATGGATTATCGAGGCGAAACTCTAATTCTAATTGGAAAACAACATAAAAAAGAACCTAAGGAACTACATGTAAGTTTTGTCTTTTCTAATAAGCCTTCTCATGCAAGAGCCACTTGGACTTAAAAGTGTGAATAGTGTGAAAATGCATAAGCTAATGTGGTAGCTTAAATTGGACCTGCCTCTGAGTCTGCTGATATACCATTACCACCCCTTAAATCCCTGTGTTCACTTATTCTTTTTTGCACATGTTAATAACTTAAACTTTAGTGTTCTTTTTAAGTTTTAACATTACTATTTGTATTTATATGAATTACAGGTTTCTGTCAATTGATGAACAACCTGTAGCTGCTGCATCTATTGCTCAAGTTCATCGTGCAGTGCTGAAAAGTGGTCATGAAGTAGCAATCAAGGTTTGTCTGGTGGTGTTAGTGATTTCCTAAATACTATATGGCTTTCTATGAAGAACAAACTCTTACATGGATACTAGACATGGGAAATTCTAACAAGTTAATGTCTTAATGTCCAAAATATTGGAAACTGGGATACTGCATGCATGTGTACACACAAAAGAGCAACTGAAATGAAATTGAATATGACAAACGGTCTGAATTGTTAATCACGATTTCTATATGCACTTTCTTCCAATGACAATGAGCCTCACAAAAAATTCTTATAGACATCATTTAGCAATGTACACATTTTGTCACTTTACAAAATAAATAAATAATTTCACAAAACAAGGTAATGAATTTTAGCTTTCAAGAAAGGTATATTCAACTTTATCAAAATAACTTGCTGAGTTTTACATTTCTTTTTTATTATAATGAGATTCACAAAAAATACTAAGAGGCACATGAACCAGAGTAATGTTTTTGGATCTCAGCAAAATCAATGGGTGTACAACAGGGATGAGATTTAATATATTTAAATGATTTTGTTTTTTGGGCTTTGAAGAGGATATAATATTCCTTCTTTACTTCACAAAATAAAAGGACAGGACCGATGATGGGTTTCATGGATATAGTATCAGTTTGTAGTTTGTGTTAAAAATGGTATATATTCAGAAATTGACTCCAATGATTTGGATATTGGGCTTTATTAACAATGGATCACCTGGTAGTTTTTTATTTTATTAACGTAATCACTAAAATGCTTCTTCTGTAAACAGTATCTCATTTGAACTGAGCATCTTGTGTTTTATCTGAAAAATATCCCATTAGGTTGAAATTACAATATTTCCTTGGCCAGTTCTAATCTGTTGATTTAGTTATATGGTTTGTTGATTCTACATCTCTACTTGAATGACGTTGTTTTCAGGCACAATATTAAAATAAGATTTAGTTATTTGAGTCCAAACTTGACTTAAGTATAACTATAAATTATTTACAAGCCAGAGGGTCAGATATAGCTACTTTTCATTTGAGTAAACAGAAATAATTCTTTTGAATAATAATGCCTAATTAGAAGATATTGTTATTTCCCTGATCATATGCAATAGCATAATGTCACACAGACCTGGAAAATGCTAAAAGATTATACTTCTGTTATAATTAAGTAAACACTTGTATCGTTGCTTGAATTTGAATATTTGATGCTTTTTGCTAATACTTATTCTGTAATGAGGTAAGCTACATTTAGAAAAACACTTGTTGAATTGTAAAGTCATTTTCTTCACTGGAAATTAGGTACAATATCCTTGGATAGAGCAGCAAATGAATTTTGATACAAGAACAATGTATTTCCTATCAAAAAGTATTGCATGGGTATGCTCTGACTCTTGACAACTCTTATTAATTGAAAAATATTGAAGAAATTATGCTGTAATTAATATTATTCTTAGATATTTCAAAATGTCTGGAATGATGGTCGATGGTCATTATATAATTGTTGATAGCAAAATTGATTGAAATAAAACAAAACGCAATTGAGAACCAAAAGGAAACTGATTGTTGATAGCAAAATTAGTTAATATTAGGGTTGTTTGTTTGATACCTTCCAGATTTGCTGAAAGCCTGAAAACACTGATTATATAGGTTTCTGAATGCACTCAGCAACAATCCTTATTTCGGCATTGCCCAAATACCAAAAGTTGTTTCATAGCAAATAGTACAAAGTAAGTGCTTAATATTAATATTACATGACTACACATTCAGGATTGTATTCTCAGTGTTAAAATTTGTGAGTTTTATCAAAAAGGTCCTAGGTCACATTGATACTGGAGTAAAATTCCAGAATTTTTATCCTTTACAGCGAAGTCACTGGATTGCTCTTTTGAGATGATATATTTTCTCTTTTTCCTTCATACAACATCTTTCTAATTTTATTGTATGTTTGGTAGAGTGGAAAGAAAAGAGATGAAAATGAAAAAAGATGAAAGTTTTGAATTAAACTAGAGAGCAAAAGTGTGGGTCCCACAAAATTTTACTGTTTATTTCACTCCTCTTCCACCATCTTTCGCCTCTACCCAATAGAGTGTCAGGAAAATTCATGTTCCTTGTATTTTGTCCTTTCTAATTTTAGAAATGTTCCCATTCCTCCTATTTTCTCATTTTGAGCAGAAAGATCCTAGGTAGAACTGGATTGTGGCACTGGAATGTGGGATAAGGCTTTTGTTGTTGTATAACAAAGGTACTGGAATGCTTATTGTGGCTGATGTGTTTTCTCTGTTTTCTCTTTCCGCTGTAGCATCCTTTCTAATTTTAGGAAGATTCCTGTGCTCCTATTTTGTACTCTCCTTTCTTATTAAATTCCCATTTTTAGAAAAAGATTAAAGAAGGAAGAAAAAACCCATGAGTAATATATAGTTTTGTTGAAATCAAAAGATTTTCATAAATATAATGTCTAATTTCTGGTTGAACTATGTGCTGTTTATATTCTTTCTTGTTTTCTGTTAGATCTTTATGCAAATAATATTATCAATTCTCTAGTTTCTGTTGCTTCTTTACTTTAATATTGCTTCCTTTGGTTGCAGTTATACCCTCAATACACGCTTGAGTGGTTACCAATAGCATTTGCCAAGTCCATGTCTTCAGAACTTGGTCAGTAAGAATGCCTAGTTTCTCTATAAAAAATGCATTCCATCATTGTTTCTGTTACATTTAATTTATGTCTCGCATGAGGGCTTATCAGGTAGCAACTATGGCCATATTCTCTAGATTTGGAACCCCCCATAAATTTGCCCTATATGTTCATGTTTCAGCCACTGGTTTATGTTAGTATTTAAACTAAGGGGGTGTATTCAATTAGGATTTCAAAGGATTTTAAAAGACTTGTTTTTTAATAAAAAAATCTTGAGGTATCCAATCAAGATTTTTAAATAATAGAAGTAAGTCTTATGGTATTCAATCAAGACTCTTAGGATTTTTTAAGAAACTCAATAAAGATCGTTAGTATTCAATTAAGATTTTTTACAACTTAAAAAGTCTTTTGATATTCAAAAGTATACAAATTTTGATGGATTCTTTTTTAGGATGAATTTTAATGGATCTCACGAGAATTTTTATGAGAAAATACACATTAAACAATCTTACCCAAACCCTTGAGGTTTCATGAGGCTTTTCTTTTCTTTTTGTGCAAATTGACATGTTTTTTCTTTTCTCATCACACATAATCCCCTGTCTCTTTGTTGAAAAAGGTAGACATTCATAATTTTTTTTTACTCTTTCAACCAATGGTCATCATGCCTTGGAACGTATGATATGAAAGATTTTTTCAATTTTTTGAATTTGGGGAGCATCTTGATTAAGTGATTATACATATATATGAATGTGAATATGTATGAACATGAGAAATATATAGTTTTAATGAACATGAGAAGTTGACTCATGTATAAGTGGATAAATATATAAATGAGGTTTGAAACAATGATTGGACATGTTTTTTGTTTGGTGAGATCGTTATTGTGAGAATGACTACAAATATCCATACTACTAGTAGACATTGTGGTATATAATTTTTATATAATTAATATGATTGATGATTGAAAAGGAATGAACCTATTATGTTTGTAATTTGTTAGGGGAAATTGATTTGTTATGTAACAGGTTTAGGATTCTTTGTATAAGATGAGTTTTATTTAAAATGTTATGTGGACAAAATTAATGAATGTTTATCAATAATTTTGAATGTTTTAAAAATCCATAATGTCTTTCAAATCTTATAAATTCATATGTTGTTAAAAAAACTACGTATCCCATTGTCCAGAGGCTCTACGCTAGGGATATTGTACACAGCCTTACCCTTGCATATGTAAAGAGACTGTTTCCGGATTTGAACCCATGACCAACAAGTCACTAAGATACAACTTTACCGTTATGTCAAAGCTCGTTGTCATGAATTCATATTTTGTAAATCCATTAAAATCTAAACTATAAAATGCTAATCATAAAAGTCTTTTAAATTCCACAAGATTTTTTTATGTCAAAATTGTCTTTTAAAATCCTAATCTAATACACCCCCTAGCATGTAGTCCTGATTTTGTTTTATCCTACTAAACACAATCAAGTTTTTTTCTTTTCTAAATATTGTAAGTTATTCTTCTGAACAAGGATAAGAAAACAGCCAAGGAATTTGAGGTGACTGAATGAATGAGATAATACCCTGACTACTTCCTTGCAGATTTTGTTCAGGAGGCAAGGAATTCCGAGATAGCAGCCAAAAATTTCAGAAATAGCAAAATGGTCAGAATTCCTCATGTATTCTGGGTATGATAATTGAGATAATTTTTATTCCTCCTATGAATTTTCTATTTAGTATTTTTTGTATAACTTATCATCAAATTATGCATGCAGGACTTGACTACAAGACAAATCCTAACTATGCAGTTTTATACAGGACACAAGGTATGATGATTAATCAATTATGCCAGTAAATGATTATGTTGGGAAAAAATTGTCATTGAGTCAGATCAAAGATAGCATCGTGTGAGTGTAATGCTATTTCCTTCATTACAGTTGCACAGCTGTCAACAGTTATGTTAGGTCCCTTTTGGGTGTAACCTCCTATCCTATCTAGGTGTATAAGCACTTATATTATGTCTTCAACTTCTCTAATATTAGGGGTGTTCATGGGTCTAGGTTGACCCGTGATCCAATCCGACCCAATTATATTGGGTTGAGTTTTAAAAGTGTTTGGACAGACTCAACCTAACTCAATATAAACCCAACAATATCCGGGTTGGGCAACGGATTGGGAATTGTTAACCTGTGACCTAACCCAACTCGGTCATATTATAAAAAAAAATATTAATATTATTAATAAGAATATAATAAAATACAAAAATAAAAATAATGAAAATCTAAAATTTCTTTATGCAACAAATTTACATATTCTATGTAATTATATTGTACATTGTAAAGAAAATTGTTTAAAAAATATGTTCTTAAATTTGTAATTTTTAAATTTTTGATTTGATTGACCCTATCCGATCGGGTTGGATTGGGTTGAGTTTGGCAACAAAATCACTAGAACCCGACCCAACCCGAAATTCTTTAATTGAGTTGGGTGATGGGTTTCCTCAAACCAACCAACCCAACCTGTGTACACCCCTACCAAAAATGTCTAAATTTGTTCTATATAGTTTGTTAAGCATGAGTCATCGAGGGTTATTTTGTCTCCCTTATGCTCTTTTTAGTTTACAGCCTGTTTGGATAAGGCTAGAATCACATTTCATTCTTTTCAAGTTGCAAAGTAATTCAAGGCATTTGGGTAATTTTTTTTAGATGTGTTCAAAATCAATTCTGAGGTGAGTAAAATTGATTTTGAGAAAATTGAAAAATCTTAAAATTTCAATCGACAATAATTGATTTTGGACATGATAACCACAAAATATATCTATACTTACTCTTTAAAAGTGATTTTACTTTACGATCCAAATTGTTAAGAGTTAGGATAGAAGCGAAGGTTAGGGACTCAGGGTTAGTTAGGCTACTTATTCTGTTACTTAGAAGGGTTAATTAGATATTAATAGGGGAAAAGTGTGGAAGGATTCCTTCAGAGATTTGGAAGATTTGCAAGACTGGAGAAATCCTTTGTGAAAGAGGAATTATATAACTATTAAATTGACAAAGTCAGTTTTGCATGGTCATTTTTATATTATGTTACTGCAGTGTGCTTGTAGTAATATTGATATTTAAGCTGTGCTATGCTTTTGATTTCAGTATATCACATTCTATTAATAGGTGGCTTACTAAATTTCAGATTGATGACTTGGATTTTCTGAATCAGATTGGGGTTGATCCAGAAAAGGTTGACTTGTCACAGCTATGGTGAACTCATGTAAATTGTGTTTTTTATGTTCTTTATTGTGGGACTATTTCTCTCTTATTGTGGTGCAGCATTGGTAATTGGTTGTTGATTGCCATCCCAAATCAGATGAATATCAACTCTAATCTCATTCATTTTGTTCAACTGTTGTAGTGCTAAGTGCTAACTTGCTTAACTGATTCATTTTAAAACTGTTAATGAAGGTAGCAAAATCATTGACTGAGCTGTTTGCTGAAATGATATTTGTGCATGGCTACATACACGGTGATCCACACCCTGGTAATATATTAGTTTCTCCTGAAGGTTGTAATGGTTTCTCTTTGGGTACGTATTAATGTGTTTGGATAATTTTTTTTTTCTAATTGGATTCTAACTGAAACTTAACATGGAAGAAAATTAAACCTTGACCTTTCACCCTATTGGAATTATTTTGCAGTTCTTCTAGATCATGCAGTCTACACGGTATTGGATGAAGAATTTAGAAAAGATTTTTGTCAGTTATGGGAAGCTTTGATTCTCAAGGATTCAATGAAAATAATGCAGCTCGGTGAGCGATTTTGTGCGGGGAAGTATTCCAGATATTTACCCATCATTTTCACTGGTACAACCATTGAAAGGTTTCTTCCTGACTTTCCGTTTATTGATGCATATAAATGCTTTTAGATTGCAATTTGAACTTCGTTCAATTTGAAAATTGTTGTTCTTTACTATGGATTTCACTTAGTGGTGGATTACAAATTACAAATGCACAACTCAGTGCAATTGGTTTGATCTGTCTGTTTATTCATTTTATTATGTGGATTGTAGACACAATTCTTGCGTTCAACGAATTTATAGTGGTAAATAGTTGAGGGATATTGTAGTTGAGTAGTCAAGGAGTACTACTGTGTGGCCGTCAAAAGGCTAAGGATCAGTAATTTCTTAAAAAACCATGTGATGATTGTTTTTATAATTGTTTATATTGGAGGATATCAAATAGCTGAAGCCCAAAGTGGGATTTTTTTTTAAATTTTTTTATTGGAAGTCTATGTATTCTTTGTACCTGATTGTTTGTTTGTTTCTTGCATAAAAGAAGTTATAATGGAGCTTTTTACGTACATTGCAGCAAAAATGCCGTTGGCATATCAATTGAAGAAAAAGAGACCTTGAAACAAGAATTGAAATCTCTGTTGTTTGAGGACTTATCTTCATTCATGGAGTCTCTGCCCCCAGATTTTATTGCTATAATGCGTATAGAGTAAGAAACACAGTTCAAGCTTGCTTTATTGGATGCTGAAATTTTTTGTTACTTGATGTGCTTAACAT
>PYAF01004620.1:1338181-1399334 GCA_007407185.1 Glycine tomentella
AAAAAAAAAAAAAAAAAAAAAAAAAACAAGGAGACGCAGCTCCTAAAACAACTCCTTTAAAAATGAGGATAATGTTCAAACATAAAAAAGCCTCTTCCATGTCCTTTAAAACTACTGTAAAAAAACCCTTTAAAACTGATTGCGCCTATTTGATATTACATACCTTTAAATTTATACGATTTAAATAAACTACACGGTAAATTTTAGCATAATAGTTTGTACTAGCTTTTTATAAAACTCCAAGGATTGAGTTAACAAAGTGAAGCTTGAGTAATTCGTCCGTAGTTATAAATTCAAATTTCATATACCACCGTTGTACAATAAAAAAAAAAAAAAAAGAGAAGAAGAAGCTCGTTGTAGGTTCTATGATTTGCATCTTAAAAGACTTGTACATTATTTGCATGACTAAACTCGAGAACATCAAGACGGAGAATAATAATCAAATGCGAACCATATCTCTAAAATCATCCTTGTTTGCAATCACCAATCTACAGAACAATAGCATAGCTAATTTTTGAAATGACTGAAATCCAAAATAATTTCTTTTCATTTTTTTTTTAAGTGAAAAGTTGTTGCTTACTATTTCTAATCAGAATTTCTTTTATAACCCTTTATTTGTCATCCGGGGGCTTTGCTTTTCTCTCTGTTATACCCATATTTCATATTTGTGGGACATGTGAATTATGGGCCCATAACGAAAAGAAGGCGAGCCCTTAATCAATGGCAAGCAATCAGAAAGTCCTTTGGTTCAATCAAAATACATTGGGCCAATCTTTTTTGTTTTGACAATTGGGAGCGACTTGATAGTAGCCAGTAGGAAAACAATAGATCTATCATAGAGAGAGAGAGAGAGAGAGAGAGAGAGAGAGGGAGAACAGAATTTTGGTAGAAATTTATTAGATTTAAGACTAATTGTTGGATAGAAAAAATAAATTAGTAGAAACTTTACAGTTGATCATAATGAAAGGTGGAGAGGGTAAAGATGTAAGGTGTTGGTTTCAGTTTTGATGCGAGGCAAGTTTGGATTTTCGTCTTTAAGTGGTAGAATAAATAACGACAAATTAAGTTTTGTATTGAAGGGTGGAACTAAAATCTAAAATAGCCAAAAATCCAACCTCATTCACTTCATTGTCAACTTACTCTCCATGTCCCACGTGATACCTAGCATAAAAAATTAAAAAAATTGTACCAGCAGTTAAGTGAAATTCATCTTAATCTATACTAACAAATTATGTCAATATAATCAGATGTGCTAGCAAAGTGGAAGAGACCAAGTTGGCAAGCATGTGGGGTCTAAGTAGTAGTAACTGTATCCATATACATAATAATTTAACTACATCATACGAGCTTGGGAACATGTCAATATTTGGATGATATAGGATTACCGGAATTTCAATGAGTGATGTTATATTTAAAGAACTTATACTAATTGGCAGTCTAGCAAATATCTAACTTACCATTATTCTCTGATTCTCCTACTAATTATAAATTTGTAATAAAAAAATATATATTACTTCATACTTGCTCTGTATAATAAGATGGTTGAAAGCTACACTATTTTTAAAAAATATACAGGATAAAAAGGATTTCACATTTCTAAGGAGTGTATACACTTGTGGGGAGAAGAAAGAACCAAGAAGGAAAAAAAATAATATAATAAATAGATAGAATGGAGATTAAAGTAATAATAAATATGAAAAAGACAGAATTGAAAAATATACTAATAAATAACAATGATTAAAAATTAAAAACTTCTCATCCAACTTAATGTTCTCTCCACCTCACCGCTTTAATGATAAGCACATGTATATTAGGCAATGTTGACAATATATCCCATGTTTTCTAAAAATAGCCAACTGTACATGTGTTCTAATTATGGAGTATAATCTTACCATTGTTCAAACTTGATTTGATGGTACTTGGAGCAAAGTTGATTTGTGCATAATGTTTTGATCTAACGTTAGCTTTCAAATTTGTATGCATGCAGAACCGGTGTGTTAACATGATAGCTCACCTTTTCAATGCACCACTCGAAGAGTCAGAAACTGCAGTTGGTGTTGGCACGGTTGGCTCATCAGAGGCCATAATGTTGGCTGGGTTGGCATTCAAAAGGAGATGGCAGAATAGAAGGAAACTGGAAGGGAAGCCTTATGACAATCCCAACATTGTCACCGGTGCTAATGTTCAGGTATACAAAAAAAAGCACTTGCATGTTCTGCCATTGAAAATTTAGCATTGTCGAAAATTGTTTTTTAAGAGTTTAGCACTAATAATATAAAGAGAAATGTTAGCAATAAACTTTTTATTACCAATTAAAATATATTGAAAATTACAAAATTTTGTTGGCTCCATTTATTATTTAATTAGTCTCTTTCACGATTTTGTAGCTTTTACTAAATTTAACCAATAATAGAGATATATGTTAGAAAGAGTGTACTATAGAGTGTTACTAGAGCTCCTCTAATATAAAAAATAAGTCATTGAGCTTAAATAATTCTGCTCTTGTGAAGGTTTGCTGGGAGAAATTTGCAAGGTACTTTGAGGTGGAGCTGAAAGAGGTGAAGCTGCGTGATGGATACTATGTAATGGACCCTGAAAAAGCAGTGGAAATGGTGGATGAGAACACCATTTGTGTTGCTGCTATCCTTGGTTCCACTCTGAATGGAGAGTTTGAAGATGTCAAACTCTTAAATGATCTCCTGGTGGAAAAGAATAAGGAAACTGGGTTTGTATTGCACATATTGATTGAGTCTTAACTGCATCCTATTTTATGAACTAAAGTTTAAGGTATTTGAATTTAGACTTGGAATTGACATGTGAAATTAATTATTGGGTAGATGGGACACTCCAATTCATGTGGATGCTGCCAGTGGTGGATTCATTGCACCTTTTCTCTATCCAGAGCTTGAATGGGACTTTCGGTTGCCACTAGTGAAGAGCATCAATGTTAGTGGACACAAATATGGTTTAGTCTATGCTGGAATTGGTTGGGTCATTTGGAGAAGCAAAGAAGACCTTCCTGAGGAACTCATTTTCCACATTAACTATCTAGGAGCTGATCAACCCACCTTCACCCTCAACTTCTCCAAAGGTAATTGACACACTCAATTGGTTCAATAACTACTAACTAGATAGATTCACCTGAATTATGCTTTTCCCTTTGTACCATGAATTAGTTTATGCGTATTGATCACTACTAGGTAGTAGGTACTAATTTCTTTCATGAAATATGGAATGCAGGTTCTAGCCAAGTTATTGCTCAGTACTACCAACTTATTCGACTGGGTTATGAGGTATTAAGACATCCATGTAGACAATGCTTAAATCAAATTGCTTGAATCCTTATCAAATCCTTAAATCAATGACAAATGAGTGTATTTTGTTACCTTAAAAAACTTCTGTTAATAATGTGTCTTGAAATTTTAACAAATGTTTGATTTAAGAACGATGTGGGATTACTTTACACTTGCAAATCTCAGACTTAAGCTAGAACTTTTAAGAAAAAAATATTGAATAATATGATCTTAAACTTTTTTCTGAAACTTGATTGTATTATATAAATTGGAGTTAGAATGCATTCAGAATATAAAATTTTTTTACATGGTCATCCAATCATGAACTGTCATTATAGTTACAACAATTATGTTAAAAGTCATATGCAAGACTATTTGTAAGTACTTGTGAATGTTAAAATATTATAGTATATCAAAACTATACTCTTGATTGGGTTTGCAGGGATATAAAATGGTGATGGAAAACTGCAATGACAACATGGCGGTGCTTAAGGAAGGACTGGAGAAAACAGGAAGGTTTGAGATTGTATCCAAAGACATTGGTGTTCCATTGGTGGCCTTCACATTGAAGGACCACACCCACTTCAATGAATTCCAGATCTCTGACATGCTGAGGCGCTATGGTTGGATAGTGCCAGCATACACAATGCCCCCAGATGCACAACATGTGACAGTGCTTCGTGTTGTGATTAGGGAAGATTTTTCTCGCACCCTCGCGGAGCGTCTAGTGATTGATGTCACCAAAGTTGTGCACGAGCTGGATCTGCTTCCTGCTAAGGTGATCAGCACCAACACCATAATGGTTACAGGAGAAGCAGGTGAAGAAAATGAGGAAAAAGTGCTGTTTGCCAAGAAGAGTGAAATAGAAACACAAAGGGAAATCACTCAAGCTTGGAAGAAGTTTGTGATGGACAGGAAGAAGATGAATGGTGTTTGTTAGAGCCTTGTTTTTGGATCATTTTTTGAGCTACTTATGCAGACCAGACCAGACCAATCACTATTATTATTTTAATATAATATCGTGTGGAGAGTAATTCCCTTCCCCAATAACATAGCATACTTTAGATATGCTGAAATTGTTGGATAAATTTTTTGATCAATGTTTTTGGTTGTATGAAATCGTGTTGGACTGAAAGTTACTTCATTACTCAACCCTACCAGCATAAATTTCCTCTATTCTGTCCACAAACATAGTTATTGGTACGAGCAACAACGCCAACTATTAGTATCTTATAATAAGTTGAATCAATCATTCTGAACGATATATATTCCTTTGTCTATGCCAACGCTGCTACTGAGAACAAGATTAGACTGCAGATTAAGATGAGTACAAAAAATCAGAGACTTGGGGGGTTGGGTGCGGAAAGTGATCAATTTTGTGATTTCATCATAGAAAAGCCTGAACGTACGTACCGTTGAATCTCAAGATAGTAATCTCGCTTTTAAAATGACACGAGATGTTTATTTTGCTCGCAAATAGAGATGATTATGAGTGCAATAATTAATTAATGAGTAATCACACACACACACACACACTCAATCTTTCCTCATTTACAATGATCATGACGTGCGCGCAGAATCTTTCCACATTAATTTACAGTGATGATCATGCAATTGCACACCTCCCGGCACAGATTTTCATAAAAGCATATTAATAATATTAAATAGTTTATTTTTAAAGATTTTTTACTTTTAATTCTTTAATTAATCAACAACATTAACAGCACCAACAACAATAATGATAAGCTTTGTCACGTAAACATAAATAACATCAACACAATAATTATTTTTTCCCATTGAAATGGCACTGAATTTTTTTATTACAAATGTTAATAAATAAAAACCCTGATTTTTTGTCTTTTTCTCTCCTCCTTAATTTAGCTTTGTCACGTGTAGCAGCAGGAGTTTCTACGTGACTTATTAGATGAAAAAAAAAAGGAAGGATTAGGAGTAGAATGACTCATGAAACAGACATTTACCCAGGTTATGAACTAGGACTCCAAAAGGTTCACTTCGCAGCTGTTAGCATCTATGAAACATGTACACCTTTCTTGTTTGAAATATCATTTTGTTAACATTCTGATACCAACACCCTCTGTGACACTTTTATGACAAATAATACTTGTGAGATATTTCTTATTAAATATTCAATTTAAAAACAACTTTTTGTTGATTTGAATACTTAAATTATCACTTTTATACAACATCATACACTTGAAAACATAGAAGGTTATTTTAAAAAAATAATATACTATCATTTAGTGGTAACTTCAATATTTCTTAAGAGAAAGCTTAAATATATAAATGAATCAATTACAATTAAAAAATATATAAAATTATGTTTGATAAAACTAATTGAAAAAATAGTTAAAAGTTGAAAAATTAACTGATAACTAAAAGATGATGAAAAATTAGCTTATAAAATTATAAACATTTGATAAAATTAATTGTTGAAATAGTTAAAAAATGTAAAATGACAAAAAAATAATAAATTATTTTATTTTAAAAAGATAATCAAGAATTTAGATAAATATATTGAGAATAAAAATAAAAAATTAGAAACTAATATTTTAAAAATACTAGTTAAGAAAACGTCACTTCAAGCAATATTTCAAAATTAATAAAAACTAGTAAAACAAAACTTATTAAACTTTTGGGTTAATAAAAAAAACTAAAATTTTTCTGAAATATCTCAAAAAACATAACCTAAATAATAAAAGTATCACGTCACAACCTTTTTTACTTTTAAGAGGTTACGGATACATTGTATCCCATTAAGCGAAAATGACTAAATGTAACTGGATTTCAGACGAAGAAGAATGTCCTTGATTACTAGCGGAAATATGTTACTATTATAAATTACGGTTTTGATCTTAGACGGGAAAAGGGCACATTGATGATTGATGGCTAAGTAGTGAACCACCTATTTATATTATATCAGGCAAATAATCAAAAACAGCGACTGAACTGTAGTAGTGACCAAGTCATTATGAGAACTTTGAAGAGTAGTACTAGGACTTCCACTTGTACAGTTGTACCACAAAATCATCACTTTACAATGACAATCCCAGAGATATCTACAGTAGCATTTCAACAAATAACTTGTCTTACCCCCAAAACCCATTTGTATTTGTCTTTCAGGACAAAAATCTCTCAGAAATGAATGTCATGTGTCTCTATTTGTATTAACTAAGCTTATAAAAACACCTCCTTCAATTTACATGCTCATCTGGCTCCAATTCCTCATCTCGACATTAGCCATAATGATCGACCTGAGGGCCAGTAGAGTGGGAGTTGTGTGAATGATTGGATAAATGCATCAGACATCAAATTCCAAATCACGTGTACAATGGCTTCACATTCTTTTATCAGAACGACTATAGGAAGAGTAACTATTGACTACATATCAGAGGGTTGATCTCTAAAAAGTAGAGATCATACAAGATTGTGCAGCGACATAAATCTGACCAAAATACAGCGTATAGTAGAATAAGTAGTGACAAACTATAGACATTCAGAAATTCAACATTAAGCATATAAAACTTAAGCTCTAGAGAAAACGAACAGCTATAATACAAATACATCCAGCCAGACCTTCCTTTTCCACTTAAGCATATAAAACTGCCTATGCCACTTCCTCGTGGTTAGATCATTACATAAATTCCTTAGATTTTTCATACATTATTCAGTTGTTTTCGCCATTTGTTACTCAATCATAGTCATAGAGGCATTTACAATACCAGCCAACTTGATACTTCAATACCAGTTTGTAAATAATGCCCACCCAATAATGGTAGTAGATAAGAAGTAACTAAGTGTTTTTAGCTAGTTGAACATCAAGATGATAATGTGTCTACAATAATGTTCTAATGACAATAAAAAGTTTGTAAGAAAGATGAATCTTACAGCCTTGGAAAGTTAAAATGCTAGCAACAAGCACGAACAGAAAGAGAAGCATAAGGGATGATTCTCATCACTGGCAATTATTTTTAAAGGAAAGTAGGAGATTTAAACTGCAGATTATTGAAGCTAGGGAATTCACAATCAATCTACAAGCCATGCAGTAATACAAAAACATGATATCCTTAAACCATATTGTTTCTTTCCATTGAAACAGAGAGAATCACATCGCAGGTTGAGACTAAAATAGATAATGGTCCGTTCTATATAGTGACTTGTCACATGTAGCAGGAGTTTATGTGACTTATTATATGAAAAAAAAAAATAGAGGAAGGATCAGGAGTAGAATGATTCATGCAACAGACATTTACCAGGGCCAGGAACTAGGATTTTTTATATCGGAAAATATTAGTTTGTTAGAATGGTAGTTTTGTTATAAGGTAAGATGCTTTGGGAAAACTATCCCCAAGTTCAAGTTGTTTATCTCAATAAAACAGGACAAGCTCTGACGACAAAAACTGTTAGCAGCAACTGGTACTACAGTGAAATGCTATGCTGAGTGCCCTTCATTCATTAATAAAATTGTGAAACAACACCATATATATCGACTACCACTATCCATCCATTAATACCCTGATCACAAAATTCTAAAGTAAATAACGAGAATGTTGGAGATGCAAGAAACAAATCAAACAATACCATTTTCCAACTCAATATATATAATTTGTCATCAGAGAATCAATAATTACATTAAGTAGGGAAGTATGCCCCTCAAGAAAATAGAAAAATCCATTACCCCAGTTTCAATAACTGAAAATCATATAGAAAACTGAGGCCTTTTTTCTTTATATATAAAGTGTATATTTCTGTAAGTGGGAGATACAAAATCTGTATTGCCATGAGGAGGGCAAAGAAGAAAGCTTTAGAATAATTTCTATCTTTATTATACCGTGGTAACTTAAGTCAAATTATCCAAAGAAAGCTTGTTTAGCATCAATTGCTTAATGCAAACTCGCCCTATAATTGGGCATCAATTAGAAGTAGAACAATGATCTATCTAAAGTTACATAACCTTCCTTGCTTGTTTTACATACCAACATCTTCCATCGCTCCCCAGCATGAGATGAACCCCTCCAATACATTTGTGCCAAAACGTGTAAGCCGGCACTCTGCCATGAATTGTGAGCACTAGAGGCAGAATTGCAACAACCCCAAAACTTCTTTCTTGCATGTTATTGTCATTTACATACACGAACAAATGAATACATATCTCTCTCTATTTACAATATATGAGTCAATAATTAAAAATAGCCTGTTCCCAGCCAAAGATTTCCTTCCATCAGACTATGTCTCCAAGATTGAAGCTGTTCTCTGATGTGGAGGTAGAGATGGTGATTATACCATCACAGTCAGATACACTATCTTGCAAACTCAGTAATAAGTGGGAATGGGAAGTACTAAAACTTGTGGACGGCTTGGTTCTTGGGACAAGAGGCACGTCAGCCTCGCCCACCAGCATCTGAACCACACCCCTCATCTCCCCCTCATCAAATTCACCCTCAAGCCTCGGATCAGCTGCCATTAGCAACCTACCTTCCCGGTGCAAACTCCAAACCCATTCTACCAAATTGCAGCTAATCCCACCTTTACCACCCCCATTGGCATCCTTCTCTATGGGTCTTCTCCCACTAGCCACCTCAAGAACCACTGCACCATAACTAAACACGTCAGTTTTCTCCGTAGCCTTCCCCGTAAGGAGATACTCGGGTGCCAAGTACCCCATTGTCCCCGCAGCCACTGTGGCATCGGGCGACTTATCATGCTCAGTTTGCCTCGCCAGACCGAAATCTCCCAACCTGGCATTGAACCCTTCATCCAACATTATGTTACTAGTCTTAATGTCCCTATGAATCACCTGATTCTCACACTCTTGATGCAAGTACGCCAATGCCGAAGCCACGCCCAACAAAATCTTGCGCCTATGAGCCCAGGGAAGCGGCGTCCTAGCCTCGAACAACGCCTTATCCAAACTCCCATTAGGCATTAAGTCATACACCAGCAAAATCTCTCCTTTCTCATGGCACCACCCTTGAAGCCGAACAAGATTCCGATGCCTCAGGCTTCCAATGATAGACAACTCAGACAAAAACTCATTCTTCCCCTGACTACTATGGCTGCACCTCTTCACCGCGACAATGTCCCCATTCTCGGGCAAAACCCCCTTATACACAGTCCCAAACGCGCCATGACCGATGATCCTATTCGCATTGAAGCACTTGGTAGCAGACTTCAGCTCCTTGTAGCTAAACTGCTTCGGCATTTTGATTATCTCCGAACCAAGCGAATCAAACTTGTTAACACGCTTAACCTTCTTATTAGAGTAAAACCAAATCAAGGCACCAGCAAAAAGAGCCAAAACAAACGCTCCAGCAGTGACAACACCAGCAACCGCTCCCAAGTTTTGCTTACACAGCCCATTATGGCAAGACGATTTGCTTTTACTCTCTTTCTCTTCACTATGCGAAGGAGCCAAAGAAGGAGGTGGCGCAGACTGAGCAACCGAATTCGCCGTCGGGTTCATCAAACTCACCGCCGGCGGAGGAGGCGGCGCCGCCGCCTCTGCCGCCGTAAAAGACGAACCGAAACTCCACCACTCTATTCTGTGAATCTCTGTGCTACCTTGCGTTGAAGCAGAGAACCCCACATACATAAAATCATTCAAATACTTGTCCACGTCGAGATTCATCGTCAACACGGGATCTTTCGGTTTGAGATTGGAATACGAAACCCACACGCTTAACCCTTTGCTCGATCCATTGAACTCGATCCACGCGTTGATTAGGTCACCGCTCTTCAGATCGACCCCAACTTTCGCCAAATCACCAACCTCACTCGAAACGACGCTGTTTAAGTCCACACCAACGTGGTTTCCATTAATGTCCTTAAACTCCACGTCCATAAGTGTATCAAACTCCACGGCAATGAAGCCGCCGCCGCTGCCGCCGAGGCCGAGAAACCCGCCGGCGTCGCCGATGGTGTCATCATCAGGCGAGAGGACGAAGGCGAGGCCGCCACCGATGGAGGAGGGGTTGAGGTTGGTGACGGAGAAGGAAAAGAAGGTGGTGAAGCTCGCCGGAAAACTGTTCCCCGGTTGCCGGAATCTGACCGGACGGGAGTAAAGGGCTCTGCCGGCGCTGGAGGTTGGAACGGCGAGGTCGCGCGTGAGACTGACGGTGTTGTTGTTCAAGTGGGCGTCGCCGAGGAGCTTGAGGCTTCCCAAGGTTAACGTTCCGAAGTCGAACTCGGTGGCGGCGGTTATAGAATTGAAGAAACAGAAAAAAGAAAGTAGTATTGAGGGGACAAAGGCGAAGCAGAGAAGCGACATTTGCGAGGAGGCAGAGAAAGAGAGAGTGAGAGGGTTCGTTCGTTTTTGTTTGATGATTCAATTCAATAGGCGATTTTTGTTTTTTTGTTTAGTTGGTTCCCGAAACGGGATTGAAAGTGAAAGAAAGAAAACGTGAGAGTGAGATGAGAAAATTCACGGGTAGAGAGAGAAAGAGAGAGTGTTAATGTGTTTGCAGAAGGAAGTACAGTATAGTATGGTATAGTATAGTATAGGAAGTGGAAGATGAAGACGAGTAAGTTGCAATGGCACCCCAAGAGAGGCTGAAGAAGACACCTCACAACGGTTATTTCCTTTGCTTCTTCACAATAATAATTTATCCATTTGTTTCCCTTTTATTATTCATTTTCTTAGTCATGTGCATTAAATTCTTTTGTGCTCGTGTTTTTTCTCTTTCTCTACCAGCCATAATTTTCAAGAGATTCATATGCATTTAACTTGCATACGGAACCTTTTGGTACCAACACTATGTTACCAGCAGAATCTTTCAAGTCTCTGAGATGAAAAAAAAACATAGGCTCGTGCATTTTCAGAGAAAGAGAATAAAATAAAATAGGTGGAATTCACAATCTTTACATTGTATTTTAATTTAAAAATTTATCTACTCTCACTTTTTTTTTATATTTCTTTTCAATCTATCAAATGATACCATAATGTTTTTAAAAATCTTATTTCTTTTAATATGTAGTCAATTTTTTAGTTTATGCATATAAAAATGTATTTGTTAAAAAGTACCAGTATTTCAACAAATGAATCTTAGGTTTGACGAAACAATATCTAAGTTAAAAAAGAATTGTGGTATTTATTGGTTTAATTTCTTCTTTTTATTTAGCGTTGTATTGTAGGGGAATATTAAGATTGTGAAGGCGAAATTGTCTCTCTGTACTTTTTTTCATCATCACTTCAAGATTACGGTGGTATATTACGGGCTTTGTTCATGATTTATAATAAGGGAGGTGGTGTTTGTGATAAGGAACCATATTTAATTATGTTTAATGGTTGAGATAAAACTTATGTTTAAGAAAGGTGGTAGTAAGCTATAAAGGAAGTGTGGCAGATAATATCTTTATACTTTCCATTAAATGTAAAGGTTAAGGGATAAAAAGTTAAATGCTTTTACCATAAAAACACAAAATATGTTTATTGATATAAAAAATTGTTTGGCTGTCTAACTCTTCAAGCTATTCATGTAGTGGATAAGATAAAAGAAAAATTGACATTTTATGAATTCAATTGTAATGTATTAGTTGTGTTAAGATTTTTTTTTTTTCTATTGCCAATCAATCATAAATTTTCATGTTATTGAAAATTATTTAAATTTTTTGGTAATTATTTTTAAATAAATTACGTGTATAGTGATGTCGGATTAAAAAAAGACAATTGAATATAAAAGCACCAAATTTTTTTTAAAAAAAAGTAATAGTTAAATTCAATTATCTAAATGTGTTAATTAAGAATCAGATGTCAATTGTTTCAATATTTTTATACTTCAAAGGAAACAATCTTAAACTGCTAGTTGAAAAAGACTTGGTGCAAACCATTTAATAATATGATACTTCTTACACTACCATTTTTCAAAAATGTTTTGAAATTACGCACAAGATCACAAGGAGGCAGGCACAAAGACAACGAAAATGATTGAGGTAAAACGTCAAGTATATTGTGCATAATAATTTGAAATGAAAGCTTTGATTATAAAATACTAGTAGTACGATTTGAATAAATACATAAGGTGGTATAACTGGTATGTGCGAAGTACATTATAGCAGTATAATTTATTATTTACGCCTTTTATTTTAGGCTTGTACTTGTGAGGATTATTTGATTATTTTGATTGGGGGAATGGTTTTTCAAGCTTCTTTGAAAATCGGGATACCGGAAATTTATGTAATGTTACGTGTTTATAATATTTTCTGGTTAAATGATTTATTTAGTTTAATATTTTATTTTTATTTATTTTGATTATTTATTTTTAAAATTGAATTAAAATAATTCTTTCGTCAATTTAAAGTTAATGATATTCAAATACTAACAATTAAAAATCGTAAAAAACAAAAAATTAAAAAATTCATAATCCTCAAATTGTTTTAGTTCATTCCTTTTTTATAACAGTCAATATTTCCTTAAAAGATCAAAACTTTTGACATTTAATCCCTCTTCATCAATCTCCTCTCAATCCAGAAACAATTTTTTCCTCATCATCATTTTGCTTTCCAATCTTTTTCAACTCGAACCCTTCTACATTGCAAATCTCAAAAGACAATGAGAGTGTGAAAAATTCTACTCATCACAAACTTAAATGGATGTGATTATTCCTTCACTCTCATTGTCATCACATCCACTCCTCTCCATGTTGTGCACGACAATAAGATTATCTCTTTCAATGGGATCATCAAATCCACTAAACCACGATATTATTCACTCAAATTTGATTATGATTTATGATTTGCATGTGTAATTATCAGAGTTTCGATCCAAAAGAGAATTGGGATTGAGAACAATGAAACTAATTTATCATAAACATATTCTAAATGTTTCTTCTTATTTTTTATTTTATGGTAGATTTTAGTCGCCAATATTTGATTATCATTAATGACATTAACTTCTAATTAATGGAATAATCATTTTGATCTTTTAAAAAAATCTCAAGTACTACATTGAACTTTCTAAAAAAAATAAAATGACCAAAATAAACAACAAATAAAATAAAAGATCAAATGGATTATTTGGCCTATTTTTCTTTTACTTTTTTTTAGGTGCATCGTGCATTTCACATATTATTTTACAAAAAAAAATGTTTATCGACTGTATCAAATCCTCTAAAAAAATGTCAAATTATCTTCGTTTTATTTTTATTCCTGTCTTTAAATTAAGTTTAAATGATTTTTATAAAAATATCAATAATTAAAAATAATATTATTTAAAATTTTAAACTGTTCATTATAAACATAAAATATAATTTATATATTTAAGATATTTATTTATTATAATTTTAATTATAATATATTATATATTAAAAATACTTATATATTAAAATTTTAACTATATAAAATAAAAATTTATCACATGCAATACATAAATTAGCATACCAATTTCTCTTAAAAAATATTAACGTGTGTTCAAAGAATTCGAAAAATAAAGAACAATAACAAAATCTTATAGTGAACTTAAATGTTTAAATTTTTCTTTTATAAAAAAATATATTTAAATATGTGAAATTAATTATGTAAACACTATTTTTTATATTTGATATAAATCTTGTTCGCAAAAGCTATGGCATAAAAATCAACAATCATAATTGGAGAAAGATAATTTGATAGTATCAAACTATTAATTAGCTCATTCATACATTATATATATATATATATATATATATGTATGAGAAAAATAATTTCTATTTATTTAAGAGTAATTTGGATTATATATGAATGATTAAGATTATAAAATTTAATTATCTAATAATCATTAAAAATTTAGATATCATCTAATAATTTATATTTTATTATTATTATTATTATTATTATTATTATTATTATTATTATTATTATTATTATTATTATTATTATTATTATTATTATTATTATTATCATTTCTCACGATTACAAAAAAATTGTCATATGATATATTCACACGACAAACATGCATATCCACGTGCACAAATGCACATATATTCATCCGCCAATATTATTAAAATATTTTTAAAAGAAATTCCCTAATAATGCAATGACTGATTTTTTTAAAAAACAAAAGGTGAAAGTATTATGATAAGAATCTTGCATTCCTGAAAACGGGATAAGGCTAGCGAAAGTAAAAATAAATAAAAATGAAAATGCTTAAAAAGTAACAAAAAGTATTTCTAGTCTAGCTTATCGACTGCGCAGCAATAGGGTTAACAAGAGAAAAACAGGGTAAGGAGGAGAAAAAGTTATCTTTTAGAACAAAAGAAAAACTAAAGGAAAAGTTATTAATATAAAAGACAAACTACAAAGTGCAAATAATGGCTGTTGGCCTGTTATGATCCAATAGCATAAACCAAAAAGTATTACGTGTTCATTTTTTTCCTGATGATTTATCTCTCTGTAACTGTAAGATTACTATTTTTTTAATAAATTCACATATAATTGTAGAGTAAAAAAACAAAATCGTAGATATGCTAACACGAGAGCTATGTAAACGGAAAGACTATTTTAGCGCATCAAATATATAGTGCTCTTCACCGGAGAAACATGAAAAAATAAATTTTAAAAATTCTATAAGTGATTTTAAAACAAAGTGAATCAGACTTCTATTAAAACATCCCTCCATAAAAAATTTGAGTTCACATTAACATTTATATGTATTTTACTTTTTATACAATCAAATTACATAATCGAATTCTGAATATATAACTGTAGTAAATACATAGGGAAAAATATTATTTAATAGTCTGACTCGTTGTCTCTAATAAAATAAAAAAACTGTTCTACACCTAAATTTAATTTATGTGAACTGAATATTTTTTACAACTAGGAAATAGGAATTAAACCAAATTTAGATAAAATAAATGTGGCACATCTATTTTTTTAGTGAAAATTATTTAAGTGTATTACTATTAAATTCAAAAGAGTACCGTGTAATTGTTACTTATTTTTTATTTATAGTTTTTTTATCATTAGTTTACCTACTATCAAATGTTAAAACTTTGAGCGTGTCAATTATCAAAATGAAAACTGTAAGGATATTAACTGTCCAAAATTTTCAATCGTAACCATATTAATATACAGAAATGTTAGTGTGACTTACATAGAGCTTTTATATCGTACGTTTCTTAGGCATGGGTAACTTTTATTTATTATATTTTTTTCTCTATATATATAACTTTTACAGCAGCTTTAGTATACTTGCAGTTGATTGCCAAGATTTTTGTTACCAAATACCATCGGATTAGAAAGGAATAAAGGGTGAAAAAAGGTTTCACCTTTTATGCTTTTAATTATGCAAGGATACAACCGTGGAAACGGTGACGAAGTTGCTCACTTCCTTTATTTTTTTTTCTTTTTCTTTTTGTGTATGCGTGACTATATGCTACTTTTTCTTTCTTTAGTTATTCCCTTTCGTTGGAAATCAGGAAATGATGTCTTGATTTATAGTTTGACAAGGATATGTTATTTCACTCAATCAAAAAGTTATAGGGAAAACATCAACACTAAAATAAATGACAATAGAAACAAGTTTAGAATTTAGAATTATAGCAAAACAGCCAACCAAAAACTGTTGCTAAAGAGAAGCCGGTTTGGTGGAGGACATTGGAAACATTCATATAGAAATGTTACATTGAGAATTGAAGAACACGCAACGTTGAGTTTCAAACAATTTCATAATAACATGAGACAAACTAGCCGTTACAATAAAAAGTCTTATTAATTAGAAGCGTCGAGAGGTTATTATATTTTTCAATATTGATATCATTGTTTATTATATAGATAAGATGATGCTTTTTTCCACCTCAACTACTCATAAAGGTATGCGTATGGAGCCAAGCTTTTAATCCCATGACTTTACCAAGCTTCTACTCAAACTCTATGCCCTTTTTGACAATTAGGTTACTTCTTCTCAAAGTCCACCTCACCTGTCCACAAACCATACCAATCTCAAACATATATAGGACTAAGACCCAGATCTATTTCTGATTTTAATTTGCACCAACCACTATGAAATACGTTAACGTGCAAAAAATTGTCCGTGAATTTTGATTTAATTACGTGACACAATTTCATTATTAGCTATTCCTAAAAATATCTCTTAGGCCCTTCAATTGCATACCTGAACAATTAAAGGAACAATCAAACCATCAATTTGCCAATTTGGTCCCTAAAGTATTGTCCTCTCTTCTAAATAATCCTTAAACTAATGAAATTATATAAACAGCCCAAAATATTGAAAATCGATCATGCTATATGAATCCTCCAGTATGGAAAAAGTCTTCAATTAATTCACTCAATGATAATAAAATATATCAGTTCAAAAACTAAATTGATTGATATTCAATATTTTAAAGACTAATTATTTTTTTTAGTTTAAAGATTATGCATGTAGAAGAGAAAGTAATACTTCATAAACTAATAAATTGATGGCTTATTGATTATGATATCTCCATATCGTTGAAGATATGAGACTGTATTTTTCTTATACTACAAGGAAGGTAAAGCTGGTGGATTAATATGCATAGTACTATTTTGCAAAGCCACGATATATATATGTACCCTTTTATTTTATTATGCTGGGAGCAAGTTAATTATCCCAACCAAGTACCCTATCCTCCCTCATTGTCCTCATTTTCTCAATTGGGTAATAAATTTTTAATCATCAAGGTATTATTTGAAAAATGCGATTTTTCTACCTGGTGTGGACTGTAAATTGTTGCAGATTATTATCGGATCTGGTGGCAACCTCATGAATCATTGAACCATAATTAAATATGAATCATCAGTTTTCTTTGATGTCAACATTTTGAATGCTTGATTTTTGGATTCATAAATCATAATGCAAGTAGGGCAGAGCTTTCTCTTTCCTAACATGCTTTAAATTCTTGGTAAATATGGAGCATATCCAGTCTTTCTGTCCGGTTCAAACCATCAAGATATATATAGCCCCGTGATATCTGTATAATACACAAGAATTATTTTCAATTTCAATTTATTTATTTATATATCACAAATGGTTATGATGTCAGCATCCCTGTTGATTATATCGCAGCGAGTGATGTACTTTCTGTTCTTATAGTAAAAAATTGAATATAAGATTGCATTGCTGGTCATGATTCCATATGGTTATTAATTGTATTTTGGTAAGTTTCTTGAATTGTTATATTTTTATTCACTTAATTACGATTTCAATTTTGTAGTCTTTTAAAAATGAAATAGAAGAAAAGTCAATTGCGTGTTACGTGTAGTCTATGAGCCACACAATATAGACTAAACGCAATGCTCATCATGCGTGCATTTTAGCAGGAATACGAGTGAGGAGATTGGTGGTTTTATTGATAAGTAATATCTTTAATTTTTTCATCTTGTTATGAGTACTTCTCTAAAACTTCAGAAACTCAAGCTACTTTTAGGAATTTAAATCTTTGCAAAATCATGATTATGTTTCTTTGTAATTTTTTATATAGTTATACAAATTTATGCACATTTTTTTGGGGTACATTATGCACATATCATATTTTAGTACGTTACCTTAAGGTAAAAACATTTAACTCCTATGATTTGATATACTCGGTAAGACTTAATGTTAAATTTTAACATGAACGAGGATTAATTTTATTTTCCCTTTAAAATATATGTATCTGCATTTTTTAGTATATATTTAACACATTACCAGAAATTTTGATTTTTAATCCTGATCAATTTCATCTTGTAATTCATGCAATTGATCTCATTTAATGATAAAATTATTTTCTTATTGATATTGTTATTTGATCAATGTTTAAAAAAAATACTAAATTAAGCCAAAAATATATTAATTTACTCATAATAAGTGTCACTAAAACGTATAGTTTGGTCACAAATCATAGATACAACAATATAAAAGCAAGTGAAAAATGTCTCTTTTTTTATATATATTTGGATGGTTTTAGGGGAACTTGTTATCCTAATGGAACGTGTGGTGTGTGGAAAGTAGTTATGTGGGATGGTAGGATGATTATTGGGAATTTGTTATGATTGACATGACAGCCTCAGTTCACAAGGGTCCCATAGTTCGGTAAGCATCGCTGGAACTAGGAAGTGTTAAATCCTATATTGCCTATAAATTATGAATGGATAGTTCAAGTGGCCCCACACGCCACATTTTCACTGAATTTCACTTAGCATGAGTATTTATTGGTAAGTGATCTTCATTTAATCTGAACAATGAATTTTGCATGTGTATTTCTTTCTTTATTTCTTTCCTTTTTTTGAGATTTTTTAAAGCTTTTTTTATGACCTATTTTAATAATAAACACTATTATAAAAAATCTTTTTAACATTGACTAAAAAAGACTTTTAACATTAATTTTGAATTGATATTAAAATTTAGCGTTGTTAAGAGTTAAATATTTTAACATTGTAGTTTTAATTGATATAAAAAGTGTGTCAAAGTGTTTTGTGTCAAACTTTAAATATTTGTTGTTGCATTAATAGATGTAAAAAGTATTTATATAATATTAGTTTTTTATAAAATTGTTCCACATATAATTTTCCACCTCTAATGAATTTATTGTAATATTTACACCTCAGAATCACCAAATTTGTCGTGAAAGTCACCAAATTTGTCATCAAATCTGACCTTCTATCCTCTTCTTCTTCCTTCCTTCATTTTCTTTTCCTTATCCTACTTCTCTCGTTTTTAGAAGAACAAAAGAAAGGGTAGAAACGACAGAGCAATGACAAAATGACGGTCGAGTGAGGGCGTGAGAGGGGCTCTGAGCTGTGAAAGGGCACAAAAGTGACGGGTTTGCAAAGAGAGGGGAATTACATGTGTTATGAAGCGAGAGGGCATATAAGTGAAAAATAAAAAAGGTTTATAAGCCCTCTCAAGTCTCAACATTGGTTTTGAATTAAAACCATGTTGAAATGCTCCTTTCAATATCGATTCATTAAATAATAGATGTTGAAAGAGACTTTCAACATCAACTATTTAATAATCAATATCAACAAGTTGTACTTAATATCAAAATTGTCACAACATTTTATTTGACATCGCTTTTAAGACAAATCGTGTTGATTCAAATATTAAAAGTCTTTTTTGTAGTAGTGAGGTGTTTTTTTTTTTTTACTTTTTTTTAGTTTTAAAATATATTTTTCATCCTTGAAAAATTCAAAATCTTTTGTTCCTACAAATATTTTAATACGATTTTTGTTCTAGTAAAATTGAAACATGTTAAGTTTCGGTCGAAACTAGATTTAGGTAAATTCGAACTTACACGAGTATTTTCTATTAGTTATAAATCGTCACAAATTGTAAAAAGATATCACAAATTGCAGAATGTAGATTCAAATATATCCAAACAAGTTTCTGGTCAAAATTTGACACATTTCAATTTTACGAAAATGAAAAATGTATTAAAAATATTACAAAAATAAAATTGGAATAGAGAAATACTAGGAATACATTATTTTTATGGACTAAAATTTATTAAAAGTGACAAATTTGGTGGGATCTATCATATTTAATGTTTCTCATTTTTTTCTGATTTTTTAATTTTTAATAAATTTTAGTTAATTAGAAAAAATATTTAAAGAAATGTGCTCAACATGTATTTTTATAAAGAATATATTTAAAGAATTGTGTTAAAAGAATATTTTGAAGAGAAGTGAAAAACATTTTTTTTTTACTCGTAGCTGGTGAGGACCGTTACTTTTTTTACATTATATATAATAAGGATATAAGAAAGGACAATAACTTCTGTCAGCTCATAGGCATAGTCTGACATTTTATACTATTAAACTTAGTTCTAAGTCTTGACAATTGACAAATACGAGAACGCCACGTATTGAAGCCTCATGTCACAGTCACACTCAACTACTAACATTAACATAAATTAATAATGGGCTTGGACCATTTTGATTCATCGAAAATATTGTGTTGTTGAGATCATACCCAACCAAAAGATTATTTCATGTAATGCTGCCAAATGATCAATACTTTCACTTTTGCTTCATTAAGGGTGCATATAGATTAAATTTTTAAGAATATAATCCATATTTAATTTATATCTATTTAAATGGATTAGATTTTAAATTTTTTTATATTTTTAAAAATAATTTAAATTAAAGATCTAATCTATTTAAATAGATATGTATTTAGTCATATCAAATTTGTATCCACTTAAATGTTATAAAGATTTTTTTTATACAGATTTTAGTTATTAAATGTTCAAAAGTGAAAACTTAGTATATCCAATTAAGAGCTATTTTTCTACTTATCTTGTTCAAGACTATTTTCGATCGATCTTGGTTAGTGTATTTTTGGCCTACATCAACTAAGGCAATTTCGATAGATATCGGTTCAAACATTTTTAAATTGACATCAACCAAGACTATTTTTTGACTGACATCAGTCACTGCATTTTCGGCTGATATTGGTTAAGGATGTGTTTGGTCGATTTTAGGTATAGTTACTTTTTGGTTGAGGTCGGTTAAGATTTGGGTCGGTGATATTTTTTAATCGACATTAATTAGGGGTTTTTCGATCAACATCAATCGTGACTAGTTTTTAGCCGACGTTGGTTAGGATTTTTGTGCCTAACATCGATAAGGATTTTTTTTGTCGATGTCGATCGTTAAAATATTTTCTTGCCAACATTTGTCAGGACTATGTTTTGGTCGACGTTAGTTAATTTTTGTGCTGACATTGGTTGAAACTATATTTTTGTTGGCAACAAGTAGGATTTGTTGACTAACATTAACCATGACTATTTCTTTTGGCTCACGTTCGTTAGGGATATTTTTTGTTCACATCAACTAGGGTTTTTTGATTGACGTCAATTGGGACAATATTTTGGCTGACGTCAATTAGGTTTTTTTGGCTGATGTCGGTCGATGATGTTTTTCAGTCGATGTTGGTCAATGATGTTTTTCAACCGATGTCAGCAAAAAAATAGTCTCATCTGACGTCGACCAAAAAATCCTTAGACAACGTCGAGCGAAAAACCTACCTGATGTTGATAAAAAATAATCTCAACAAACATCGACAAAAAAACCTAGCTGATGTCGACCAAAAAATAGTCTTGACTGATGTCGGTCAAAAAGACTTTGGATGTCATCGGCCAAAAAATAGTCTCAATCAATGTTGGCTTAAAAATCCTTACTGACATTAACTAGAAAATAAGTTCAACCAATGACGACTTAAAATCATCATTAGTTGATGTCGATTAAGATAATTCTCGACGACATCGATCAAAAAATTACTCATAATAAAGTTGGCCAAAAAAACATAGTTATTACTGTCCAAAAAATTGTATTGGATTTAAAAATCCAAACAAATATCTAATCTATATCCAATTAATTGGATTGGATTTAAAATCTAAAAAATTGAATTTTAATATAAAATAAATCCATTTAAATAAATTTAAAGTAAATTAAATTGGATTAAATATAAATTATTTGATGGATATAGATTTTTTTTTCACGTTCATATTTCTAACTTCTATAGCATGCTTGATGTTTACTTTTAAAAGACACAACAATAATGGGCTTTAAAAGATTAACTTTAAGCACTTCTTGCTAATTTCGGTCAAATAAGGAAGTTTCTTCAACAATATAGGATCGAGGTGGATCGCTATGGCTTTGTCAGCTGAGTAAATTGATGAACGATTTTTCAACAAAATATTTATAAATGATAACCGTTTTTTTGCCATGATATCATTTTTTTAATAAATAAGAATTGAATTCAAATATAATAGATTTACAATAAATAAATCAATAAGTGATTAATTTAGGTGGAATATGTTTAATTTTTTAAAAGCAAAATTTTATATTTAAATCTTCTCTATGAAAAAAGATTGTTGGAAAGAATAATTCCACTATATTATAAAATAAATGTATCCAGATGGAATAAAATTACTTTCATGAAAAGTACTTATTGTGTAATTTTTTTGGCCAACTTTTTTTTACTTAAAAGTTACTTTTAAATTTTAAATTTTTTTAAAAATAAAATTAAAAGTTATTTTTTTTATAAATTAAAAGCTATTTTTAAGTTCAAAATATAAACTTAATTTTGTCTTTAAATTCAGTTAAAAATATAAATAAAGGTGAAATTGTTTTTACAAACTCAGTTACTAAATAAAATTAATCAAAACATGAGTTTGAAAATTTTAATTTAATCAATAATCATGCACTAAGTTGTCCTAGTTTGTATTTACACTTAGTTTTTAATTCCATCATTGTTATTGTGGGCCGAAATGTATATGCGTGTACTGAATAAAACATCTTGGCTAGAACTCATATTTAGCAATTAGCATATCCAGCCTACAACAAATAAGCCCATCCTACATAGGCCGAACCCCAAACACTTATGGGCTACTACTATATGTATCTCATAAAAATTTCACCTGCACCTCCATAATTTCACTCACTGTCTCCCCCGGCGCCTCTCTCACTTCCCTTCTCTCCCTCTATCACTTAGAACATCAAATCTGAAACACAAAAAGTTTGGTGTACATTTCTTGATTTGCAAATTCAAAATTAGTTTTTTTTTTAAATTTTTATTACTTGAAGAGGGAAGAAATACAGGAGGTTACGCACTGAAATTCCAAGAGAGGACAATGTTATGGCAGGCAGGCAATTTCAAAGCGCATGTTGTGCTTCTTCAGATGCACCACTGCCACATTCAATTTTAGACAGCTAAGGGTACTTTTGCCCATTTGATTTGTTTTAAAATTTACATGGGGTGCAAGTGAAAACTAATGAGGTGCAGAAAGGAACTGCCAACCTAAACTAGTTTTCCACAAGTCATGTGACCCGATACACAAAAAAATAACGGTTTTAGCCCAAAAGTATTTGTTGAATGCAAGTTTACTTCTGCGTATATCCTTTATTTTTCTGTAGTTGTTTCTTTGGCTTTACTTCTGTTGACTGCATCTTTTTTGTCGGAAGCATTTTAAAAGTTAAATATTTCAAAGTTCCATGGTTTAGAAAAACAACTCCTAAAAATTTCCTTGCTAAAAAAAAGAAAAGAAAAAGAACTCCTAAAGAGTACAAGTTACTATTTCACTTTGAACTCGTAAAAACATGAAAAAATATTAAGACTTTCGCCAAAAATTCGAGCCTCTAGTGGATTTGCCCTCCCTAATACATGTTATTGTGTTGTATTCAGAACATTAATATCGGCAAATTGCAAAACAATCCTTATTGTTAGTGTTTTGCATTTTTCTCAGCTCAGGCTTTTAACAATATTGGTAATCGATCTCACCCACGTGACATTCTCATGATGGATTCTAAGATATTCTAATGTAATCAAATCAATCCAAAATTCTAAATAAAGTTTATTTAATGGATATATGGCATATACCTAACTGTCATTATTAAGAGATGTACACAAAGAAATAATGAAAATTACCAATCCTACTACGTAAATACAACATGACCAAAAAACACAATTATTGAATAGTACCAGTGTTTTGGTTTCGTCACAGCCATGTTCATTTCCCCACACACGTGCGCCTTCAAACAAACTTCTGGATTTTCTTCATATAGATAGGTGCATACCAATTATTCACAAATCGGATTTAATGACGGGAATTGGAAGATTGTTTTTCCTTAACCACTGTGACGGGGCAAGAAGCATTTGTCATCACATGGTTGCTTACGCTGCCCAACAACACCCTGGAAGAAACAAGTGTTTAAATTCTCTTTTAGAATCACATTAACCAGATTAAGCATCTAAAATAATTCCACATATTAATCTGGTGAACGATTAATTGTAACAAAAAGGTTTTGAGTAATTGTAATTATAATTTTTGTACAGCATCTTTTAAAAAAGAATTAAAAGAGTAAGTAGTTTAAAAGTTTAATAGGAAAATGAAATATGGATAATATGATGCAAGAGAATAATAGAGGGTGCTTGGTAAATGGTAAATAATGATACCTTTTAATGGGACCTAAACCCCTGCTTCCAACAACCAAAGAGTCCAGATGAAGATCTTCTACAGCATTACACAACTTCTCCCTTGGATCTCCCCAATACACCTTTGCAACTGCCTTTGCCTGTTTCATAACATCAACAGAAATACACAAAGGTTTACCATATTTATGTTAATAACATTTACACCATGCTTTTCTTCCCATAGTAACTGCAGAAGAAAATAACCCAGTAATTAAGCAACAGCATAAATACCCCTTTAGTCTTGGAGGCAGTGTCAAGGATATCTATGACCTCAGGATCCCTGGCAATCCCATATTGCTTAGTGAAATTCAACTCCCTCAATTCCTCCAGAGGCACCAAAGCTGCAAACCCATTAACCAACCAAACACAAAATGTTAAGCACAAACACAAGCACAACTTATTATATACAAAACGTCCTATATACTACTATTTCCGTTCCTATTTTAGAAGAGATAAATTATAATGTAAAATACATTATAATTTGTTTCTTATAAAAAAGAATAGAAATAGTATTCTATTATATAATATACATGTTAGAGGGCCAACCCATTCATCTTAACTCAGCTTCAGTTGTTTTTATTTTCTGTTATTTGTTATTTGTCTAAAATGACCCAGTTATATTATATGTTAATGAGATACTGTTGCTCTTAATAATTATCAATGAAAAATATGAATGTTAAATTTATTTTTTTTAGTTTTTATGGTAGTCTTTGTTGGTATCAAACAATCACATAATAATTGAAAAAAAATAGAAAGAGAGTAAGGAAAGAAAAAATAATATATAGTGTTTATGAATCTAGTTTATCTAATATGGACTAAGTCTAACTTTTCTCTATATTTTTCTCACACATTTATTATAATGCACTTAGATTATAAAGAAATATATAGATTTAAAAACAGTAAGCACTATATTTATTCATGAGATCCGTCTATGAGCGATTTATCTTTTAAACACTAAGTATGAGTTATACCCAACAATTTTCAAGGATATTTTTAGTAAATAATATTTTCTTCCTAACAATACACCATTTGACCATATAGTACAAAATTTATATATAGGTCTTTAGGTATAAAATTGAAGTTTTATTTTGATAATATGCACAATTTTTTAATGCAAACCTTTATTATATAAATTAGCGAAGTGAAACTCGAATTAATTTTGATTAGAAAATAACACAAATAACACTATGGAATTGTAGTTAAGTTATGTTGATTACGAAGTATATATTAATATATGCATAATAACTAACATAAGAAAGGAAAAGAGAGGGGCACTAACGTGAACCAGTGTCCTCAAAAAGCTCCTTTCGGGTGTGATGTGCTTGGGGAGGCTGAACGGTGATTAAGATGATTTGATCACCTTTGTTGATGAGATTATCAACGGCCCAACGAAGGGCTAATTTGCTGTTAGGAGAAAAGTCCATAGCTACTCCAACAGTTCGTGCCTTTGCCATATCTGAATGATGATGCCAAAAACTGAAAGGTTGAGTTCTGTTTTTATAGTTGGTGTTTGTGTTGTTTGGTATTTCATTTCAGGGGAATTAATTTTACTGCGCTACATAAGAGAAGAATGTTCGTGAAAGAGCTAGAATAAGATGGAATGTGTTGAAGGGGGGAAATTGTGACAAATTAAGATGGTGCGGAGAATATGGCATAAAGGTGACATACACAAAGACAATGAATCTTGTTTTCCCACAGTAGTCCACAGGAAAACACAAGATTATGCCATTGTAATGCCATTTGTCCTGTCTTATTCCACCAATTCACCTAGGATTAGCTTCTAATTGCTTTCTAGAATCAATTATTAATTATTTTATTAAAAAGACATTACTAGAAAAGAACAAGGAAAATGATTGTTTTTTTTAGATTGAAAATGATCGTTCTTCATAATTCTAGTTTAAGAAATAAAGAAAGAAAGAAACAGGCATACCGAATAAAGGGAAGAGAGTGAAACCTTATGCTTCAATAATCTACTTTGTAAAAGTTTCTGTTACTAGAAAGAAAGAAGCTAGAAAAATTTCTTTACAACTTGCATGTCTATTATACTTTTAGTTGTTCCAAATCTTCAGATTTGATAACTTACTATGATCCAAATGTATTTTTATTTTTTATTTTTTTTATTGTTGCAAAATTATTTTATATATTTAGAAAATTATTTGTGTGAAGTTAATTGCAACAATCTGCATAACTTAATAGCATCATTTATCTGACCGGCTATCTTTTTATATATATAAATGTCTATTTTTTTTATAACAACCTATTATAATAATAAATTTTACAAACAATATGGGTTAGAATCAACCCACAAACTCTTTTTAACTCAATTTAATTTCAATAGATTGAATTTGATCATTGAGATAAATGTTTCCTATAAATTCAATTATGATTGAATTGGCAAAAAAATTCAAATAATACAATTTTAATAAAAAATTACTAATTTGAAGTTGTTTCTAAACTAATTACCAATTTGGGTTAGTGGGTCATGCCCAGATTCGGGCCAAGGGGAATCACGCTCAATTTTGGACGCGTTTCACCACAGAGTGACACGTGTCATGCACAGATGGAGCAATGCATATATAAACTTCGGACGATCATAACATTTGACTGGAATATCCAATTGAGGCGTAGTTTGTATCAAAACGCTCGAAATTGAAAGCAGAAGCCCTAGGGAATTTCAAAGGGGATTTGGTCAAATTTTTTTTTCCTAAAAATGCTTCTAAGTGTCTCAAGATTCTGATTTAATCTTCGAACATCTAAAACTTTTCTTGTTTTCTACTTTTTTAATTATTTAGTCAGTTAATTGCATGCTATTTTTTTATTTTTTTAATTACTTTTCTTAATTTCGAGGGTTTTGACATATCGTACACCTCGATCAGATATTTCTATCAAAAGTTAAATCATTTGAAAGATATATTGAACGTTATTTTTTAATGTTATTTTCTATCAAAAAATGTTCATAAAAATAAAATAGCATGTTCCTATTATTTACACATTTCACGTGTGTAATTCTTGTTTGAGAGGTGCTAATTACTCTTTACAATTTATATATATGTAAGTAAAATTCGTCAAAACTTACACTGTTGTTTACGTATAAGAAACACACTATTAATTACTATATTTAAGTCGTTTTTCTCTGATGTATCCTCCAACTAAAGACATTGGAGTTCTAGACTCTGGACTATTGATGGAAAGGCCATCAAGATTCAAGAGGCAACATCAACCTGTCGCTAGTTAGCATGTTCTAGGAGCTTTATTGTGATTAAACTTTAATTTTGTACATGTAGCATGTATAATATTTTAAAAGCATAAATCAAGCAGTATAAAAAATAATAAATCAAAATTACTTTGAATTAAATATTTAATGAAAATAATGAAGCACATAATAAAATCACTTTGAATTAAACAAAAATTCATTAGAAAACTAAAAACAGAATCAAGAAATGTGCACACATGAAATGTGTAAATAATAGGAACATGCTATTTTATTTTTATGAACATTTTTTGATAGAAAATAACATTGAAAAATAACGTTCAATATATCTTTCAAATGATCTAACTTTTGATAGAAATATATGATCGAGGTGTACGATATGTCAAAAACGCTCGAAATTAAGAGAGGTAATTAAAAAAACAAAAAAATAGCATGCAATTAATTGACTAAATAATTAAAAAAGTAGAAAACAATAAAATTTTTAGATGTTTGAAGATTAAATCATAATTTTGAGGCACTTAGAAGTATTTTTCAAATTTTTTTTGACCAAATCCCCTTCGAGAATTTGCCTATGGCTTATCCTCTCAATTTCGACCGTTTTGACACAAACTACGTCTCAATCGGACATTCCAGTCAAAAGTTATGACTGTTCGAAGTTTATATACGCATCGCTCCATCTGTGCATGACACGTGTCACCCTGTGGTGGAACGCGCCCAAAATTGGGCGTGACCTACTACCGTATATTGGTAATTAGTTTACAAATAGTCCCAAATTGATAATTTTTTATTAAAATTGTATTATTTTGGTTCTTTTGCCTAATTGAATTAGACAACATGTTCATGTATTTCAAATCCTAACTCGACCCAATTCAACTAAATAATAATTTCTAAATTCTAATTTTATTCCTACAAAAAAATTATAATTTTATTCCTCTAAAAAATATAATTTTATTCTAATGTTTTTAGTATTTTGAGAATTAGCAACGAAGTTTAGTTTCTTGTTGTCAAGTATGAAGTAATTGTTGCAAATTTTGTGTTACAATTGCACTTTAAGAAAGTTTGGGTAGTGTCTATGGTGAAGTAATAAAAAATGTGCACCACCTATGAAACATTATTGATCATCATTAGATATATTCATATTTTATGTAATGGTCAAGATATTGAAAGGGTAACCAATTATTTCAGTTGGTTAAATCTACACTAATTTAATTAAAAATTATAATTTTGGTCCCTTCTAAGATATGATTACAGTCTTGCATAGCAGTTTCATAATGGCCACTAATTAAGCATTCATACCATTTTAAGATGAGATAAAATCAATATAACTTTCAGCTTCACACATAAATCATAACACTATATAAGAAATGCACACTATATAAGAAATGTTGTAAATTCCAACTTACTTTATTGATAATAAAATTATTATTTATATAGAGTTTAGTACATCAGAAAATAAGATAAGATGTATATCTTATCTAATAATAATTATTCAAAATAAACTAAAATGTATATCTTATTAAGGACCGGATATATCTTATTTAGTACACTAAGCATCAAATAATTACATTAGAACAACTAAGTATAATAAGAGGACGACCAATATAATTGAATATATATAGTGAAGAAAAAAATTGCAAAATAAAATCCTAACATTCCAATGTTTGTTTATTTTCTGTTGATTATTGATTGACTAAATTAAAACCACATAAGGTGGTCCACTCACCTTATCTTCTTAAAAATAAGTTGTTGCTAATCTTATCCCTTATTTTTAGCAATTAAGCTCATGTTTTATGCATATAAAAAACAATCTCTTTGATGAGAAGAAGTTATAAAAGGAGGTGTGCACTATGACCAAGGTCCTTGTGCTTACTATCTGAAAATCTCAATACACCATCAGTGAGTAATAGTGAAAGCATAAAAGATTAGTTTGAAGACTCATAAACTGTTTACAGATTACTTGAATCATGGATAACTGCAAATCATCTTCGAAGCAAACAAGAATAGCATTGGTGGAAGGTATTTATGATATTAATTTTTTTTGCACTTCTTAATATAATTGCTTATGTTAATTGTGTATAAGAGTGATTAGATTATTTAATTTTTCTTATATCTAATACTCAAACACAGGAAAAAAAAGAAGCAAAAAATCAAAACCCAAATCTCAACCTTTAACCAATTTCAGTACCCATCCCATAGACACCGAAGGTTTATGATGCACAGAAGACTGAGTCCAAAAATTTATGTTTTGAGTTAGTTTTTGTTAAAACAGCTAGCAATATATTTAGCTGATAAACTTGCGTAATTAGCTTTTAGTTTTCATGATTTCTGTTGGGTAGAAGAAGTACCCCTCCAGCAAATCCATTGTCAATTTGTTCTGCTGTCTTCTTTCTTTTTTCTTTTTCTTTTTTTTTTTTTTATACTTGTTTGCTTAAATTATGCGGCTGTAAAAGGTGTGTAGAGTTTGTAATGGAGTCTGGAATCACCATAAAGCACAACAAGAGTAGAAATTTTATTTCCTTTTTGGACACATTTTCTTTTAAATCAAAACACTTTGCAAAGACGAAGTGTACCAATACCATTCTAATACATCTAGAGAGAAAAATGATTTAGTTATCATTAGTTAATAATATATATTCACATTGTAATAAAAATACTTGTAAGTATAAAAATGTTATACGTTTTTTTATTTGTCTTCCTTTTTTATTCAATTATTCAAATACGAAAAGGGACACTAAGTTGTTGAAAAAATCACCAGTATTTTTTATTTATTTAGCTACTTGTTAGATTAAAAAGGTAAAAAATAACGTGCCTTGTTAATAGAAATAATAAAAAAGCGTAAAAAATATCATAAATAATATATTTTTGTTCATTTAATATATTTTTAAAATTTTTTAACCAATATCCTAAAGATACTTGTTAACATTTACAAAAAGAATTATAACCAAAGTTATAATAAGGAGGAGGAATTTAGTGTATAGAATACAATAGATTAAAATGATAACTAAAATTATTATTTTGTTGATAAAAAACTAAAATTGTTCAATTCTTGCTGGAGAACCGGGATGATAACTTGAATGGTGGGAGTTGTTGCGGGAAAACTAATAACATGATAACTGTGTTAGATTTTAATATAAGTCTTAATTGGTGAAGAAGATAGGACAAATTGATAAGACAAACAGCTAAATAAGATAATACAAGATTTTTAAAATCTTGTTTGGATTATAAAATAGGATAAAGTGATAAGATATTCTTAAAACAATGGATTATCATGTTCAATAAACTGGCCTTAAAAAGAAATTCAATTTTTTAAATTTAAATATATATATATATATATCATACTTTTCAATTTTTAACAACCATGCTTTAATCTTATCCTCTTTTAATTTAAAAAAAAATAAAAATAAGAGATTATATATATATATATATATATATATATATATATATATATATCATATATGAATTTTAAAACCAAATTCTTGCGGAAAGAGAAGACTTTTCTCGCTATGTCACACTCACACCTCAACAGCTTGTCTTTTAACTGTTCCAGATCCATGGAATTGGATATTGGAGCTACTCATACAGATCAGACACTTGGTACATATGCTATGTATATCGCTATATTCTTAATTAGGCTTCATTTGTTGTTTCTTAAAATGCGGACACCATTAGTTCTATTTGTTCGTGAATTATGATCTTAATTTGCTTGTGTCTACACCAGAGTTTTGGGTTCAGTGTGATAAATCTACTGGGTACCTTCAAGATGCCATTGCAGACAGGGACATTTGGTGCAAGGAGCAAAATTTACTATCATGCTCTAAGGATCAAAAGGTTATATTAATTTGCTTAATTGTGTTATTCTTGGCAAAAGTTGTAATTGTCAAATTATTATGACTCAAATTCATTATTTGGATGATCAGGTAGATGAATTTCCAATGCTTTCGACAACAGCCCAACCCTTTCATGGTACGTATGCTTTGGTATCTTTTTCAATCTATGTTCAGCAATTCCATTGTCAATTGATCATCAATCATCAATCATCCATTTGTTCTTTTGTTTTTGTTTTTTCCTAACCGTTTGATGCAAATTTTGTGGCCAAGTGTATGAAGTTTGATGATTGAGTATGGAGTTTTGTCAAGTCATAGTAATTTAAAAAAAAAAAAAAACAGAGAGCACTATGTAAATATATAACTTATGCATCTCCTCACTACCTTTTGTAGATTGTGACTTTACACACCATAAAAGGTTCTTCACTTCAAACCTATCATCATCACCACAAGGTGACACACTTGAAGCTGCAATCAAACATGATCTTGCTTCGAGTAGCTATGCATATGGTGAGTCAGACAAATATGATGCTCTAGTTTCATTCATCACATGCTTTTGTTTTGTTGAAACAAAAAATTAAATGTGTTTTGAGTTAGAATGACCCTATTTTCTTGATTCCACATCTTATTCATCTTAATTTGTTTTCAAAAGTTATAATGGTTCACTTTCATGTCTTTTTTGTTCCTTTTTCTCATGGTATAACGAAGAAGGTAAAAGGAAGAAAATTGCTTACCCCTTTAAGTTGGTGAAGTGTGGAGGAGTCGAAGGGGAAACAACCCTCAGAGATATCAATAATGACCAAATTCTCACCACCCCATCAGCATCAAAGCCAATTCTACATGAAGCTGCAATCAAACATGATCCTACTTGGAGTAGCTATGCATATGGTGAGTCAGACAAAAATGATGCTCTAGTTTCATTCATCACATGCTTTTGTTGAAACAAAAAATTAACAGTCTTTGAGTTAGAATGACCCTATTCTCTTATAGATTCCACAGCTTATTCATCTTAATTTGTTTTCAAAAGTTATAATGGTTCACTTTCATGTCCTTTTTGTTGCTTTTCTCATGGTACAACTAAGAGGCTAAAAGGAAGAAAATTGCTTACCCCTTTAAGTTGGTGAAGTGTGGAAGAGTTGAAGGGGAAACAACCCTCAAAGATATCAATGACCAAATTCTCACCACCTCCTCATCAGCATCAAAGCCAATTCTACATGAAGCTGCAATCAAACATGATCCTACTTGGAGTAGCTATGCATATGGTGAGTCAGACAAAAATGATGCTCTAGTTTCATTCATCACATGTTTTGAGTTAGAATGACGCTATTCTCTTGATTCCACATATTATTCATCTTAATTTGTTTTCAAAAGTTATAATGGCTCACTTTCATGTCCTTTTTGTTCATTTTCTCATGGTATAACCAAGAACGTCAAAGGAAGAAAATTGCTTACCCTTTTAAGTTGGTGAAGTCTGGAGGAGTTGAAGGGGAAACAACCCTCAAAGATATCAATAACCAAATTCTCGCCACCCGATCAACATCAAAGCCAATTCCTCATCCTGTGAAAGATCATGTGACAAATCCATGCAAATTGGTCCGAGAAAGTATTGGTTTGTATGGGAAAGAAGTGGCATCCTTTACTAGGATTCACACACGGGATAGAGGTTCCATTACCGTTATTAGGACCAAGGATTAAAGAGAAGTACCCTCTCATTCATGTGTTACATAGGTCAATGTCAATGCTTTTTGCGTAACCTATAACTCCTAATTGAGTTTATATCATGTTTGTTTTCTTGGTTTATGAACAAATATTACAATGTAATGACAAAAGGACTTTATGTGGCAGCATAAAAAGTTCCACTCATTATTATGACTACTTACTATTGAACTAGAAGGTTAATTTTACGGTTTCAACATGAATCAAGATAGCATTTCAATTTCCACCTAATTTGTCTTAAAGCCAAACATGGAAATCTTCCAAATTTATATGCATGACATGCAAGAAATTGAGTTTTATGTTGTTACTCTTTCATAAACTCCAATCATAGGTCATGCTATGTTGCAATACATATGGATTCATTATAAAAATAAAAACAATTGTATAACATTAGTTCAAAGGTCTAATTTTAAGTATCTGAAAAGGCAAATTATTATTGAGAAAGAAATTGTTTAGTATATTTTTTGTATTTTCCATATAATAATTACTTTCTTTGCAAAATAAAAACTTATCATTTTGAAATGTTTAAAATCAGTCTTAAAATCTAATGTTAACATTTTTTTTTAAAAAAAGGATGATTCAGTTTAAGAAACTCGCATCTAATGGGATCTAAAAAGGATTGATAAATAATACAACCTAAACCTTCTTAGTCTTCTAAATGGATAAATTTTGAACTCCTTAAATTTCTGGTTTATTAGTAATAACAATGGTAAGTGAAAGTGTCCACTAAAAATGCAATCCTACTACAATATAGGCAACTTTTTCAAAGTTTATTTAATGTGAAAAAAATGTTTTCTATGATGTTTGAAAAAAAAGAAAAAAAAAGTTGTTGAGGATAAATATCAAAATAATGAAATGATGACATATTCATAAAGGAAATGTAAAATTTAAAAAGATGTTATGTATGTAGTAAACAATGTTAATAAGAGAGATTAAACCTGTGACTTTTTTTTAATCACTCCATCAATCTTACATTTTCACATGTATGAGTAATTGGCAAGGAGTCTTTGCAATATAAGAAGTTATAACTGATAACTAAATTTCTTAACTTGACAAAAACCAAGAGAGTGAGATTAATCCTAAAAATAAATCTTATTAGACATTTTGCCTTTTCCCACTCTCGTCTCACCGAAAACTTAGGAGAGAATCTTTGAACTTTGAAGGGGTTATATGTGTTATCCTAATACGTGTCAAGCCTTGGTGCATGCATTATTTTGAGCAAACACGATCCCGGAATCCGCTTCTATGTTTGATTGGAATCATATCCTTATTTTTAGCTCTCCAGTCATTATCATGTCGCAATGAACGACTGTGTTTGATGTCATAAATCATAAGTGGTTACGACGAGAGACAGTTCCTAAAATATCACGAAATGTTCATCATGGGGAAACATATACAATGCAATAAACGGTTTTTTTTTTTATTTTCAAAGAAAAAATATTTTTTTAATAAACAACTTTCACTATCACTAATGCTTCCGGATGTAAAATTGATATTTAATCATGGAGAAGGCAATATTGTAGAATAAGCAGCCGGCAATTGAGTTGGGTTACAAGTGAGACGTATGTTTAGAGGATAATTGGCCAAATCTCTTAAAAATAATTCAGTGAGTCATGGCTTATATTTCAATCATTAATCAATAAACTATCGTCAAGATGTTGATCTTTGCTTATTTTCATAATTTTTATCTATTAAATTGGATATCACACACACACAAAAAAAACACGGAGGAAGGCATCGTTAGTGATATAAACGGGCTAAAATGGTCTCTCACTGAAAAATTCAATAAATTTACAAGCTAATAGGTCTATCACTGAATAAGCTACTAAACTTGTGAGCTAAGATGTTTATCACATTAGAAACAATTAAAGTGTAACAAAAAGATAACTTTATCCTGAACTAAGATTTTCTTCCTTGTTCATACATGTATTGTAGTGTTCATGCACTTGAATGTTGACGTTAACTTCAATTGATACTTGAAATTGAAACTTTCCATTGGGCCAAGTTGTTTTGATCAGAAAATTGGGCCTTAAACCCAATTTGAAACTCTAAATAAATAGAGTTGGACAATTGCTTCTTGCACTCCATTCCGGACTACAAAATTACATTTCAGATTAGGCTTTCCAGAAAGTTAAAAGGTGCATGAAGCAATTAGGGGGGGTGCATGAAGCAATTTCCATCGAGTTGAATGATATTTCAAATCAATTAAATCCAATCTATGACCTATAACAGAGGTGAAGACAAGAAAAAATTTATGAGGTCGTTGTAAACTTGTCATGGGTGTTATTTGGAGTATGATGATGAGTTTAAGATGCAATGTGAATGTGTAAATGTTGATACTTTATTGCTTATATCCAAGGCCACAAAGTAGAGGGCTAGAGGCATGAAAACCGTAAAAGAACAATAGAATTAAAGTTAGAACTGAACCTATTTACACTCAAGTGATTCGACCCAACTATCTATCTTATTATTATGGCACAAAAGTTAATTAGTCATTAGTGATTCTTCACTTTTTTGTAGTCATTAGTCATATTAGTGATTTTTTTAGAGGAGTATTTGGAGAAGAGAAGAGATAATGGGCACATAGAGAGGAAAGTGACCTTGCCCCTAATTGGTTAATAGATCAAAATGTAAAACTGTTTATTTCAAAATTTCATTTTGATCTATTAACCAACACCCCTAGATTATGAATCCAAGCCACCTCGCCTAACCATTAACTAAGTTGGTCCATTTCCAATTTTCCACACAGATACGAAAGAGCAGGTCCACGTCCAACAAAAGATTCAAGCAATAAGTGACCAAACGTGCACTTTGGTGGACAGCCTCTAATTCAAAATGTCAAATACGTTCCTCTTCATTGTATTAGGATGAGAACTATAGAGAAGTATTAACACTTTTATAGTTTTATATCTGCTTTTTAATTAATGGTGTTTTAGTAAAAAAAAATTCAGTTGTGGATTAATTTTTTTCTTCTTTTAATTGTGAGAGTAATTTCAAGCATTGACATTGTGAGAGACAACACATTGTCATTTTATAAATGTATTGTTAATGATATGATTTAAATAAAAAAATTAATAATGTGTGAAAAATTTGTTTTATCTAATACAGCACATCATTAAATAACGCCGTTTTCAAATTAAATCCTTTTATTATATGTGTACATGTGTGAATTGTCAAATATACTCTCCATTAATCCAAAATTTATAGCATTGATGTAATGTTACCTAACTCCACTCATTCACAAGGCAAGAGTGCCAAACTTTTTATTTTTTAGAAAGTCGATTAAGCTTTTTAGTGTAAGGTAATTATTACACTTCGTCACTACTCATATTTTCTTTGGATGTAAGTTGTTAAATATTGGCCTGTTATTAATTATACGAGATCAATATCCAAACGCGTATTCGTGAAAATAGCAGTTAGTAAAAGTTTAATAATTTAATTAAGAAATTAGTAATAAGGGGTAAAAAATGAATATCGTACGTAACATCTTCCAAAAAGTCAAGTGATGAGTTGAATTGTGATTATCACCACACAAAAAACGATGTTGTCTCGTGAAATAAATCAAAGGAGGAACAACCTTGATACTCTCTGGAAAAAAAATTCTAAAATAATTGTTATTTTTTTATAGCATTATTTATATTTTTATAATATTAATGATAGGAGTTATAAAATTAAAAAATAAATTAATAACGATAAAATTAATTTTAGAAAATTATTATTTTATTTATCTATATATTATAAAATATTTTAAAACGATAATTATATGGAGAAAGAAAGAATAAGTAGTATTTTTCAAATCTTAAATGACATGACAAAAGTGGACGGATACACATATGTTGTTGAAAGCGAAGAGAATGTTTAGGCACGATGTCATTGCGTCATTTGTTCGTGTTAGGCACGTATATATGTATGTACTTGTCATCATTATTCTCCATTCACGAAGATGATTCATTTTTCAACTCCTTAGAAAAAGACCATCATTCATTACAATGTAAGAAGAACAAGTGCGTGGAAACTGGAAATTCAAATCTTCCTATTATTAATATTATTATTTCGTTCCTCCATTTTCTCTGTTTTCTTTTGGTTGAAGGAAGTAATTAACGTGGTGGAGATTCCCCTTCTTCTTTCTCACTCTTATGCACTTATTTGGCTTATAAGTGCAAGAAGAAGCCATTGCATTGGAGAGTCTCTCTTTGTTTCTCTCTCTCTGTCTCTGTCTTTCAATCTGTGTTTTTATGGAAAAGTCAACGGCATGTTTGGTTGGTGCCATTGTGATCCTGTGGTGCTGCATAAGCCATGTCACATCTGATGCATCTGATCACCGTTACATGAAAGGAGATTCCGTTCCCTTTTATGCCAACAAGGTGGGACCCTTTCACAATCCCAGGTCAGATTTTAAATCTGTCACTCTCACTTTCAACAATTCATGTTTATGCTTCAGATTTCAGAACATTTCAATGCCAACGTTCCTGAAAAGATATTTTAAAAAGAAAACATGTTTTTTTTTTGTGTGTGTGTTATGATGGGTTACCATTTTGAAGATGAGATTTCCTCTTGAATTTGGGTGCCTTGCATCTTTCATTCCCTAGTGCTGTTCTGATTATGTGTAATGAAGATTCAATCTTATGGCGTGGATTTGGATTTTGGAACCTGTCCAAGATTTTTTTGATCAGTGAAATCTAGTTGTTTGAGTGATGAAAGGGATTAATTCCTCACTGTGGATGAGGAAGAATGAATGTGGCTTAGAAACTGTGATTTTTGTTATGAATACTTTCTATTTCACAGTAGGAAACTCAAAATCAAGAGATATTGGTTTCCTTTGTTTCAATGTCGAAATTCAGAAATTGTAGGCAGTGTTCAATGGAAATATAGAATGAATCCAAGCGATCAGGCTGGCAGAGTTGACCTTTAAATTATTTTAATATAAGACTTACCTTCACAATCAAGTAATGTTCTAATGCATCCCCTCTGAATTTTTAGCTCTACCATACCATTTCCTTTTATTCAAGTTTGATTATTGTATGGCCTAGAAAGAAAGTGCAATATTTTTTTACTGAAAGACTACTAAATCCATTAATCTTAATGCCTGTATATAAGAATGTACATTCGAATAGTCTAATGCATGTATTAATTCCTAAAGCGTAGTATCATATGCATAAATTCCATCCTCACAATAGAATAATGACTTTATTAATTCTTTGTGCTTTCCCCTTTTTCTTCCTTACCACAGTGAGACATACCGATATTTCGATCTTCCCTTTTGCTCACCAGGTTAGTTTGCAAGTAGCATTCCTTTTTCTCCTATTTCCTACTAATCTCTTTGGTTTCTTCTATTTCCTTTAATTGCAAAACTTGTTACCTGCAGTTAATGTGGAAGAAAAGAGGGAAGATCTTGGTGAAGTTTTGAATGGGGATCGATTAGTTGTTGCTCCTTACAAATTGGACTTCCAAATTGACATAGAACCTGAAAGTTACTGCAAAAAGAGGCTTACAATAAAAGAGGTTGCTCGATTCAGACATGCTGTCTTGAAGGACTATTTCTACCAAATGTACTACGATGACTTACCCATTTGGGGTTTCCTTGGAAAATTTGACAGTGAAGACAAGGATGATCAAAGTGGGGCCATAGTCCACCTGTTCAAGCATGTCCATTTTGAGATTCTGTACAATAAGGATCGCATCATTGATGTTTTCATTCGAAACGATCCACAAGCAGTTGTGGACCTGACAGAAAATAAGGAAGTAGAAGTGGACTTCACATATTCTGCCAAATGGGTTGAAACAGATACTCCATTTGAGAAGAGGCTGGAGAAATACTCACAGACATCCTCACTGTCACATAACTTGGAAATCCATTGGTTTTCTGTCATCAACTCTTGTGTAACTGTTCTCCTCTTGACTGGATTCCTGGCCATAATTCTCATGCGTGTGCTCAAGAATGATTTTGTTAAGTAAGAACCATTCTCATTTTCTCGTCTCAGCAGTGTGTGCTTTCAAGGATTTAAACCTCTTAATTGATGAACTTATTGTATCAACCGTTTCAAACATGACAGGTTTACTCCTGATGAGGAAGCAGTTGATGACCAGGAGGAAAGTGGATGGAAGTATATCCATGGTGATGTGTTCAGGTACCCAAGATTCAAGTCTTTGTTTGCAGCAGCACTTGGAACAGGAACCCAGCTATTTACACTGTGAGTTACCACCAACTTAAGTACTTATCTTTTAAAGGTGTTTTCTCCTCGTATTGTTCAGCTCTTTCTTGACCATGATTATTTTCTCCCGCTTTCAGTACAATCTTCATCTTTATGCTCGCTCTAGTTGGTGTTTTCTATCCATACAATAGGGGAGCTTTGTTTACTGCACTGGTGATCATATATGCACTAACGTCTGGCATTGCGGGCTACTATGCAGCTTCCTTCTATTACATGATTGAAGGAAAAAATTGGGTACATTACATTATTACTTCATAGGCATTTCTCTGTCTGAATAGCTAGTGAATTTGATTGAAGTTCTTGCTGAAATTCCTGTTGGATATCAGCATATTGTGTAGTTTACTAGCTTTTGGAAATCCATATGGATCAAACAGTTTTTGATTAAAACTGTTGTCCGTTAGGAAGAATTATTATTAAAGAACAATGTTTAATGCTTGTGTCGTAGTTTCTTCTTGTTGTGACCTTTGCTTTAAACAAGTGAAAGTACACTGCAACCAAAATGAAGTACACTAATAGAGGTTTTGATTTGTTGCTTGACAGGTTAAAATTTTGGTGTTGACTGGAAGTTTGTTCTCTGGACCTTTGTTTTTCACATTCTGCTTTCTTAATACTGTTGCGCTCGCCTATAACGCCACTGCAGCACTTCCATTGGGAACAATTTTGGTTATTTTCCTCATATGGACTCTTGTAACCTCACCTTTACTAGTGCTCGGTGGAATTGCTGGTAAGAATAGCCAATCAGGGTTTCAAGCTCCTTGCCGCACCAATAAGTATCCTAGGGAGATTCCACAAGTACCTTGGTACCGTACAACTCTTGCTCAAATGGCTATGGCAGGTTTCTTGCCCTTCAGTGCCATTTACATCGAACTCTACTACATTTTTGCTAGTGTATGGGGTCACCAAATTTACACCATATACAGCATTTTGTTTATTGTTTTCATCATCCTCTTGATTGTCACTGCTTTTGTCACTGTGGCATTGACATACTTTCAGCTTGCTACTGAGGACCATGAATGGTGGTGGAGGTATGTAAACTTTTTACATGAGAGTGCTCTCACTGTTTTCCTAATCCATATTCCTCCGTTCGCTAACGATTTTGTTTTTGGCGTGATTAGGTCTTTCCTTTGTGGTGGATCAACTGGCTTGTTCATATATGGCTACTGCTTGTATTACTATTATGCAAGATCAGACATGTCTGGCTTCATGCAAACCTCTTTCTTTTTTGGCTACATGGCTTGCATTTGCTATGGTTTCTTTCTCATGCTTGGAACTGTGGGTTTCCGTGCTGCTTTGATCTTTGTCCGTCACATATATCATTCTATCAAATGTGAATAATAGCTTACTGGTACCAACCAGATGCTTTCTTATCCCTTTGATATAGCGATACAGAAGCTTTTCCTCTAATGTCCTTAGTTCTTGTAGCAAATGATTTGTCAAAATATAGTGAGGGAATATTTTAAGAGCCTGAAGTGCTTTATACAAATGCCGAATCCTAGATTTCTACCAATTCTTCATATAGTCTCAGAACATGTATGACAGTAGTGTAACTCACAAAATTCTCTCGGAAATATAGAAGCTTTTTGCATTACTTTCAAATGTAGAAATATATAGATATGGATATAGATTTCTGCTTTAGCTTCATATATTCTCACAGAACATGTAGGACAGTAGTGTAACACATAACTCTCTCTTGGAATTATAGAAGCTTTTTGCATTACTTTAAAGTTTCTGAAGGCTTATGTTAAGAGCATCGTACTATTTGCATCCTAAGTTCCTAAGTCATGAAAGGATTCTCTTTGGATCCAATGCTACTAATTCAAATACCAATATGCAATATCAGAATAATACCTCTCTACCTCTACAATTGACCTTTTATTTGCCTAAATCTAACCATTATGAGCGGCTTTTGCTTCAGGGTATGGTCAATATCAAAGGCAAAATGTTGCAAACTAACAAGATAAAATAACACACAATGTCACTAAATTGAAGTAGATTTCCTGTTAATTCTATAATAATAATAATAATAATAATAATAATAATAATAAATAATGTTAAAAAAAAGGCACTAACGTATTTCGAAACTATTACATTCTAAATTTAAGCCAAAATAATATTTAAGTTTTTCCATCAATGGCATCTATACAACTTTTCCTACATGAAGCATACTATAAAGGCATCAAAGTATAAATCTTATCATCAATCTTCCTCCTAAAGGTGTGTTTCAAAATACACAGTATTCTTAAATTATATGTACGGAAACGAAGTAAAATATAAAGTTTAAACCATCAATGTAAAACATGGAAGTTCAGGAATGATCTTTGGTCTAAAACTTGCGATTACAAAGCATGAAATTCAATGGACCAGGAATAAGTTCTAGTATACATTAGCTATAAATGTTGATGATAGCATTCACCAATCTAAACATCTGGCAACAAAAGGGCTTCCATGAAATCCATCCAACATCTGATACAAGCATTCCATGATAACTTTCAATACTTCCAAGTAGACCCGCCAAGTCTAATAACCTCTTCACCTCCACTATCCTTTCTAGGAATTCTTTCCATGTTGGCATCTCCTTTATTATCCCCTAAATCACCATACATATCTTTAAGTTGAGCTAGATTACTCGAAGCAGAAGTTCTCTTACTCTCCTCTCTCTGAGGACTAGAACGTGATTCATCCCGAGCAGTGCCAGCTTGCAGGCTCCGACTTCTACTCCTGCTCCTACTTTTACTCCTACTCCGACTCCTGCTCCTACTCCTACAATAGTGCCTACTACCATTGTCATAATCCCGGCTGCTTTCTCTCTCTGTGTATTTAGACCTCTTGTCATAATCAAAACTCCGCTCTCTTTCCCGCTCCTTATCGCTCCTGATTCTGTCCCTATCCTGATCTCTATCCAAGTCACGATCCCTGTATCTTTCACGGTCTCGATCTCGATCTTGCTCCCACTCCCTGTTCCTATCTCGGCCACGGTATCTGTCCCTATCACGTTCCCGATCCCTGTCCCTATCACGTTCCCGATCCCTGTCTCTATCACGTTCCCGATCTCTGTCTCTGGATCGTGAGCGGTCTCGTTCCCTATCCCTATCAGGATATTCACGGCTCTGGCTGCGGCGATTACTTGGAGATTTTCTTATATCATCACTGCCATTTTTTTCATGCGAAGGTAATGTACGGCGAATAGGTGAAGAATCCCTTGTGGAAGCCCGATGTGGAGCCCGCTGACCAAAAGAGACTGAAAGGGCAGCTTTAACAGAAGGTGGTCTTCGGGCAGTATCATCAGAACCGTGACGAGTAGTTTCCCCTGTTGAACCAGAATGTGTAATGGGGAGCTTCAACTTTTCAAGATTAGACACAACCTGCCGCAATACAGGAACAGGGATGCGAGGAAACAGTGTGTCGAAATAATACTGCAACAGCAGAACAGACTCATCAATCCCTTAAAGTATAGTTAAATAATCAGGAATTAAAGGGTTATAGTAAACTTGGGAACTGCACCAATCAAGTCTGTCAGCCAAGGCATACAGTGTACCATGCACAACATTCCCAAAATCATAAATCATCAACAGAACAAAGATGACAACTACCATGAAGACGTAGTAACCACTTAACCCAAAGAAACATTTAACGTTGATATAAATACTAACTATTCATGAGAATAGAATGAACAAGATTAAGCTCTTGGGTGCCTATCTCTAGAATCCTGCCATGCATTAAAAACATAATTAGATGTTTCAGTTCCAGCATTTATTCCTCCATTTGAATTAAAAATATCCATAAGATTGAATCATTCAATTTTCAGTCCTCAAGATTTTGGGAAGGCATCTAAAGCCTCTCACATTCTGCTGGCAGGGGGGTCCCAGCAACTCCCCCATCCCAGAAATGGAATCAGTTGTTTAAGGGAAACAAGGGGTTGCAGTTAACACAAATCCTTGGTACATCTTCATAATTTACAATACCATGTATTAGGAATGTGAACAATAAGCATTACAAAACACCCTTACAAGTAATCAGGAAAGTAAAAAACAAAAAACAAATTTAGCTACCAATAACATTCTAGCAGCATATCTAATTAACACAAGTAGAAATTATCAAAGCAAGCATACATTCAGTCTTATGGGCAAGAATATCAATTCACACACAAATAAAAAACTAGGTTCAAGCTCAGGCTTGAGAATATTTATTCTCCAAGAATTTCAGTCAAAGATTGAATGTTGGATATGCTATATATTTTAAAAAAAATTTTTTACAGTATATAGAATTATTTTACACATACAAACTTAAAAAGTTAATATGCATTCATAGCAGAAATATAGAAATGCAAATGAAAATACGAACTGAAACAACTTACAATCCAGCAAGCCAGCACCTTACATAGAAACTCAGACGAACTCTCATTTACATGCAAAACAAGAAACATATCAACTAGAGTAGAAAAGTACATGCAAAACTTGATGACTTTTGACACTGAACCTCCCAAATTTCAGGATGGACAGCTACATATTATATAATTCAGAATGATAGTTACAATGGTTGAAAACATAAATTGCCAAGTAGAAATAAATTATTTATCAATTTAGCCTACATCTTTCGATAAGACCTCAAAGAAATTAAGCTTCATAAAGGATAATCCAAAAAGAATTGAAGATAAATAGAAAAAGGCAGACAGGGATTATAGCTCCATAAGACTTGAAAGTTAGAACATGTTCCAACGCCAGAAGTACATACCCAACTAGAGGTGGTGTAAAAAGTGAGACCTGGATCTCCTATAATATCGGGTATCAAGCAACTGGTAAATAAAATTTGCAGGTGAAACAAAAATGCAAATTAACAATGTAAAAGACAAACAATAGCTCAATCTCTGAAAGGACAGGAAAAAAGAAAAGAAGAAATGATGATAAGTGAAATGAGAAATCTCATTTTAGTCCCTGAAAGATACACCTGTCATTGATTTTTAATTTTATCAATTTATTTCCAGGGATCAAACTATTTGATAAAATGCATGAATGTCTTTCAGGCAGAGGTTCTACTCTAAAGCAACTACATGAAAAAGTACTAATTTTTTTTACTAGAAGCCTCAGAGTAGTGGGCTCTAGAGATGAGAAATCAACCATCATGAGCATGCAATCAAAAAAAGAATGTGAAAGAAAGAAAGGAAGATTCTTTGGAACTAATTCTTATCAGGAATTACTGGTAGGTATAAAAGTTTTATATCCAAAGATACCGAAAGCACCTCATACTGTTACTCCAAATTATGGGATGATGAGGGACATATCTGCATCTGCAATCTTGTAATGCATCTGAATTCTGGTAGGAGAGCTCTGAAGAGAGAATTCTCAGTTTAACTAGTCAATACTCGAGTCAAATGATTTTTTCCCCTTGCCATTGTGTGGCGTACATTTAAAAATCTCTAAATAAAAAAAGTCAGGGTATAATTTGCCAATTTATCATGTAAATTTATTTCATTGTCTACAAGCAAAACGGAAGCATGAGTCCAAAGAGGGTAAACCAGGAAGTATGCTCTTCGTAAAATATAGCCTGAAAGATTTAAGGATAACAAACCTGTCCAAGAAGCAAATCACGTACATATACACCCATAGTAGTCATTCGACCATTAGATCCGGGAGAAAATTCCTGAAACACAGCATCAAAATTTAAAATGAATAATAATTTATATATTACTTAAGTGAGCATTTTAAATAATATTCCAAGATCGGAGATAATTCAAGACAACTGAAACCCAAACAAGTAATTATCTTACTAAGCAAAGGAATGCATGGGCAAAACATCTATCAATTACCAAAGACAGATTTGTTTAAAAGCAGATCATATGGAAAAACTTGGCCCACAAATTTTTTTTGACAAGACATTCTATTAGCATGGTATGTAGCAAAGGTATTTTCAGTGCTTAGACAAATGCAAAATGGAATAACAAAAAAATTATATCCATGCTTCACCACTTTGATCAAACCCAACTTGAGCCATGATGAAAGTACACACAAATGAAATAAGGCTAATCTATTAATTTTAAGTACAAAATTATAGGAAAAAGAATTATCAGAATATAGAAAGATCATAACCATGTCATCATACCTCATCATCTTTTACATATGGCTCAAACCAATTCCATAGTGTCTTTGGATCAGCACAATATCTCAGATAGAGAAATCCAACCTACAAACAATAAAAAAGAATCAATACATAGCGTAACATAAATGTACAAGGAAAAAACCATTAATGAGAATGTTGCATACAGAACAGTCTCTATTTTGATGCCAAGCAGAATATAATCATACCATCCTTCATCCCATTAAAACAAAAGAAACCCAGCCACAAGGCCTCCCACCTAATAGGGTTTGGGAAGGGAAGATGTATGCAGCCTTATGCCACAAATGGAGAGATTGTTTAAAAGATTTGAACCCATGATCTCTGGGATTATAAGGCAAAAATCCTTACCAATGTGCCAAGGTTCACTCTCAGGAATTGAATTATTACAAGAAAGAAACCATTTGTTCTTTCAAAGACATTGTTTTTAAAAGCAACTTAAAAGTGGGGAGATTGATAATTTCTTATGTAATTCGTAGTTTCTGAAACAAAATAGGTTTTCATTTCTTTTGTCTTTTTCCCCCAAATGAAACTTTACCACAGCGAGAGAGAAGAGACAGATAAAGAGAATATATATATATATATATATATATATAGAAATTAAAATCAAAATGTAAGTGGATAATTCCCAAGTAATGCAAATAAAAAAGTAACAAGTGTATGATGAACAAAGAAATCTATCCCAGAATATATATATATATATATATATATATATATATATATACATTTAAAAATCTACCACTGCAAGACCATACAATCTCACCAAATGATGTTTTTGAGTGTGGCTGAGATTGTCGTAGCAAGCATAAATAATGGAAACATACAATCCTACAATCTAACATGCAATTTTGGCTACCTTACATTGCCAACTCAACAAAAATCCACCGACTCACTCAGTCTAGGCTCTGTTATGGCAATTCAACTATGCAATTATGCTGCAAACAAGTGATTCCAATACAATCAAATAGTCTCACGTGCATGCATCTCCTCTTGATATACAAAATAACTAACTATTCAAAGCAAGCATAAAACCCTAAACTTGATTAGAAATGATCAGCAGAAAAGCATCAGTGAGCAAACCAACAAAATTTTCAAGCGCAAACAAGCATACCATAATGAACACAGAATGTTTTCACTCCTTAAAAACAAATCAGTAAAGCCCCATATACATTGTCAGGCACGCCTACATACCGCTCTTATGTAAGGAGAATCAAGGTGTTTTAACAGCCCATGCATTTGCTTGACGGTGAGCTTCATAGTAAAAAACTTGTACAGGAGACAGAATGCAGTTGAAGGACCACGACAATTCCCCGTCATCCATGGCTCCACGTGATCAACTTGATTGTAGATCTCATCAATAACTTCGTGATACGTTTTCAATCGGTAGAGCTCCTTGAAGTAATCAGACGACAGAATATTCATACAAAGCACTTTCTCTAGCAAGGAGTCAATCGGCCTGCCACAAGTCTGTATCTCCATGATGTCACAATATATATTATCGCTCCCACCACAGTTACAATTTCAAAATGTCAACTACCAGCATGTGAAGTCACAATCACATTCCTACAGCAAAGGACAAAACAAGTGCCAATGAATACTCAAAACAACAATAATCATAATCATAATTAAAACGATGAACTAACAAACATGAAAAAGCTTACAATTTCATTTCAAGAACGAGGACACCAATTAAAAGTAGGACAAAGCTACTTATATTTAAATTACAAAAGAATCATTTGTTACAAAAATCTTGCAACAAATTAACAAGCAGTAGACAATTTTTTTGTTGTGCACTAAAATTTCAAAGGTTGCATTAAAATAGATCCGCTCAGGGAGAACGAAATTTGGTACTTGCGTGAAGGAATTACTGAGATAGAGTGAATAAACGAAATCGGTTGAACTCGCGAATGGAAATGAAACAGAAAGGTGGGTGAACAGAGGCGCGTGAAGAAGGGACCAAAAGAAATCGAAATTAAAATTAGGGATTTGAAGCGAAAAGAGAGGGAAATTTAAATGAATGAAAGAAAGAAAGCGGAGTTGAAGAAATTGGTACCAATTGGAGGGGACGAAGGGAGAGAGAAGAAGGTTGGAGCGCGGTGAAGAACCCTAGCTTGAGAGGCTGGCTCGATACGTTTGCGTGGGCAAACTCGGAACGCAAGTTGTAACGCAGGAGACATCTGTCGCAGTTCTGTCCTTTATGTTTATTCTCACTGGACCGGACCGGCTCACGAAGGAAATAAAAACAGCATTTATTTGGTTCAATTTTTTATTTTTATAAAGAAATTTAATATAAAATTGATTTAGAAAAATCTATCTATCTATTTACGACATAAGAAAAAAAAAATAAACGGTCAATTTTACTTTTTTTACCCCTATATTTATACGTGTCAATATTTGGGAAAATTTACTTTCATCTCTTTGTTGTTATTTTTCTTATTATTATATGGCATGTAAAAAATATTGTAATTTATAAAATATAATTTTAATATTTCATTTTACTATGCAATAATAATTTTACAAGAAAAAGTATAATTTATTTAAAAATAAAATTTTAAAATTATCCTTTATTTTATAGGTCACTAACAAAGAAACTATTAATATTAATATATTGTTGATTATAACTAAAGTAATAATTATTGATATGTGTCGATTTTTTAATAAAGACTTTTTTGTATTCAATATGGACCGATCATTTTTCTCATATGTTATATCTATCAATGTTGTGACTTACTTATTTGATGTATCTCTTAGATTTGATTTCTTTGGATGAGAAGGTATGGACAAACCTTTTTTCCAACATTGTCAACTTGAGCAATGAGGGAATAAGAGTGGATGAAGTGTTTGATTTTGAGTGTGTCATTGAGCTTTTCATGCCAAAGCTTCAATATTTTAGTTTTTGTAACACTGATCTTTATGATTTTTCTATGAACGTGAATTGGTCTTTTGTGGAGAAAGTGGATATTAATTCGACTATTGAATTATTTAAAGTGATGGAAAATGTATATAGTTTGTATTCTTATCATTTGAAATCATTGAAGTAAGCATAATTCTTTATCAATTGGGCTGGGTACTTTAATTAACAGTATATATCTTATTGTGTGCTCATGGTTGTGTTTAAAGAAATTAGGAACTAAGGTAAAATTTATAAAAAAAAAAATTAATGAAATACTAAATTTTAATTTCGATATTAATATTTTAGCTTTTTGAGCCGTAAAATCATTAGTAATTCTAAAATTTCATTCTTAATGGATAAAATAGCTAATTTATGTTGTAATATTATTGATCTTAGATAGCAATTTAAATAATTTTAATTTTGAAAAACTTATTTTCAATAGCAATCGTTACTTATATTATTAACAATTAATTACAAGATAGTATCATATTTAAGTTCCCCGTTAAAATGTTTATAATATACCATTAAAAAAAACAACTTTAAAAGTTTAATGGCCATTGGTAGCCATGATTTGGGTAGTTAATTTTGAAAAATTAATTATTGTAATCTCATTGTTACCATTGAGTCTTTATAATTTATGATACCATCGATTTATTTAAATGTTGTGTTGTGATTTGTGTTACTCAATGAATATTTTGGATATTTTAACTTATTCATTAGATGGCCTAAGTTGCCTTGTTGTATATATAGTCCTGGTTGTGCTTTGAACAAAAATTTTGTTTTTGATGAATATTTCTTAGGTTCTGACCATGTTTTCTAATCTACTGAATTTTCGGTCTTCCCCTTTTAGTAGAGTGCACACTTTTGAGTTAAACATGAACAAACCTTCTTCCTCCTAACATACCTACCAATGTCATGACTTACTTATCTGGTTGATCTCTTGAATTTGATTTCTTTGGATATGAAGAAATGAAAAGGGTCTATAAATAAAACCTCTCATTGTTTTCATTTAGCACTTATCATAAATGCAAAACATTGACACATTGGTTATCTGAGACAAGACTTCCCGATCTTCCAAAACAGACCCTTGATTTGTTTTGACCCTCTCCTATGCTAGATTTTTTGGAAAAGTGGAATATTTTGGAAGCTGTCTGTTATTTGAAGCTTTCAAGGAAGAGCGAACTGAAAATTGGCCATTTATGATGCCTTGCCAGACAATCTTATCCTCCTCATTCATGCCATTATGAGGGTTCAACGAGAGCATGCACCTTGTCACAAACCTCCCTTGGCAACATGCTTTCCAAATACTTCGAGTCTCAGTTCCCATCCTCATCAATAACATCACTCAAAGATACTTAAGTCATACAAATTTAGTTGGATATCGTCATACCCATTAAGGGGCCGGGCCTACATGTGGCACCTAATCATCCTTCTAGAAGAGAATTTGAACCTCATTCCCCAGCTTCCATTGCACATTGCTATGAATAGATAGGTTAGGTCTTGTTTCCACAACGATAATTCTCTCGTAGCACTCGAACCCACTAATTGGAGGGTTATGCACACATCTCCCATCCTACTTTACACATAAATGCTTCGTTGTTGATTATTCCTCGCATTATAAATTTAAAGATGAATTCATATTAAATAATTGAATTTAGAAGTAAACTATAAGTGAAAAATAATTTTAAATACAATTTTAAAAATTTACTCCTTATTCTTATAGAAGTGGAAAGTCAAACACACCAAGATGCAACAATGTTATAATACAAACAAATTATAGAACCTATTGAAATAAATGGTCAACATAATCAAATGAGGCATCCTTCTCGAGTTTAATAGTTCCTCTCAAAAACCAATTATATCATTTTTGCAGATAGCTTTAGGTATCTCTTCAGGTCTGGATCATCCCTATCAACATAGTATAGCCTAAAGCTCGATCAATATACAACCAGCAATTCGAATACATCCATAAAAGACCATGCAAAGTACCCTTTATGTTTGATCCATCTTTGAGAAAAAAATTAGGATGCCTATGATTATTAGAAAGCATATCATAATCGCAAGTGTTAATTTTAGGGACTTATTTCAGCTGCGTTTTGCATTTCGTTTCATTCATCAGATAAGTAATTTGCTGTGGAGATGAATATCAATAACCCAATATAACTATATGGTTCAATAGATTTACAATCAATTATTAAAAGCTTCTTGTAGTAATGAAGATTTTCTTTACTTGTTATATAAGGTTGTCTACACAAAAAAATGAAACAATTGTATACGTCATTGCATCAAGCACGCCACCAATGTTTCCATGCAAGTATTCCACGCTTTACACATCTTGAAGTGATGAATTTCTCATTGTTCGTTGACCTAAAAGACAAGCCAGATTTTTATCAATAATTTAATCCATTTGAACTTACCTTGCGTGACATTGACAACATATGTTATAAATGGTTCACCAAATCTTGAATAAATCCATCTAGGCTTAAGTCTTACAATTCCAAGCACTTGAAAAGGTAATATGTTGGAAAATACTTGATAATCGCAACATGACAAGACAAAGTAGTGAATAGTGATATCGTTAGCTTCACGTACAAACAAGGTGAGGTGGGGTCAATATGCAAGAATCATCATCATGATTGGAGATGCCAATTAAAATGTCTATTGCTATTTGATGACTTTGTCTATTTTAACCAAAAAATATATGTTTGTATTCAATAAAAAAACAGTTTCATAAAAAAAATTAACTGCAATTGTATGAAATTTAATGAAGGAGAGAGAAGGACGAACCATTTTCATGAATGAATATAGGAGGATTGCCATAATGGAGCTTGAATTTATTCAGCTCTTCCCGTAAACTCCATGGTGTGACGGGAAACTGTGTCAAGTAATGCCAGATGGTTATACAGTGAAGTAATATGGATAACTGAACCAATTAATTCAGAGAATAAATTCATGTTTATTTTTCAACACTACCTCTTCCTCTGAAAATAGATCCTGTAAATCTGCAAAACCAAGGAACGATGATGAATGATTCAACTTGCTTCACCAATTATTCAAAAATAAGTGATACACACGATTGAGCAAATTATTGGAGAATCATATGCTAAATGCAATCAATTAATTGAAAATTTCAAAATATCATAACAAAAGATGTCGTGAATGCAATTAGTATTTAGGACAACATGCTTATATGACTAACTTTAACTTCAATCCTTTTAATTTATTATGCTCAAACATAACAAAATATGTCCAAATTAGACTTGCAGTCATGTCTGTCATGATATCTCTCAGTGATGTCTTAATGGCATCAAAATTGTCTGTGACATTAGCATTATTGTAGTAAATTACGCCAATAAAGTCACATGAACCCTTAAGTTGTTTGGATTCACGATTTGTGAAGGTGGGAATTCTTGCACCTGCATTTGTCTTCATGGAAATAGGATAGTTTCCATGCACCAAGGGTTCAATAGTCCTGCAATAAAGCTGAATTGTCATATCCTTCACATGAAATTGTTATCATAGTCATCACCAACAACAAAAATATTAAAAGCCAAATACTTTAAGCTTATAAGGAACTACAAATACTTCAGTCATATCCACAAGGTTTAACATAAATGAAATCTTCAATCATAGTCATATTCACTTGTCATGGTTACAATTTGTAATTACTAGCCACCCTATCTTTCTCTGTATCTATACGAGGAATGAACCCAAATGTATAGACAAAGATACCAACATATCCATGTTGTTGGTCTTGCAATTGAATTTTGTTTCTAGTGAATCATGAATAGTCTTTGTTGAGATGTCAACACTTAGCTAGTTATAGTTACTCCCTCTGTCCCAAAATGGCTGCAATTTTAATCCTTGAAAAACAATTTCAAATTGGCTCATGTTCTCACTTTTCAATGAGATATTAAAACATATATTCCAAAAATTATTCATTAATAAATGCTAGTTCGCTTGAAATACTTGCTTTCTTGGTATGTGTGAAAAACCTTAAACATCGGTCATTATGAGATGAAGGAACTACAATAGTTAAAAACAGTCTATAAAGTAAATACATATGGGAAAGATTAGGTGATATACCCTATACTTTCTTTTATACAATCTCAGCGGAAGAATGTGATAACAAAACATGATGAACTACCAAGTAGGGTTCATATGTGGAGTTGACTTTAATGCTATTTGTAGCGCAAAATGGGGGAGTAGATCGTCGAGGAGGGGTGGTTCCTTGATCATAACCACCTAAGGTAAAGACATTGAGCTCATAATGACATTAGTCCAATACTGAACTCTATCACCAAACTCTCTAAAACACACATCTGCGTCGTTTGTGAAGTCTTTTCTGCATGGACATTCAAGTAATTTCGTTATTAATTAGTATATAATATTTTTTTTATCGATCTTCTTGGTATATAAATGAAGTGAAAAGGCGTATATGCCCCCTAGTATATCCAGAATGTTCTAAACAAGCCATGATGTTTTTACTTTCTATCTTTCACTTTGAATCCATAGAACTAGAAAACACTTAAACCCCTACTAGTGCGAATCTGCATCATCATCATCATCGAATTTTACAAGCACGAATCACCATCCTCGCAAGGAACAAAACCGATAGAAATTCTAAACAACATGTTCGGAGTAGTTTTTCCGAACCGGAGCTTCCCCATGGACATCTCAACCTTCGCTCAAATCGACACCTTCCACTGGGTCCTCGATATGAACACTTTCGTAGGTAACATTAAACCTTAAACTGAAAAACCCACACATTCTTTTTCCTATTCCTATTCACCCGGCGCACATTATCTTTCAGTCACACTAACTTTCTAACGTGCGCAGGCGAGGCTTACGACCAGGTCCGGGAGCTCTGCATCTTCCTCCTCAACGGCTTCACGCTGCCGCCGGAGAAGGCGTTGGCCGTCTACATCCAGTCGCCGGGGTCGCCGTTCGTGTTCTGCGGCGCCGTCACAGTGGCGCGTCCCTCCGCCGTGCTGACGCTGGCGTGGCCGGAGCCCGGTGCTGGAGGGCCGATGCAGCTGACAGCGGACGCGCAACCGCTGTCGGCAAAGATCGGGGTGTCGGTGGAGGATCTGGCGTCGCTGCCGTCGCTCGACGTGGCGGCGGAGAAGCGAATCGAGGGTTTGGCGATGAAGGTCGGAGAGAATCTGTTCAATTTCATGCAATCGTTTTGCGGCGTGGACGGGTCGAAGTTGATTGTTCCGATGGACATCTTGGACCGGTGGTTCAAGAAGTTTCAGGAACGGGCCAGGCGTGACCCTGAATACCTGAAGGGTTTCGCTTTGTAAGTCTTTTTTATTTTTTATCTGTAGGAATCGGCTACAGTATAAGAGAGTTTACAACAATTCAACCAACTTAGCTAGATTCTCTTAATTTGTTTTGTAATTCTGAAACTCAAAAAGGGTTCTTTTTAATTTTTTTGTTGCTTTTTTTTTTGTAATTTAATGGTGTAAAATGGTAATGATAGAGAATTAAACGGGATATCATGTTGTTTTGTGATTCTAATTTAGAAGTGTATTTCTGAAAAAGCTGTGCATCAGTTCATGATTTTGTACCCTATACTGAAAGTATTTATGGGGGATTTGTTTGGGAAAAAAATTGAAGCTTTAGTGTTAAATTGTTGGAAATTATGGGTTCATCATTGTTTAGGACTTGGAAGTTGGACTTTGAAGTGTCTAACAATGTTGTTGTGTTGATGGTGATGAATAATATGGGGGTTAATTTAGTTCTTAATATATCTTCATGCTACTAAGTCTTGTTATGGTTTTTATTAGGGGGAAAAGTTCATTTTTGGTAGTAGTACTGAAACATAGAATGCAGGGTTAAAGATAAAATGCTCAGGTGACATTACTATAGTTGAAATCCTCATGATGGGTGATAGTTCTTGCCTAGTTTTTTTTTTCTTCCTGAAAGCATCATGATTTGATTGGTGTAAGCAAAATCATAGGTATATTGATTCAGGATAAAGGATTGGCTGAATCAAGAGGCAAATGTTGGAGTGGTTGTTGACTTGTAAGGCTGTTGCAGGTTTGCTTATAGTTAGTATGCAAGCAAGCTACAATATTAGGAGGCTTATGGGAGTAAACTATCCTAGTTGTGATAAAGGTTTTAGTTTAAACATGGATTACTACTTACTGGTATCTGTGGTGGATATTTGCTAGAAACAATGCTAGAAATCCTCTCAAAAGCACCCTAGATTAATTCACTGATTCTATCCCAGTTTTGTTCTACAATTGAAGTTTTAAGAGATGAGCTTGCCAAGGGTTGGCTTGTCTCCTAGTAGGTCATGCCTAATTGCCTATAGTTTTCTTCTGGCTTATCTCTTAGTCATTATCATATTATGCAATCTTAAGACGTATCAGAAAATGGGTTTCTTGTACTTATACAAAAAACACACAAATATTAGTAGATTGGGTCATGGATGCATATAGGTATATATAATTGAGCTAAACCAGCCGCACTTGGTATAACTTGAACATGATAACTACAAAATAGGAAAGACGAACTGAAACTAAGGTCACTTCCATTTAGTTAAGAATTGAAAAATTAGAATGCTATTTTAGACTAATGCTTCAAAGAAGTATCATAAATCACCAAAATAAGTTATTTTTATCAAATATGGCTATTTGGCTTAAACAAGCTTTTCAAGTAATTAAGTAACATTTCAGTTAGTTAAAAAGCTTTGTCAAACACTTCATTTTGATTTTTGTGAAATTATCTATTGATGGTTTTAGATAATGTTATTGGCGAAGGGGGTGTTAAAGATTCAGTCAAGTAATTAGTAGGTGGGTAGTCGCATTTTTGAAATAAAAAAAATGAAGTGCTTTCTTATTTTATTATTCCATATTTGAAGAAAAAATTATTTATCTGTAATTCTGTTAAGAGTCTCCTTCTGTAGTTGAATCCAAACCACCGGGGGTTCTTAGGCAACACTGCCTTACTCAGTTGGGAATTACTATATTCACTCCCAACTTTTACTAAAATACCTCCTTTTAATTATTTTTCCAAAAAATCCCAAAATTCCACTCCTTTTTATCGAATACAATCCCCCTTTTAACGAAAAGATTACTCTATCTTTACAAAATATATCAAATATCAAATTTGCAGTTTAGTTCACCTGTTAGAAATTTTATTTATCTTTAGCTTTAATCTTGATTCTCTTGATGGTGGATGTTGCTGGCATAGTAGCCCTTTGTATAACAAAAAAAAATGAAATTTATATCAAGGAATTGATGCTGAATCAAAACAATGTTTATAAAAGTAGAAAGTTGCTTTAAAAGATTGACGTAACAGGCAAATATATGCTCGCATAAGAATCCTCAGCTAGTGGAATTGCAAAGGAATTTGGCACGAATAGAGTCCCTCTTCTTTCCAAGATTGACCCCTCAAATCATTTAATTTTGTCAATGTGTAATTGCACCCATGATTCATGTATGAAGCAGAAAACAATTGAAACATTTGGCCTTGTGATAGTGACAGCATCTATATGGTGTGTTTGATAGAGAAGATAAAAATAATATGGGAGATAAATTTTGTATTTTTTTTTGTGGTATTTACACTTTTTACAGTATTTTAATTCAAAAATTTATCTTTTATTTTTATCTTCTAAATCAAACATACCTGTAGAGAATGCCTAGTCTTCTTTGACTAGGTTGGAGATTGGAGAAGGCCATGGGAGAGAATTGTGGAGGGTGAAGGAGAGTGTATTTTTCAGGAATATTTTTGGAAGATAAAATAAAAAGGGGAGTGCGTACTATTAAAAAGGGGAAGTGTACATAGTAATTCCCTACTCATCTTTATTGAAAAGAGAAATAATAGTTTTAGACTAGCCCACAATCTAAAGTGGCCCAAAGCTATCAGAAGTGAAGCCAGCGCAATAATCTCTTGCAGGGCCTACACTTTCAGAATTTGGCATCTTAAAGAAATTGCATGACTATTAATAAGCCAGAATCTCTAAAAGTAAATTTGAATATGACTATCCATTCTTTCGGATATACCTTGTCAGCATTAATGGGTAACTTTGAGTTGACCTTTACATATATCCAATCATTAAAAATGATCCTCTCACCAGATATACTATATATAAAGAGAGAGATAATTCCATCACATGCAAATTTAGATTATTTATCGAAAAGATTATTCTAAAGGGATCATTGTATTCAATGATTTATTTAAAATAAAATAAAAATTAGTAAATAGAACTTAAAGTTAATTCTGTAGTATAGAATTTTAAGAAAGTAGAACTTAAAGTAATCGTAATTATTTTATTTTAAGAAAGTGATATAACAATTAGCTTAATACAGCAATACTTGACAATATAGATTCGATATAAAGAGGTGAGAAAATAAACTTGCAAAAATAAAATTTTAGGTACAGAACTTACAAAAAATTGAAGAGTTTTGAGAGAACTTTGAACAGAATTTTAAGCACTCTGAAATAAACACTTTGAAATAAAGAAGAAAATATAATGATCCTAATTCTTTCTTCTTCTTCTTCTTATATCAGTGATTAGTCATGGCTATGACTTCTATTAGAAGTTTAATGGCCATTTTTTGTATAGGTCGAGTGTTCTTAGGTTAATTTATCTGTTGTAAATCGAGTTATTTTGTTATGGGTAATTTGACAAATATATCCATCATGACCGTGTCCCAAGAATGAGTAGTGGATAACTTCAAGTTCCACCCTTTGAAAATAGGTCAATGTCCCACCTTTACCAACTGAGAGCATTTGTCAAAGTAATGTGCTGCAACATCAGTCTTTTAAATTCTCCTTTTCAGTGTATTATTCTCAAAAGCATACATAACCTTTTGCTTTGTTGAAGGAAGTCAATTTCCTATTGTTGGAGGGGTGGATCACTTACACTACACACTTGCGCTATGGGAGTATCGATGCACTACAAGTCAGTGTTGTTGATTGGTATTGTACACGACACGAGGGGTGTATTATTGCACTTTAAGTCAGTGAAGTATTGCTTAATTTGGCTAAGTATTTGATGTAGTGTGGAGCATGACTTTTACTTGTACAAGAGGCTTATATATTGCGCGTGTGTTTGGGGTAAGACATTTTAATAGTCTGTAAGTTATTTTTATTAGTTTATAAGTTAGTTTGACAAAAATAAACCTGTTTAATACATTTTAATACACAACTTATTTTAGTAACTTATTATTGTAAGTAAATTATTGCGAGCATTGAGAGTTCTGAATAGATTGTCACTTTGAGGTTTTTCAAGTATATATGGTGTTACTTTTCTATTATTATAGGCTTATATAAAATTGGGATATATTTTTTTAACTTATTTTAGTAACTTATTGTAAGTAAATTTTTATATGCATCAACTAAACACATATAATCCCTTCTAAATTTTCAAAAAAGAAAAAGAGAACTACAAATTATTAAATCATAAAAATGAGAAGGACTAGACAAGTTGATTACTTATGACCCAAAGTCCTAGCTATAACTAGCTAGGCTTCCAATGAGGAGTGAGGACCATTTCTTCTGGTACACCCTAGCCCCAAAGTCCATAACAATAAAAAAAATTGTTTGATCAGGTAAAGTCAATTGTCTCATTCCTTATCCCATTCTCTTTTGTTCAATATTGTCCTTTCCTTTAACCTCATGTGTGGTAGAGTGTTAGTCATTATTGTTATTAAATTTTCCAACAACCTGATGGTAAAGATACTATCAAAGCATGTAGGTATTTAGTTCTTAACTGGTACATACCATTATCAAGAACAAATCTCAGTCCATTTATTAAAGAAGACCCCGCAATATAGAAAGTAATAGATGATCGAGTAAAGAAGAGTAAACTCTTCGGCTGAAGCACTTTGGGTAGCCTTCTAATTATTGTTGGGTCTAGGCCCAAGAATAGTGAAAGGTCTTGTCAATACAGTATAATTTCTCAGAAATTTTAATTACATTTTTATTCATCACTCTAGGAATTGGGTTCAAGATTTTCTGTTGTTCTCTACCTTCTTGCTCATTATAATTATCTTTCACAGTTTGTTTACTTGACAATTTTGTTTTTATTTATTTGATCGATCTTGTACAAATTTCCTATATTCTTTGAGTGTGAAATTAACTTTTGTTTGGAAAACAGATGTTAATATTTTCCATCAGTATTCAGTACTGCTTTTTTTTTTGGCGAAGTTAATTAACTCTTAGAAAATGTAAAAAATCTGGTTTTTAATTAGTTTAAGTCTTTATGATCAAAGAGACAATTTGGGAACATCAATATACTATTTGTTAAATATTTTTAAGTTACTTAAAAAGGTAAATATTTGAAGACTTAAACTGGTTTTGTATTTATAGTTTGACAAATTTTCTTTAAAATTTTACTTTTGTACGTTTTTTTATCTGACACTTTCAAAACATTAGGTCACATTTTCCTGGAATAAAAACGATACTTATGATACGAAAAGTTTCAACATAGAGTAAATGAATTATAAAATTACTAAAAAATGAAATATAAATTATCAAATGCCATCCAAGTTATGAAAATTATACTTTTAAGATACGAGAAAATGGCACATGAAATAGTAAGCTAATAATCGTTATTATCTTATTATATTTTTTTTTACCTTATATCTGTATACATTTATGTTTAAATCATATCATACAGTTTAAGTCTGTTAGAATAATCATTTAGAGAATTAATTAATTTTGTATGAAAATAAATTTATTTACAGTTGAGTTTAAAATATGAAATAAACATTACATTATATAAGGAAGAAAAATTATATTATAAAAAATAAAGTCAACATAAAATTCATATTCCACTTTTAAACAAACATGCTAGGTATAATCAGGTGTATATGAAAACAAATGAGAAAAGGCCACGACTTATTTAAAATAAACTCACGTTTATATTGATTAGAGGTGGCTTTGAATATGTCAAAGGCCATTTGAAAAACATACCCTTGGTGGCTGCAGTGCAATGTATGTTATAAATCAAGAAAGTAGAGAGTATATTAATAAACAGTATATAGAGAGAGGGAGAGTTAGAAAGAAAGAGTTGGAGACTAGGGAAACACAGCGCGCTTTAAATGCGGGGCAGACAATAGAGTCAGCGACTTTCGTGAAAGACACTGTCAGGGCCCTTAACAAGCCATGATGTGAAAGCTCAGTCTCTCATGCCACTCACACACATGCATGCATACCAATACAAACATACATTTGTTTTCTTATAATCTCAAATCAATTACTAGTATATTACCATCAACTCTTTCAAACATGTTATAATGATTTATATTTGTTACTTAAATTGACTTAAAGTTTGAATCTTCATTTTGAATATAAAATAAATAAATATTTATTTTTATATATTCTTATAGTTCCTAATAGATATTAGTCCCTTCTTTTAATAATGATTATTCTCAACATAAGGTTTAATTATTATTCTTTCAATTAATAAAAAATCGATGTTAATATTCATATAACAACATCTATTTTTGAAAAATAAATATTAACATTTTCTTGTTAACATTAATTTTTTTAAAAATTGATATTGACAAAATCAATTTATTTACAAAAATATCATCTTTCTTTTGTTAACATTGATTTTATAAAAATTTATGCTAAAATAGTGATGTTGAAAGTATTTTTTTTAGTAGTGGTAGTCTCTCACGTTTCAAAAGTTAGAAAAAATATATGCATATACACTAGCCCATGATGAGAAGAAATTATACAACTTTTTTTTCTTCCCTTTTTTTCTCAATTTTCTTCTTTACGTATCATATGCATATTTAAAATAAGAAAATTATTTTCTAACAAATTTTCTAAAAGCTTTCTTGTTATTTAAAATTTATTGATTTTTTAAAGTTTCACGGATCCTACATCTTACTTAATATAAAAATCTTTTATAATTTTAAATAAATTTTAGTTAATAATAAAGAATGTATTAGCAATACATTTTCTGGCATATCTCGTTAAATATTCTCTTTATTGTTGGTTAATTTCTATTAGAAATTATAAAATTATAAGCGAAACTCATTAAATTTTTTTTCTTTTCAAAAACGCTCATTAAAGAAAGAGAAACCTGCCCAATTTTATACTTTCAAATAAATTTTAAGTTAAATTACATAATTTAAAAATGTATCTAAAAATGTGTGATAAAAAGTATGCCACCAACATTTTTTAGAATCAAATTGAGAAACTTCACATCTAAGTATCAAAATACAGGTAACCTGAAATTTTGCCAACACGTATGTTTACAAAGCACAACATGATACACATCATATAATCTATCAATATCATACAACATTTTTTCCTTTTTCTTTTTGTCTGTCTTTTTCCTCTACCCCAAAATTGGCGAATTGAAAAGTAACATTAAATATCTAAAGAGTTACATTGAGGTAATTTTCACCATTCTAATTTAACCCGTGATAAATGGACGAATTTGGTTCAATTTTCGTAAGATAGCTTTCTAGTACTCTAGTTTCCATTAACTAGTTCATGATTCATATGTAGCTCTTATCTGCATAATGGCTTGTTCTCTAGGGGGAAAAAGCTAAATTAGAAAGGGGCACTGCCACCAATTTATCTTTGCCATTTTATCAACAGAGGACAAATTGTACTGCACATATATTTAATCAAGTCAATAGGAAGAAGAGGAAGCTATGCATGCGCTGCTAGCTGCTGCTGCTGATGCATTCTTGATCATATGGTCATCATAACCTCATAATTAATACTTGTTCTGTTCTCTCTGGAACAGTTTTCTTGATTTGTCAGTATGAAAAGTAAAAGCTAAAATAAAGAAGAGTCCTCGGCCTTTGTGCCACAATTTTTTTAAATTTTTACCAAAATGCAACGGGCGCCAAAGTATTTCCCAGACTGCCACGCGGCATATTTCGCTGGGCAGTCTGGCGAAATACGTTGGCTGATGTGGCATCCCCCTGCCAATGCGTCAGTGCCCCATCAGAGACGGGCAACTCCACGTGGCGTGCGCAGCAGAATT